>OX638063.1:59097988-59506300 GCA_951804385.1 Trifolium dubium
GAATCGAACTTGAGACCTCAAGGTGGAGCATACTCCAGATCCCAAGTCAATACCACCAGGCCAACTCAAGTGGGTTTTTGAAGTAGAATTGATACAATAAAAAAATTATTAGTAACCAAAAATAATTATTAATAATTGCTATTAACCAAAAAATAACTGATTGTGGATTTTGTACAAGAAAAATAAAGAATTGATTCTCTGTAAAATTAATTCTGATACATTTGGTTTCTTGAAATATAATTTGATACTAATAAAAAAATATTACGTAGTAACCAAATTTTTTTTTTATTAATAATTGTTGTTGACCAAAAGAAGAATTTATTTTGGATTTTGTACAAAAAAATTAATTTTTGACGTGTAGAATACGGGATCGAATCGTGTTTCTCCCTACTAAATTCAAGATCAATTACCACTGAACTAATTAACGATTGGTTAAAATTATGAATTTAAGCATTTGACGCATATAAAATTCATAATATGTAAACTTATGATTTTTGTTCCTTAATTAACTTAACCACCGTTTTGCAAAATAAAAGACGGGCCATTCATTGTGGATCCATGATGAATTGGTCTAGTCCAATCCAATGGGTCCACATTTTAATGATTGGGCTAAATGCCTTATCGTCCTTTCCAATTCACAACAACACAAAAACACAAAGAAAGAAAGAAAGATTTTCAAGTTTTATCAACTTGGTGAAGAAACTGTTTTGTGTCTCTGTTAGGCAAAACGTCAAACACGTAGAAGACGTTCACCTTTGTCTGTCGCTATATCGAAACAACGAATCTCTCAATCATTCACTTCGTAAGTGCTTATGTCTTTCTTTTCTTTATGTCTTGTAACTAAACTGTTTAGTAGCTCTTCTAGTTTTGATTTTTTGCTTTTGCCAATTGATTCTGACTTCTTACAACTTCCTTTTAGATTTCTAGTTTTGTTCTTAGTACTTACTTGCTCATTATGCCAACTTCACACTCACTCACATCATTCAACATACAACGCTTTTTCATTTAGGTTATGTTTCCATAAGTAACCACATTAATAAGTGCTTATGTTATAAGCTACTACAGGATAAAATTAACTGAAAACAGCTCATGATATGATTTGAAGAGCATTTTCCTATGTGATTTTCACTTTCATTCATTTCAAACTAACAAGTTTGTGCCACATTGATAATAATAGTACTTGGATCATTTTGCAGATTTGTCAAATATGCAAAGCATAAAGAAATCAATACTGAGTCATGTGAATTTGAGAAGTTCCAATGAAAGATGGTTTTTGGCCAAGGGTGATAATGTGCTTATGCATTTCAGAGGCTGGTGCTCTTCAACAGGTGCCGGCTCTGATCCGATACTGGACCGAATAATCAGACTGGTTAAGAAATATGATAAAATTGATGCAGCAAAGGTATACATACGAGTAACAATCATAAACAAAATTACATGTGATTCTGTTTTCACTAAATATTAGTATTTTACTTTCGTGTAGGTTACGGAAACGGCTGATTTTCAGAAGGACTTGAACCTGGATAGCTTGGATAGGGTTGAACTTATTATGGCTCTTGAAGAAGAATTTTCCATTGAAATTCCTGATGAGAAAGCAGATAAGCTTACCTGTTGTACTGATATTGCAAAATACATAGCCTCTCAAGCTGACCACAAAAATTAGGCAATCCCTGACTTCTCAATTGTTTGACGTACAAAGTATTTTGTGGTTGAGCTGTATGGATCTCTGCAAAATCAGCCTGGTTGAAAAATACTGAAACTGCCTGTCTCATTTTCTTGTTTCTTTTTGTCACACTACCTAAGTGTAAGCATGACACCTAATTTAAATTTTTTAAATGTTATAAGTCTTTGTTTTAGTTGTTAAAGTTTATTTTTCGTTGATCTATGCTTTGTTGGAGAATGGACAGATGAAAAACGAGACAGTGCATGTTTCGAAATATAATAGGTTTGACGAAATTACACTGACATTATCTTGATTTTGTTATGACTGTGTTTTTGCTGAAGCTAAAAATGTAACTTTTGACAAACTTACGTCCGCACATCGTAATTATGTCAAACTTATTGTCAATCCTAACATGCACATAAACAATTTTGGTTAAAACTAATGACTCTTTTTTAAACAATATCATGTTTGCAAGGGGTTGATGATTCGAAACGTTACTTCTAACATGCTAAGCATAAGCAATTACTTTTTTTATTATATAAAATCAAGTTTACCAAAAAGTGATGAATTGAAAAAATGAAAAGTAACAAATCTAACACGCGGTAAGTAATTCGCCCATAACAAATTCTTATTTATTGTATTTGTGTGTGTGAAAATCTTAACTGAAGAGTTTCTGTACCATTCTCATTTTTTCTTATGATCAAATACTATAGGTTGTTACACACAACTCACAAATTTAACAATCTCACACAAGCATATCTCACTCGAGCCATCGTAATCTATACAAAGCAATGGCTGTTTAGTACGTATTTTAATAGATTGATGCAAACCCATGCAACCCAAAACTGTGACTTAAGCGCCATCCAAGTGAGTCATGGTGCTCTTACAAACATATTCATATTGTTGTATTTGGTTTAGAATCTACTCCTTAATTTCCCCTATATCTCTGCGGGGTGGTGCGTGCAGTGTCTCAGAAGCTGAATGTTGGATCTTTATGATTCCTGCATCATATGTGCGGATTCCATTTCCAATAGTAGAGAGCTTAAGCAGTCCATTATGTATTTTGAAATGACGAGCTGGTCTACAAAGTGATCCCTTTGGAATTCGATGAACTTTCACTCTGCATATTTTTTCCAAGTTGGGAATAGCATGAAGATAGGAAGGGAGGTCCACCATAAAATCTCCAAACTCATCAGTTACACCTTTTGCTACCATTGATTTGCCTTTTCTCTCACTGGCATGGCTTTGACAGGTGACAGCAACCAAAGCTCCTGCATTAGTTAATCGTAAATTAGCCAAACATCATTTTGTATTCACAACGCAAATTTTTGGGGTATATTCTATTTCTGCACAACATATATAAGCAAACCACTGCACGTGTGTAGCAGACTAAATATTGTTTCTGTCAATAAAATTAAGTGGTCATACATATGGTTCTTTTGTTAAGGAGTTAAATATCATATATTTGTAATTGTGTTGCAGTAATTTAAATGATAATTCATATTATCATATATGTGTTTTTAGCATTGTGCTATGCCCCGTGATGTTAACAAAAATAAAATGGCATAGGCAACGTATGGTGCTTTCCGATAAATAGCTTGTTACATATAAGATTATGTGATTTTTATAGATTTGATTCCCCCTGCCATGCATTTGACGGGAGGGTTGGGAATCATTGTCATTAAATTTCATATATAGGCCAGCTTTCTTTTTCATCTATCAAGGACAAGTAGTAAAATTGAAACAAATAACTTGTTATTTTCCAATGTTGAAATTTCACCAAAATGTGAAAGCAGGCTATCGTCACCAAACAATGGAACAACAACTGCTGTAGGTCTTCGATTGTGCAACATTAATCTTAATTGATTAATCATCTTTGCCCAACAAGTCTTTAATTCATAATTATTGGCAAGAATCTCTCCTAATGCATAATCCACACCCGACTGAATTTTCATTATAAATATATATACACATGTTCTACAATAATTTACTCAGTACGTATATTGGAAATCCAAATATTAGTGATGAAGTCCCAGCTGATTAATTAATATGATTTAGCAAGGACAAGCTAGTAGTATATCATTAATATTGTAAATATTTATATTGCTGATATGATAGCAATATGGAAATCACTTGTGAAATATATGGAGCAAATTGATCACACACATATATATAAAGAGTAATTAAATTTGTTTAATTCCATATATATACCTGGTATTGGCCATGCATGTGGATGATTAGCTCCACAATGAAGTGAGCCAGTAATAAGAACAGTTGATAACTTCTCCTCTCCATAGCCAGCAATTTCCACAACTTCTTCTCTGCTCGATGAACCGAACAAATGGTTATAGTCTTCAACTCCCAATGATGCAGGAGATCCAGCCACAATGTTAACCATTACTAATAATGAACAGATGAGGGGAAAAAACATGACAAGAATATTGTTGCCGCGAAAGTAGCTCATATTTTTTGTGTTTGTGTGTTTGTTTATCAACTGTGGCTTAATTTATGGAAAGATATGGAGTATATATTAATTGAATTAGACTTACTCCTCTCAACTCAAAACAACACTTATATATATAATGAGTAATGAAGCCGCATTTTACCCCTCCAAGATTCCCCTCAAATCTTGCAAACTACATTTTGCTAGCTTAGGTTTGACTTTGCACTTTAATTGTAATTTCTTCTATATATTAATTAGTTGATCAAATTTGCCCATCACGTGATGTGATGATCTAGTATATATATTTATATTTTTTTGACATTTAATTAATAAGGCCAAATTTATCAACAAAAATAGCTAATAATTTTTTTTACATAAACGAAATGACAAAATCATTATATATTCATACACAAAGTGGAATGATCATGGATCAGTTGAACTGTGACTTCTAAACAAAATAGCTAATAAGTTATAATGATAATAATAAATGCTTATGTGTCGTTCATCATTTAGTTTTTGATTTAATCTCTAACTACTGAGTTAGGAGATGTCGAACCCTTAAATAAATCACAGTATAATTTTGAAAGTTGTTTTTATAATTGTGTGTGTAGATATATATACTTTAATTTTTAAAAATTATTTTTGAGTCTCCTAAATTGATCTGATAATATAATGAGATTTTATAAAATAAAATAAAATAATATAATGAGATTAAATAAATTAATAATGGTTGTGATATATTAAAGGGCAACATGAGTATATGAGAAGCAAGAGGGTAAAATTGGGTGTTGGGGAAAATTAAGGAATGATATGCAAGTAAGGGAAGGAAGAAGTTGGAAGTTAAGGTATTTGTGTTTGGTAGCCTACTCTTATCGTCTACGTATTATATATCCAATTTCTTTCTTCAATTAATTATAGTTTTAAGACATATTGGGGAAGTTATGTTTTAATCACAGACACGTATGTCTCACATACAAACATGTTTCACAAGACAAAACAATTTAATTTCATATTATTATATGATCTTGCATGGTGTGGCAAAACTTTCAAGCCTGTCTCAACTATATCTTCATGGGAGCTATTATTTTCTTAGCTACTTTCCCACTCTTCCGTTCCATATATAGTCAGTCCCCTACCCCAACTTCCCCAATACGTCAAAAATAAATAAATTATATATGCACCTTTCATTTGACTGCCAAAAGTATCCATTTTTAACAATTAAAAATTAACTCCAATTTTCTAAAACTCAGTTTTCTTTTTGACAAGTTTTTCAAAAATCAAAAATCATTAAACACCTCATTTTTGGCATGAAAATGTAAATCGATTAAGATGAATTTTTTATAATGCTCATGAGTTTTTTACACAAGAAAAAAATGTCAGCACCAATTATACAATATTATTGGATAAAATTCGTTTTAGTCTAGCCAAATAGAGAGGGGGTGCATATATGGATTTAGGGAAAACTAGAACCGGCCCAATATCTATAACATAGGGCTGAAATGAATACTGATTTACTGAATCAAATTACCAATATATTTTGTGATTTTCATTTGCCACTTTATAAGTTTCTCGCACGAATTAAATTTGTCACTTTTGTTCACACGTTCATGTATTCTGCATCATTTTTTATATGATTCAAGTTTTAAACTTAAAAATCCCCACCACACCTTTAAGAGATTTTCAATAACCCATCATCAAGAGTGCAAGGTTATTGAAAATAACTGAACTTATGTCAATTGTTCCATTTTACATTTTTTTCGGTCAAATAGTCCCAATTTAAATTATTTTGCCGAAATAAATAAAAGCCCTCTATAGCACTTAATATAAAATAGAATTTAATTAAGTATATTAGTTATTGTAAGATTATTTTACACATGCATTCAATGATGTGTTGCTCACATCAATTAATTGATGTGTCAACACATTATCAAATACATGCGTAAAATAATTATCCATCCACATAGCATGCTAATTATTTTGTACATATAAAATTTTGTCTCAAAAAAAAAAAAGTAAAAGATCTCTAGCTCGGTAACGATATATAATTTCACATTTTCACCTATATTTCAAACCTTCAAGTAACAAATTTTAGTGACTCGGCTGATCAGGCATCATGAGTCTCACATGAATGACAACATTATAGTTTCTTTTCTTTCTTCTCATAGCTAGCTCCATCTTTTAACCCTTGGAAGTTTTGGTTATGCTATAATTCATTTGAGCTTGAGCTTTTATTCTGAATAGTTAAGTTACTTATATCATTTTATTTTATTATATTTTTATAAACATTTTTTTTTGTAGTAAATGAGATTTGAGAATCAATCCATTGTCATCATATAAAGAAACCACATATATTTTCAGTTCTTTTTTTAGAGACATGCTACTTTGTTATTTGTATGAACTAAAAAAGAGGTACACTAACTAAAAACAAAAAATATAAATTTACAAGGAGTATAAATACTATAATTTATAATAAGAGATTGTTTATTCACCCAGTAAATTCAAACTCTAAATACTAACATAACATTTTATTTATTTGACAGGATATACTAACAACTACCACTTACCTTTAGCTTGTTGAGAGTGAGGTTTGTGGCATAAGATTCTAATTATAATTATAATTAATCATAAATCACACTTTTAATCACGTCTTACTATAAGTGATGAGTCATGAGTGTGGTATTCCATCTTCCATGATCACTTAACTTTAGATTTTGACACAAGTGGTTTAACAGGTGGCAGTGGTTGATTGAAGCACTGAGAATGGCTTAACCAATCATGGTTTGACATCAAATTAGTGGGAATGGAGTGAATTAATACTATAGTGGAGTGCGATTTGATTAATGATTAATTATGGACTATTGACGCAAGGCCCACGCACTTTAGCTCATCCAACAACACTCACGGCCCAAATAAACAGTAGCACTGTCGTTGCCTGGTTCAAAATTACAATGCACCATGGCTAAAATGAGCTGATTAGTGTTCCGTGAGTCTAGCTCTATGGACATTGCACGTACAGGGAATGAAATTTGAATTCTAATATGTCTATTTATTTATTTTATAAGATGAAATTCTAATAATTAGACTATAAAACAAACAATAAATAAAAAGAATGAGCCGGACTATTAATATTTTAGGTTATCTTCTTTTGTCTATTTTTATTGGATAATTGTCTTAATATTTTAGATTATCTTCATTATTAATTCTATTTTGTGTGGACATCACAAATTGTTGAGTTTTTCTATAATTATATATGCTGAGTTTTTGTCTAGGTATTTTTTCATGTTGATATTTTACCACAAGAAATTTTGCATATTTATTTTGTTATTGAAAAAGAATGTCTTTTTTAAAGAAAAGAAAGTAGAAGGAAACCATATATGTACCTTTTTTTCAAAAAGAAGAAGAAGAAGAAGAAATATCAAAATATTAGTGTATCAAAATTTATTTTTCTTAAGAACGAAATGTTATCAAAATATTAGACTATTTCATTAAAAAGTAAACTTATTTTTTTTTTTGTGTTTACGTTCTAATTTTTACGAGAAGAAAACTCTAGTAATTCAGAGTTCGAGGCGAGACAGACTAACATTTACGTTTGGTAATAAACTTTAATTTTACTATCTCGACTTTTACGGTAAAGTCAACTTAATTAGTATTGATATTATAATTATAATCAATTACACAATAGTATAAATATAAATAAATATAGTACTAGTAGCATATGTTAACATATATATAGTACATCATGTGAGTTTGTTTATGTTCATTTATTTATATTAGTATCTTATTGAAGCAAGGTAGCTATGGCTGAATCAGACGATGAATCAGGTTGTCAAGCTTCAGGGAGCAGAGAACTACTGCAAGAAAGGCTCCTTCCCATAGCAAACGTAGGGAGGATCATGAAGAAAGCGTTACCGGCGAAAGCAAAGATATCAAAGGAATCAAAAGAAACTATGCAAGAGTGTGTATCAGAGTTCATAAGTTTCATAACAGGGGAAGCATCTGAGAAGTGTCAGAAAGAGAAGAGGAAGACAATAAACGGTGATGATCTTTTATGGGCTATGACTACACTTGGTTTTGAAGAATATGCAGAGCCTCTTAAGGGTTACCTTCACAGGTATAGAGAGATCGAAGGTGACAAGAATTTTTCTATGAATATCATTGGTAAGGAGCAGCAGGGTAGTAGTAGTAGTAATGATCATCGATTCTTCCAAGGGTGACTTTTACTATATATTTGCAACAACTATTAACAGCTTTATTTGTTTATGTCTCTTTTCAAATGTTTGATTATAGAACTATACACCAGATTGTTGTTTTGTTTGTTTTGTATTTTGTTGTTGAGATTGAATATACACATTACTTATATAATGATGTTTGTATTATTTTTTTGTGTTTTTTGTTGAGATTGAAATATACATACACATTATTTATGGTGATGATGATTTGTATTTTTGCTGAGAATATACATACAAGTTAATTTTGGTGGCAATTTGGGATCTTTTGCAGTAAAAATATGAAGTAGGATCGGTAAAACTCTGTTTTGATTCCAGTAGCATATAGTAAGTTTGGTGAGATCAGTGTCATATGTGAGTTTGCTGAAGTTTTAAAGTTTAAACTATAGAATATAGTCACATTTTGTTTAAGTTTTAAATTATAGTTTTTGTTAAAATCTAGTAATTGACAGTGGTTCTGTACATATAAATTCAACGTACAATATGACTAGAAACAACCTAAATAACGTTGTGGCTACATTTCCCTAATTGGTAAACCTGGATCATGTACATATATATAAAAATACAGATAATTGAGTGGGTGCATAAACTAGTATAATAAATGGATGGATAAGAGATTAGCATTATAAGTAATGCATATCTTTTCATTACAGTTGACTTAAAATGGTTTAATTTAATACTCCCTAGTGGATGGTAATGCCTTTTCTGAAGGTCACAAGAACGATCATCGAATTATATCATGCAAAAAACATGCTTATAAAAAAACTCATGCACAAAACGTATTTACTGTGTTTTGCATTTAGATTTTTCTTCACAATTTTTTTCAAAGTAGACAATTTCATTGAACTGGACAGAGTCTAAAACAAGATTGATAAGCATGCTGTCATGATTATACTATCTTTGTTTGATGGAGCAAATTATATGATTTGATGACAAGCTCGTTTTATATTCACATAAATAAAGGTATGCATATGGAGTATATAATAATAGTGCAGGATAAGATTTTATGGGATGAAATTACAGGTGTACAGAAGAGACAGGATAGTAGTTTCGTGTTGTCTGGAGTTTAGTACTATATTCCTACCAAACTGTTTCATTGCCTCCACGTATGTTCAAATTCTTGATCTTTTTTTATATGTGCAGGTGTTAAGGTGACAGCAACGTTATTATAGTTGCAATTCAATTGGTTTTGATTTCAAACATGAATAGTTAGAAAACCAATGTATTGTGGCTTCTTATAGATAGTAAGTTAATCAATAGTATTGTCCAACATAAAGAAATTAAAAAATGAACTTTTGAGATTGTTCACATCAAACAGTGAGTAAATTAATTTTAAGTAACTAAGTTTGTAAACTTTGGCTGATACTTTATAAAGAATTACATCTCTTCAAGCCTCCAGCATTCAAGTAAAGATAGCTAGTATGTTGCTGGTTAGAGAAGTTTGATTTTGTAGGTACAGGAGTAAATCCAGAATAATGTCCATCAATCTTTGCCAAGTATATGTCATTAATGTGTCTCATAAGCTCATACTTTTCCATGAATGGTTGAGCTGCATATTCATCAAATGGCATCCACTGCAATACAGAATAATTAACATCAATCCTATAGCTATATATATAAAGAATTTACATTTCCTTATAATACTACAATTTACTTTTAGACGGTATGCATTAAAGTAAGACAATTAATTCCAAAAAACTAGAGTTTCAAATGAGAAGTAATGAAAAGAATATGAGATATTATGGTATTTTAGCGATCAGATTGAATATTAACAGACCTTAATTAATGCATAACTTCGATTAAACTGTACGTACCTTTGCAGCCTCTATCTCAACCTCCTGGATTTTGATCTCAAAAGAAAGAGGGCGCAACAAGCACACAAAGAATAGATCTGACTTCTCAAAGAATGACATGTGACTTTGTCTGTTAATCCGATGAAAGATGTGTTATTAATAATTTCAAATTAGAGATATCTATAACTACTTGAAATTTCTATATAAAAATCTAGAAGTACTTTAATTATAGAAGAGTATGGAAAATATCTAGAAGTGAGTTTTAATTAGGAAGGTACAAGAAATGATTCTAGAGTGTTATCTATGATGTATTCGCATGAAAGCTCTGCTTGGCTCTCAAGGTGAATGGGAGGTTGTGGAGAAAGGCTATGAGAAGCCGCAAGATGGCGACGAAGTTTGTCTCAAAATGAGAAGGAAGCATTGTCAAAGACATAGAAGATAGATCAACAAGCTCTCACTCTCATCCATCAATGTTTGGATGATTCTATGCTTAAAAAGGTTCTGATGCTAATAGCTCAGAGGAAGCTTGGGAGATTTTGGAGAAATCACACCAAGGGCATCAGATAGTTTGAGATCACCGATATTGGGCTCATGTCATACTACTTGGGTCTAGAGGTAAAGCAATTGGAAGAAGGTATATTCATTTCTCAAGGAAACTACGCAAAGGGAGTTTTGAAGAAATTTAAAATGTTTGATTGCGATTGCGTGAATACACGAATGGAGAGTGGATTGAAATTGTCAAAGTTTGAGGTGGAAAAATTAGGACCCTACTCTGTTTCAAAAGCCTAGTGGGAAGCCTAAGAAACTTAACATGTACAAGGCCCGATATTCTCTATGCAGTTGAAGTGGAGAGGCGTTTCATAGAAGCTCCTACTTCTACACACATGAAAGTTGCTCAGAGAATTGTAAACTTTTACGATTTTTATGATAGCGACTTTGTGGGAGATATTGATGATAGAAAGAACACCGGTGGCTTTATATTTTTCATGGGTAATTGTGCTTTTTCGAGGAGCTCAAAGAAGCAATGTACTGTCACATTTTGTACTGTCACATTTTCAACATGAGTCAGAATATGTGGCAGCAGCAACTTGCACTTGTCATGCCATTTGGCTAAGGAGATTGTTGAAGTGACTTGATATGCCACAAGAGGAAGGGACAAGATTTGCATTGATAACAAATCTGCACAAGCACTTGTAATTTGTAAAGAATCCTTATTTCATGATGTGTATTAGCAAGTTTTGACATTACCAAGCAAAAACAAGAGTTCTTCATATTCAACCGTTGGAACTTCCTTTTCGGACACAATGAAATATTTATATGTAAACATATTACCTGAATGCTAATACTTCCACAAATTCTGTGTCTACCTGAAAATTGGAAGAACTTAGAACTATTAGGCTTAGAAACAGTTGGTTTTTCTTTGCAGTCAATCAAATTGCAAATTTCATGTCCAGTCCACATTCAATTGTTATCACAAAGAGATTACTTACCCCTGTTTCTTCTTTGGCCTCTCTTACTGCTGCTACACAAATGTCTTCTCCCTGCGGCAGAAAGAGCATATTATATAAACCAATAATAGCTTCTTAAACTAATTGAAAAGAGATAATCAATACATTTACCTGATCAGCAACTCCAGTAGGGAATTTCCAAGATCCAGTTCCCTGAAAATGTCCAGTTTTTTCTTGAACCACTAGAACCTAACATCGCAATAACTAGAAAATGAGACATCAATACTAAATACCAGCTCTCTAACCATATGGGAGTGGTTGTGTTTACAAATTACACAGAGCCTGATCATGTTGCTGGTCTGCAATGTGATTATTAAAGAGTAAATACCTCTTGTTTTTGATTCACCACAAGGGCTCCAACACCAACTCGGTGTGTGGCGTTTGCTGGAATGGTGTTTGCAGTGTCTGCAATCCAATGTACAAGCATCAAATATTTAGGTTCTGCATGGTGGTACCAAAAACCTTCCTGCATAGAATTGTGACACAGAAGAGATGTGTTTTGATTTTTAAAATGAAACAGAAGGAAGGACACAGGTTAAATTCATTTTTTGATCAAGTGTTAAAAAACTTGTGAAGAATGAAGAAGAGTAAGCAATAAATTGACCTTAATTAAAGTTT
The DNA here is from genome assembly GCA_951804385.1 of Trifolium dubium. NCBI lineage: Eukaryota > Viridiplantae > Streptophyta > Magnoliopsida > Fabales > Fabaceae > Trifolium > Trifolium dubium. The sequence goes on from OX638063.1 coordinate 59,110,240, forward strand.
CGACGAGGTTGGCGAGATGAATAGGTAATTTAATCCAAACGCCCTTCTTGCCCTACAAGACAGACAATGTTGATTCCATTAAACAATGATGGTGATGACTTGCGCATTCCATTCCGATTACAAGTAGTGAGGAATGAGCCATCAATATCTTGAAGCCATATGTGCCCACTTTACTTACAATTGTAACAGTACCCATTGCATTGCATCCATTGATTAATTACTAGTAATAAGAACAAATGAAAAAGATACTACAAGGAAATAGAGAGAGAGGGACTAGTAGCTACCTACCTGGTGTTTCCAGTTAGAAATAGAAGGTCTGAGAATGGATAAAAAGGTTGTAGAGTCCATAGTAGGGTGGTGATCCATTTGAACAATAACGCCACCGTAATCATCATCGGTTGATGTTAATAGTTGAATCTGTTGGAGTTGAGTAAGGGCCGATGAATCATCATCCATCAGTACTTGAGACTTAGAATGAATAGAATAGAATAGCCACTCCTCTAAATCTCTAATGGGAAAGAAGAAGAAGAATAAATAAAAAGAAAAGGAAAATTAAGATAATGGTTTATCTGTTGTAATAATAAATCTAGGCACGCACGCACGCACAGCTAAGTTTTAATGTATCTAAGTCTCAACTACAGGAACAGAAAATATAAAACGATGAACGAGACTGTATGTTTGTGTCGAGGAGTGGAGTCAACGAACGAGACTGCACACGTTGGGATATCCGTGTGGTGGTTGCGAATTGGGGATGGATGGATGGATGGATACCAAAATACCACAAATAAAGTATTCTCACTCACTACTCAATTTCCCTTATGGCCCTTCCATAATAAAATATCAAATCCCTTCATGAAATTTAAATATTTGTCAAATGAGGTCCATTAAAATTTGGAAATAAATAAATACATTCTTGAAATTATAAAATATCAATACTTCCTATTCCATTTATTCTATTCAATGACATCGTTAATTGTATATATGACATTTGTTAATGTGGCGTCACATCACATTAAAGAGGATTAATTGACTAAAATTTGTAAAATTAAAGACTAGTTGACCAGGAAACTGTTAAAGTTAGCCCCTCAATTTGCAAAATTTAGTCAATTACCCCCTCCCGTGACGTGTATCCTCATCAGTTACCCTTCCTTCATGTGATATTGCGTCACTTTAGCAAGTGTCACCTATGCAGTTAGCGATCATGTCATCAAAATATAGTGACTAAACAGAATATGGGCTAATTTGATTGACGTTTTGCAATTTCAATAGTATATTTGTTTATTTTCAAATTTCAAATTAGTATTTGACAAATGTTTAAATTTCAAAGAAAAATTTGGTATTTCACTCCCCTTAACCTAGCTTATCAAGAATAAATTTGTCTCATGTTCTCCCTCAAAAAATTTTATTTTATTTTTTATATTGTTTTGTTTGACAATGCACTTTTATGAATTTATGACTTATTCTTTTGGTAAAAAATAATGAAAGTTTTAAATATAAATAAAAGTCATTTATAATCATTACATTCAATGTTATTATTCGATATTCTTTTGTTAAAATGTTAAATATGTTTAAAAAGAAAAAAAATGTTTTTAATAATGATAGAAGAAAGTAAGAATTTTGGAAATTTAATCTTTGACTATTATACTGATTACTGGTATGAGTCACAATAAATTTTTTGTTTTACTTAAAAATAATAATAACATTCATTCAAATTCACATAGATTACATCAATCAAAATTAATATATATTCAATTTCGCTAAAAACTAATTAATAAAGATTAATTTTTTGTGTATATCGGAAAGAAGAATACTCCCGCCAAGATTTAAACCTTGGACCCCCCCTACTCAACCCATGTCATCCAGCTCTTACCACTTGAGTGATCCTACACATGAACTAATAAAGATGAATCTGCAAACAAACTCACAACATCTGAGTTAATAGCATAAAATAGTATATTATCAGTGACATTTTCCTATTACTCCCTCCGTACCAAAATATATGTCGTTTTAAAAAAAAAATTTGTACCACAATATATTTCGTTTTACATTACCAATGAAGTATTTAATGCTCTTTTTTCTCTTATACCCTTAATTAATTATTTCTCTTTCTTCTTTCAATTTTATAATTTATCTCTCACATACCATTAATGAGGGATAATCTTGTAAACTAACCCATAATTTATCTTTTCCATACAACAATGATTACATTTCTTAATTTGTGTGATATGGTCAAAACGACATATATTTTGGTACGGAGGTAGTATTAACTATATTACTTTTCCTGCATTTAAGAGATACATACAGCACTTGGTCAAAAAAATGACACACACAATACATTTTCTTGTTTTTTTTTGAGTAAAACATGCTTATACCATTTTTATTAATCAAAATGTGTTCAATATAATGAGATATTTCAATCATAATTTGGGGACTAGCTAAATATGTGACCGCCTTAGTTAAACTACGAGCAATCTCATTTATTTGTCTCCTAATAAACTCCGCACTAGAGTTGTTATAATGAGAAAAAAAAAAGTCTTCTACAATGTGAAACAATTTCTCCAAGTTCAGTATCATTAGCCTTGTTAGAGTGGAACTTGTCCACCACAACCTTCAAATCAAGCTCAAATTCAACAGGTCCTAGATTTAATTTATGCACAGTACATTTTCTTGTTGAAATTTTGTTGTTGACTTAATATCTTATTGTTGATATTTATTTAGTTTTTATTTATGAGAATACTTTTAGTATTTTATTATTATCATCATCATATACAAAACAATATAAATAATATAATATATTTTAACAAAACAAAAAGAATACAATATTATTGTATTAAATAATGTTGCTCAAATGATTAATTGTGTATTTGACTCAATTATATATTTATTTTTTTTGAAGAATTTGACTCAATTATATTATTATCATCATCATATATAAAACATAAATAATTTATCGTGTCAACTAAATTTTTGACACTCGCATATGTTTTTTGGATATATTGATGAAGTGATAAATTAAAAGAGGCCTAACCAATTAATATTGATATTCGTGTCTAAAATTTACCTCTTAAGATAAATAAGTACAAAATTGAATTTAAATTCAAACTTATATTTATAAATGCCTCCGCCAACTGAGTTATATTTATAGGATTATATATACATATCACACCAGAAAAAAAAATGGACTATACATATATTTATATTTGTGTGTGAAAGAATACATTTAATGACTAACAATAATAATATTTACTTTACACTTCAGTTCTTCACCATATAATTGCACAAATTATTAGCAGTTTGAGTAATAAAATCACAATGACATTGGCGATGATAAATCATCTTTGGCAAAATAAAAGTAAAAGAAAAAGTAATAAATAAAAGAGATAACAATAAATAAGAAGAACAATATTTTGATCTTTATAAAATCCCCCAATAAAAAAATGTTTTTCAACATAATAATGAGAGACATAGAAATTAAATACGAGATTACATGGTACGCACTAATTTGTTTCAGTGTAGTATTATTTGCTAAATCCACACTATTAAAACTTTGATAGGTGTTACAATTACAAAGGTTTGTTGTAATTTTTCGAAAAATTCTCTTTAGCCCCCCTATAATTCTCTTTTCTCCCCTTAACTACCTTTTTTGCCCTTAGGAGGCATTTCAACCAAATTCGGGACGTAGAACCCGAAATGTATTTCGGGATCTACGTCACGAAATGAGTTATTTTTCACCCAGAAATCTTTTCAGTATCGATACTGAACTTTTCAGTATCGATACTGAACTTAAAAACTTGGCCTGCATCCCAAAAACTCACCCAGAAATCATTTCAGTATTTCAGCATCGATACTGATCCCCAAAAATCATTTCAGTATCGATACTGAACTTTTCAGTATCGATACTGAACTTAAAAACTTGGCTTGCATCCCAAAAACTCACCCAGAAATCATTTCAGTATGGATGCTGAACTTTTCAGTATCGATACTGAACTTAAAAATTGTACCTGTACCCCCTCAAAACTCCCCATAAATCATTTCAGTATCGATGCTGAACTTTTCAGTATCGATACTGAACTTAAAAACTTGGAAGTGTAATCAAATTCGGGACGTATCTCCCGAAGTGCACTTCGTGAGATGCGTCCCGAATTTAGAGATTTTAGGGGGTTAAAGTCAAGGATATTTTGGGATTTTAGGGGGGTTAAAAAGAAGTGTGGGGGGTTAGAGAGAATTTTTCTAATTTTTCCAAACGTAAATCGCAAGATAGAGAGAATAAAGGATTATACCAAGTGGGATACTACAAAGCCAGAAAATCAAGACAACTGAAGTAGTTGATGTCACAAAGTATGGGGTCGCCAAAATAGTTGTCACTAACAGTATAATTGTCACCAATGTTGCAATGTCTTTCATTTTGTTGTATTTGACATCTTTCATTTTCTCGGATTAAAGAGGCCACACACAAATTAATTTTATCGTAATTTTGACTCTTTGAAGAAGAAAATTTTAGGTGGCTTGAATTTATAGGCACGAAATGAAAATACAGTAGAAGAAAAGTAAAAAATGTACTAATTAATTGGGATTTGTTAAAGGAATTATATATATGTTAAAAATGATTTAATTTTGTATTATATTAGCTTGTTTTTTTAACAGTATTATCTTATTAGTATGTGTTGACCGTGGGATTTAAATCTTCACCTTAATCTCACTTGGTTAATTAAAAAATTATTTTGTTACATTTTGAGAGTTGAGTCATTTTGCTAGACTCAATTTTTGTTTATCAAAATTTACTAAGACTCTATCTGGATAATTTAAGTTGAAGGAGTGGAGTGAAATGAATTATATATAATGAATAAGGTGAAATGAAACGGAACAAAAATTTTATTTTATTGTTTGAATATTTTAATTGTAAAGTTTTATTTCAATGTTTATACTCTAAATTATGAGGAATGAAATATTGAAGGATTGAATGAAATAAGATTTTTTTGACAGAAATAGGATTGAATGAAATAAGATGAAATGAGTTCCACTATATTTTATCCTACTCCATTTAATTTTTTTGTAAATTCAAATATAGTCTAAAATTTTAATACATTATACCAAAATTGCTATGTTGGACACTTACCGTTGAAATCGAGTCTCTTCAATTTGTAATACTAGTACATTTGCTCTTCAAATTAATAGTTAAATGTGTTTATTTCAAATTAATAGTATATAAATTTACCAAAAAATGTTAGTGAAATAAAATTTAAAATTTTCTAAATTAGTATAATGTCTTTTTATTACGGAAATGATGTTTGAAAGACTTTAGTGGAAAGATTTAATAAGTGGAGGTTTGAAGATAGAGGTGAATTTGATGGCTTTAGTCATACTCAGTCTTAATTCAAGAATAAAACATTATGCACCGCACGATATAGTTTATAGTTTGACCATCAAAGGGAGTAACCTACAGCTGTGAGTAATATGATTGTGACCAATCCAAGTGGAACGATGTAACGGGTTTGTGACCGGCTATTACCGGGTTCATCGTTTACATCGCCTCAAGTGACACGTTTGAGCACTATAAATGTGGACACTTGCCAATTAAGTACTCACTCCATTCTCACAACTCTCTCTCTTCTCTTCTCTCACTTCACTTCACATCACACCAGCCTCGATGGAAACTGGAGGAGGTTTTCATGGTTACCGCAAGCTCCCCAACAACACTACCTCTGGTAATTAAATTAACTATATATATAATAATCTTTCACCAAAAACAACATTTACATTTGTTTTTTCTTTTCTTTTTTTCCTTTTGTTGTGATCAAGGTTTCACATATCTAATTTGACCATGCATGATTTCTCACATGCAGGATTATTATACATTAATTAATTAATACTCCATATTTACTTTAAGTATATATATAATAGTATATGGTATGAGGTCCCATAATACTACTATATATAGTTGCTGCTGTTATGCCACAGCCCACATGCATGGAAGATATTTATCTCTTATATATTAAAACTATAATATTGTACGCTGATCATCAAGACATGCATGTTTTAATTAATTTATCAATTCTTTCATATTTTCTAGCATTTCAATTTGCTGATATTTTGCATCTGGTTTTGAGTTCATGTTTGCTCTGTTTACGTGTGATTTCTTTCTCTGTGTCTTATCAACACCCAACCAGACCACCACTCTAGCTACCTGTGTTTTGCTGTGAATATGTAAAGCAAAGGTAACGGAGCGTGGAAGAGAAGAAGATGACATAAATGGCTTGTAATTGTGTATTTTGGAATGGAACAAGTGTCATGCATGCATGCATGCATCAGATCATTGACTTTAGAGATACAAGTGTCTGTCATGCATTCTTCAACACCATGTCATAGTACAAGGATCTGTACTCCACTACTACCACCTTTTGCGCCTCTTTATCTGCCTCTCTGTCTTCTTTCACTCTTTTCAGCCAACCCAAGATCACTTGTGTTTTGGAAGGATGTAATGTAACAGTAATAAGGCCAAACTTCTTTGACAAGCTTGTTTTAATTTGTTTTCAAGTTATATATAGCACTGCACCATGAGACAAGTTTCCACAATCTTCTTATATTTTCCATGCCACCCAAGCATTAATAACCCAAGTTTGAGTTTTGTCCCATATTAATGTGAGTAACAAAATTTGACAAAACCATAGTCTAAGTTTTTGGTACATCAAAACTATACATCCTTGCTTGCAACTACAGATGCTAAATTCTCGAGATGACTTAGAGTCTGAGATCCATTTAAATGACGCGATAATTTTGTCAAACTAAATGCGTCTTATAGTTCAAACATGCACTTAATTAATTACACTAGCAAGGCTCAGTTTAATTTTTGATGTAGTAGTACTGTACTAGGTAGCCCCTGTTTTTGAAATGCGTAATAGAATGACGAATGCATGAAATAGAAAAGCCATGAAATAAGAGAAACCATTTTGATTCGTTTGTTTGTTTTTGTTCCTTTAATGGCATGCATGACTTATGAAACCACTTTTTGTCCTTTTCTTGTGATTCCTCTGTTTTCAAGAAAAGCTATAGAAACAACCACCTGACACACGCTCCATCCCAACACTACCTTTAAGGCTTTAACCTTAGTCCACTCTAATTGGGCCCTCACCACCGACCCATCCTACATGTCATTTCCTCTTTGGATCTGACTTGTACACATACCATTTGCTACATGCACCCCCCTCCCTTTATATCTCATCACTCTCTTTCATATTCATTCATTCATAGTTAACCAGCTTATTTTGAGATGAATGCAGGGGCGTTGAAGCTATCAGTGTCAGAGATGAACACGAGGCAACAAGTGGGAGAACAGAACAACAACAATCACTCATCAACAGGAACAGAACAGGACAATGAATGCACTGTGAGGGAACAGGACCGTTTCATGCCAATTGCAAATGTGATAAGGATCATGAGAAAGATTCTACCACCACATGCAAAAATCTCTGATGATGCAAAAGAAACAATCCAAGAGTGTGTGTCTGAGTACATCAGCTTCATAACTGGAGAAGCAAATGAACGTTGTCAGAGAGAGCAAAGGAAGACAATAACTGCTGAGGATGTGCTTTGGGCTATGAGTAAGCTTGGTTTTGATGATTACATTGAACCTCTTACAATGTATCTTCATCGTTATCGCGAGCTTGAGGGTGATCGTACTTCAATGAGAGTTGAACCGTTGGGAAAGAGGGGTATGGATCAATATGGAAATACTTTAGGTGCTTTTGTCCCACAGTTTCATATTGGTCATCCAAATGGAGGGTATTATGGTAATGCACCAACTTATATGATGAGGGATGGTAATAACAATGCACCTAATGCTGCTGGAGGTTCTTCTCATTCTCAGGCTGCACTTGCAAACGCTGAAGCCAATGGTCATCATCATCATCATCAGTATAAATGATAGTATCTAATATCTACAGCACCAAGACTTCATTTGTTAGCTTTTGACTATGAGTAGTTGTTTTGTTTGATTGTTCATGATTATCAAAAGAGAACCAAAATAGTTAGAATCCTAAATCCTAACTATGTAATGAAATTAATAACTTGATCTGCTTTTCTTTAACTTTTATTAATTTGGACCACCTTCTTTTCCTTTTCATTCTTGTTTTTTTCCTTCGTATTTTCTTGTCAATGACATACATTATCTAAAACTTACACATACATGCGGTATACTAACTTCGAATTCAGGTGAAAGTGTCAAATCTATCAATATCGATCAACATTGGTTGATCTAGAACTTACAAACTTTTGTTAATTCTATTCTATTCTACTACAATATTAATGTGGTTGCAAGGTTGCATCCCATGAAATTTAACGCTTTTAGGTTTTTTTCTAGATCATTCTTGAAAAGTTGTAGTAGATAGTTTACCCAAAGAACCAATAAAAATTACTAGCACATAAGCAAATTTGTAACTGGAGTAAAAATTAGTTTATCGTTATAACTTGAAATTTTACGTAGTATATATATATGGTTAATTCTTATTTGGCTGTTGGATAAATTATCCATATTTCTTCAAGGGGTAATCTACGTCTCACTGATGTTTTACATATTCAACGAATTAAAGACTAAACTATAGGAAAAAACATTTATTAAGTCAAAATAAGAAATAAAAAACACTAAATTACATTTTTCGTCCCTTTCGTTAATTGTAAGTATCACGTTGATAAAAAAAAAAAGTATCACGTTGGTTCCATAAAAAATTATTTCATTTTGGTCTATTTAAGTTACAAATTTCATGTCGTATAATGTGGTCATTTAAGTTTTATTTAGGCTTAAATAATTAATTGGTCTCTGTAAGTTCGCGTGTTTTTAGTTTTTAGTTCATGTATTTTATTTTTTTGAAATTAATCCTGAAATTTATAATCATTTTGGTTTTAGTCCTAAAGTTAAAATCCGTAGAAAATTTGAAAGAAAATTTGCAGGAAATATATACCGTAGGAAAACTCAAAGGCAAATCCATAGGAAAATTCTCAAGTTTCTTTCAAATTTTAACTTTAGGGACTAAACTCAAGATTATTTAAACATTTTTTTTATTCAGGTTCAAAAAAAGTCATTTTTATTTCATTTTGGCTGTTTAAATTATGAAGGTTGGACACTTTATCCATTAAATTACAAACTTTAGACAATTTAATTCTCATATTAGAATGTGTAAAAAAAAAAACTCATATTAGAGAGAAACATCTTAATATTTGTAATTTAAAAAATCAAAGTGTTTAAAATTCCTAACTTAAAAGATTAAAATGAAACAAATAGATAATTCAGAGATCAAACTATCTAGCATTCATAATTTAAGGACTAAAATAAAATTAAAATTAAAAGGACAAAATGAACCTAAAGTGCTATCAAAAATAAAAAATACATAAAGTATTTCAAGAGAAAAATAAAAATAGAAAAACCTAGAGTCAACGTAAATCATCAACTTTACAATAGCGAGTACTGTTCATAACCAAAATTTGTTTGTAAAAAAACATAATTAAATAATTAAAGCTCCCAGCGAGGATTGAACTCGCGACCTTTCCCTTACGAAGGGAACGCACTACCACTATGCTATGGAAGCGAATATATTATCTGGAATTTCGTTCAATGCTTATTTAATTGACGTCTGCACTGACACTTTTACAGTATTACTCAAACACTAGTTAGTTTTCCTGTACGGAAACCCAAATTCGGCATTGAAACTTTGTCGTAAATAGGAGTATATGATGAAATTAATATACTGCCCTCTCCTCCGTATCAAAATTACTACGGCTATGTTTGGTATTACGGTGGATGTGCTAGAATTGCGATGATTTACCGTGATTTTGCAGAAGCTACAACTTGTACCTTCTAGAAATTACGACAGGTCACCGTAATTCTGACACACCTACCGTGTTACCAAACATACACCATGTATTTTGGAAAAAAATGTATATAAAAGTAGAAGTTAATATTAATGAAATATTTATTATTAATTTTTTTTTTTGACTATTTATTACTTTTTTATTTTTTTACTTATTCAATTTACTTTTAAGAGTTTCAATGTATCGATTGTAAAGTTATTAATTTGATAAATTATTTAATGATAAAAAAATTTCTTATATCATTAATTGATTAAAAAATTATCATTAATTAGTTAAGAAATTATCAATTATCAATTATATTTACTTATTCATACAAATATAATTTATTTAATGATAAAAAAATTTCTTATAGAAAATATACATCAACTTATTAATTTAATAATCGAATACATTTGAAATTATCATATGTATTACAAAATTTTCTGTTAGTTTTTCTATATCATTAATGAAAAATAATTTTGTAAACTACTTATAATTTCTTTTTTTCATACAATATTAATTATATTTTTTAATTTGTATAATATAGTCAAATAACTTATATTTTAGTGTGGAAGGAATAAATACCCAATGACACTTTGGGAATCTATAAACAATCTAGTACAAATAAATCTGTTGAGTAACTCTATGGAATTTAAAACATTTGCTTCATTAAATAAATTGTGGCTTAATTTGGTTGTGAAATGGATAAAATGGATTCACTTATTACTAAATTTCTAAAAAGACCAATCACATGATGATCATCCAATATTCTAATGAATAATGTAACCAAATTAAAAATGCAAATCAATAACAACTGGCTAAACCAAGTATCAACAGATGCAAGTGCAACAAAAATCAAAGGAAAGATCCAAAAATATCACAAAACAAGCGGCATTATTGCATTAACATTTAGTTTTTTTTATTACTTCATTTAATTTAACATTAGCAAAATTAATTACAGAAAAATATGGTAGATTTTTTAATTACGCAAAAAATAAATAAAGATTTTAGTCAAATAATAAAGATAGCACGTGAAAATATTTAATCGGATTTTTGGAGTAAATTTCGGTTTGTGTTCGAAAAACGAAAGAAGAGTTGTGTAGTAAATAAAAGAACAAAAACGTATGACAAAAACAAAAACAGAAACAAAACCCTCTTTTTTCTTCTTCTTCCTGTCAGTTCAATTTCAATTTCAATTTTAGTAATTCCTTTCTGAGGTTTCTTTGTTGGTTCTCAACTTTCTTTGTCGATGAAACAGCGCTGAAACGCCATCGTTTGACCGTAATTATGGCTGAAAAGGCTTACCAGCAGCTGAAGGAGCTAGGATCCAAGCTCGATATTGTTCCTACCTCCAAAGACTCTCTCATCAAGCTCTTGAAGGTTTTTCCATTTTTTTCTTTCAATTCGTTGTTGTTTCATTTTCCAATTTAATAACCTTCAACAATTTTGTGTTCGTTATTTCCGTTACTTTTCCTCTGTAAATTGTAGCTAATTAAGGTTCTAGAAGAAGAAAGAACACGTAAATTATGTGGCAATTTTATATTCTTGGAAAATTGGATTGGATTTAGCTTTAATGCCTTTAATTTGGTTGTGTAATTGGTTTAAAAGCTAGTTATGGTAGTAGACCTTTCTGCAATTGGAAATAAATAACTATTACTAGTAGATTTACTTTGCTTGAGTTAATGAGGTGTGAGTGACTTGTGTTGTTTTACAGTAAAGTTTGTGGACAATCCTCTGAGTTAGGTTAATTTTTTATTTGTCGTGGAGGCGGATTTTATGTGTGCGTTGAGTGTTGACATAGGAGAAGTTGTAAAATTGGGCTTTGTAGTTATCATGTGACGTAGTTTAAGTTTTCGGCTATATTTTAGATGCTAAGAAACTTTAGCTGGAATTGGTACATAAACTGAAAATTGCAACTGGTATGTATTTTCTGTTATTAAGTGGAGGGAAATTAATTGAAGTAGAAAGGAAACGAGTGATTGTGAAGGAGGGGTTAATGAGGGAATTTAACCTTAGTTTGTAAACGAGGGATTGGTTGTTCGTATGAAAACATGCCACGTTTGGATTAGCAACTAATTAATGACAGCTTCTTAACTCAAATGAATTTTATGTTCATCACTTATGAAAAAGTCCATATATGTTGACAGTTGTTTGTCGAGTAGTTAAATGAGACAGTTTTTGAAAGAATTGAGATGCATCAACTAATTCTAGTTAATATACAAGAAGCTATCGTCTAAATTATATGCGCAGCGTAGCTTTTTAAGATTTTTTAATATTTATTTTTTCATAGGTATTTGTGGTGTGTTTATCTAAACCGCTTCTTTATCTTGTGAAATTAGTCTGTTAAGCTGCTGTTTTTTTTTCTCTCTCAATTTTCCCTCAATTTTTTTTTCTCATGCAGCAAGCGTCTACATACCTTGCTGAGCTGGATCAGTCACCTTTGACTACAACACGGGATTCCATGAATCCCTTTTTTAATGCAATTGTTAAGCCAGAGTTGCTGAAGCACCAAGATAAGGATGTCAAGCTTCTAGTTGCAACTTGTATTTGTGAAATAACCCGGATCACTGCACCTGAACCTCCTTATAATGATGAAATTCTAAAGGTGCCTTTCTTTTACTTATAGTTAATTTTCTTATTCACAACTTAGAAGGTCAATTATTTCCCTTTGCGCCAATAAAAAGTTGGAACATTATTTATGATTATCCTCTGTCCTAATTTATGTTACATCTCCTTGCAGGATACATTTCGGTTGACTGTGAGCACTTTTAGTGGTCTAAGTGATACTATTGGTCCATCCTTTGGACGGAGAGTTGTTATATTGGAGACTCTTGCAAAGTATAGGTCGTGTGTTGTGATGTTGGATCTTGAATGTGATGATCTAGTGAATGATATATTCAGTACTTTTGTTGCGGTTGCCAGGTTTGTTTATTTTAAAATCTTATAATTAATGTCAGGTGTGTGCTAATTTTAATTACTAATAAATACAAGTTTCCTGAAATTTTCTGCTATTCATTTGCAATATTGCAAACTCGGTATCTTCTATTTTTTTCTTCTAGTTCATATATTCTTTTACTTGGTCGTATACTTGATTAATGATGAGAAATGAATTAAAGATAATTAGACAAACTATACATCTTTGCATACCTGGAATGTGATGTTTTGGAGAAGCAAGTAATGTATTGCTATATACAGTCTCTACCTAGTGGGAAAAGGCTTGATTATCATTATTGAAACTTTAAACTGTTAGACACTAGAATGAGATCTAAGAATATATGTCCTAGTCATTTTCTTGTAGGCCAAATTTTCTATGCTTCTTTTTTGTAAAAAATCCTCTTTGGATTGATAAGTGTTGCCCATATATTTTGTTTCATGCTTAGAGATGATCATCCAGAAAGTGTCCTGTCATCCATGCAAACTATAATGGTGGTTCTCTTAGAAGAGAGTGAAGAGGTTCATGAGGATCTGTTATCTATTTTACTTTCTACATTAGGCCGCGGAAACAAAGTACGTACTTTTATAAATTATTTTTCCTGTTGAAGGCAGATAACTAATGCTCTGAATTCTTATATTATTTAATGATTGTGATTTTGTGGAATTTTAATTCTAGGGTGTTACTATGGCTGCAAGAAGACTTGCTATGAATGTCATACAGCAATGCGTGGGAAAACTTGAACCCAGCATTAAACAATTTTTGCTATCACTAATGGCTGGAGATAGCAAGCTAGTGAACAATCAAATTGAATACCATGGAATCATCTATGATCTGTATTGCTGTGCTCCTCAGATCCTATTTGGAGTTCTCCCTTATGTGACAGGAGAGCTACTGGTAACCTTATTGCTACAATATTTTCTTTAATATAGTTATGCACTGTGGAAGTTCTGAGTTTTGAAATGTACAAAGTTGTAATATCAGCAACTTTAGCATCATTACATTAATTTTGTTCACGAGTTGGCTTCTCACTTGTGATCTGGAAATTTTGTAGACTGCCCAGTTGGAAATCCGTTTGAAAGCAATGAACTTGGTTGGCGATATGATTTCTATTCCCGGAACTTCCATTCCTGAAGCATTTCAGCCTATATTTTCAGAATTCTTAAAGAGGTTGTCTGATCGAGTTGTTGAGGTGCGCATGTCTGCCATTGAGCATGTAAAAAACTGTTTGCTGTTGAATCCTTTTAGAGCGGAAGCTTCTCAAATATTATGTGAGTGCAATAAACACGAACATCCAGTTAGTCTATGTTTTTTCTAATCTTTATATTATACCTGCTGATTTTATTTGAATTGATTTTAGCTGCTCTTTGCGAACGGCTGCTGGATTTTGATGAAAATGTTCGAAAGCATGTTGTGGCTGTTATATGTGATGTGGCATGTCATGACCTAAATGCAATTCCACTTGAAACGGTGAAACTTGTTGCGGAACGGCTTCGTGATAAATCTGTATGTATATCTCTAAATTTTTGTTTTCTATATCTTTCTTAGCTAACTGTTTGTTGATTTCGACTATGGTATTTCATTTCCTATATTTTACTTTGCATTTGCAGCTACTTGTTAAAAAGTATACAATGGAGCGATTGGCTGAAGTGTATAGAATTTTTTGTGAGAAAAGCCGCGACACAGCCAATCTCAATGAATATGACTGGATTCCTGGAAAGATCGTTAGATGTTTCTATGACAAAGATTTCAGGTGAAGCACTTGTGCACATTGATTTTACCATTTACTAAAAAAATGAATTATTTTATTAAGAAAGCAGATATAATAAAATAGTTTTAACAATTTTCCAACCACGACTTTCTATTTTCGTTTTTGGTTTGGTTTTCTCTGTACTATTTTTTATCTTAGAGGTGTTCTAATCACAGGCAGTTTTTCTGTTCATTTCATTATGCAGATCTGATATCATTGAATCTGTTTTATCTGGATCCCTATTTCCAGTAGGGTTTTCAGTTAGTGATATCCTTAAACATTGGGTTGGAATTTTCTCTGGATTTGATAAAGTTGAGGTCAAGGCTCTTGAAAAGATATTGGAGCAGAAACAAAGGTAAGCCTGGTTAACTTCTCTGGTTTCTCATCATCAATAATAAACAATAAAAGTTTCATTTGCGTGGTATTTCGTTGGAAACAGGTTACAACAAGAGATGCAAAAATATCTTTCTCTGAGGCAGATGCATCAGGTAAGTGACTTAGTAAATTGTAAGATGAACAATCTCATACGAAAATGATGACAATGGAATTGATTCTTATTTAAATGCAGGATAAAGATGTTCTTGAGGTCCAAAAAAAGATTCTTTTCTGTTTCAGAGTGATGTCCCATTCGTTTGCTGACCCCATAAAGGCTGAAGAGAGTTTCCAGATACTCGATCAATTAAAAGATGCAAATATTTGGAAGATTTTGGCAAATCTTGTTGATCCAAATACTAGCCTCCATCAAGCACACACCTATCAGGTAAAATTAATCATTGATTGATAGATATATTTTCAGGGATACATATTTTGGAAAATCATGGCTACAAGCTGTATATACATTAGTCTTTGAAGTGAATATGAGAGCTAAAATTTTGAACTTGATGCTCAATTCCTGTGATATATATAATTTAAAAACAGTTCCTGAACTCATGTTCTCAGTTTCTCCCTTTTCATTTCTATTTTAACCCTTTCCAGCACTATCATTAATTGCCACAATGGATGGTACTGCCGACTACACTGCCTTTCTCTTGCTTTTTGGCTATGAATTTGATTAATTATTCATTCACTTTTCCAGTATGATATTGTCAACATTATATTCTAACCACAAACCTGCATTACATTATTAACTACAACTAACTTAAACTAAAATTAAAGCCAAGATTTCAACTAGCTTCAGAATTTGATACCACTACATCTGTTTCTGGATCTGCTTTCTTGTAGCCATCATGAAAATTATCTCCACTTGTCAATAAGATGAGCTGAATAGATTCAGTGCTATAGTTTCAAACAAATCATGACTGTTAATACATTTGGGCATCTAAATTGTAGCCTTGTTGTTACTAGGTGTTTTTTAATCAATTTTGTAGTAGTTAAAGAAAGAAACTGTACCTTGGACTTTTTTTTTGCTGATTTTGATTGTTTTTGTTAATTTATTTCTTCTGTGCAGGATGATTTGCTTAAAATACTTGGTGTGAAACACCGTCTCTATGAATTTCTGAATACATTATCTAGGAAGTGCTCCTATGTGCTTTTCAACAAGGAGCATGTAAAAGCAATTCTTGTAGAAATAGTCGCTCAAAATTCTGCAGAAAATGCTCAGCGTACACAGTCTTGCATGAATTTATTGGTGGTAAGAACATGTCATTTTTAGGTGTCTTGGACTTCTGCACGTAGTCCATTACCATGAATTCTGGCTCAAATGATAAATAAACAGTTTTCAGCTTTTGCTTGTAATGTTGTTAATTGTGTTTTTTTTTTGTCTTTGCATGATGCTGATTAATTGGTATTTTTTCTGGGCATTTTAGGATGATTGTATATGATAAGTGCTGATTTATCCCAAAAACTTAAGCTGTTAGGAGAAGGACCAGGGATGTTTTTTTTATTTATATCTCTGATACAGCCCCTCAAGTGAAATCCCTTAAGCTTAAAATCTGAACAAAGCACATGCCCACCTGAAATTTATTTGAGTTGAAAATGGTGACAGACATAGATCAAACTTTTGATCATTTAGTCCCCATATATTTTTATTTAAGGGTCTGTATGATATGTATGATAGAATAAGCGCTAAATGCCTAAGCTGATAGAAGGTTAAAGAATAGTTTTTAGTAAGTGCCATTGTCATGACTTTGGATTTTGGATGCTTTTAATTTTTCAGTATCCCTCTCTAACAACTTCATCCTTATTTATTTATACTATGAAGCTGTAGTATGGTTTAGATCATCGTGGACACGAGGATTAAGAATCCAAGAGAACAATCTTTTCTTACTTTAACTTGTGATAAACTGCAGATAATTGCTCGTTTCTGTCCATTGCTTCTTAGTGGCAGTGAGGATGACCTAGTGAATCTACTAAAGGATAATAATGATATCATTAAAGTGGGTCTTCTGAATGTTTTAGCTAAGGCCGGTGCTACAATTCGTAAACAACTTTCAGTAACTTCAAGGTGCTGTTTTTAAACGTTTTAACCTTTTAAATCCATTTCTCTGAATAATTTTCTTACTACCTCCTTGTTTTACACAGTTCGGTAGACCTTATATTGGAGAGGCTATGTTTAGAAGGCAGTCGGAGACAGGCAAAGTATGCTGTCCATGCATTGGCTGCAATAACAAAGGATGATGGACTCAAATCTCTTTCTGTTCTATACAAGGTTTCATATAGTTGATTCATTTATTTTAAACACACTCATTTTTGTTTCCGCTCTAATTTTTGTCATCTATACAGAAACTTGTAGATATGCTGGAAGAAAAAACACACTTACCTACAGTACTGCAGTCTTTAGGGTGTATAGCGCAGACAGCAATGCCTGTTTTTGAAACTAGAGAGGGAGAAATTAAAGAATTTATAATAAACAGGATTCTTAAAAGTGATAGTGTAAGCATTTTAAATCCCTCTGAATGGTGTGTTCGTTTTTAAAATAAACATAGAAATATTTGATTTTAAAGTTTAATCTTAATGTATGCTTCTCTGTTTCAGAAAGATCACACTAGAACATCTTGGGATGATAAAAGCGATCTTTGTATGCTGAAGGTTAGTAGGAAATAGTATCTTCTGCTTAAGATATTTAGGATACACTTTTTATTCTGTAGCTACATTGGAAAATGCTTTGAGTTGGCTTCTTTTTTGACATTTTATTCCACTTTTTATTCTGCAGATAAATGGCATTAAAACCTTAGTAAAGAGCTACTTGCCTTTCAAAGATGCTCACGCTCGTCCCGATATTGACAGTCTTCTGGATATCCTTAGGAATATGCTATCTTATGGTGAAATATCAAAGGACCTGCAATCAAGGTATATAAGCTTCATAGTTTTATATTTTACTGTCGGTTCAAATACTATGTACTCATTTATGCTCACATGCAGTCCAGTTGATAAGGCTCATTTGAAGCTTGCTGCTGCAAAGGCTGTTATTCGTTTGTCAAGGCTTTGGGATCAAAAGATACCTGTTGATATTTTCCACTTAACATTAAGGGTATCTGAGGTGGGGTTTTCTTCTGTTTATTTAATTTTTTTCTTGAGCATTAATAGTTTTTCACCATATTATTATCACGATAGAAGTCTTCTATTCATATGTAAAGGCAGAAATCAGTTTGATGAAATTTTCATTTCAATGTTGAAATAAATGATTCTCATTGTCTTCTTTTGAGTTTGTAGATTAGCTTTCCTCAAGCTAAGAAGGTGTTTTTAAGCAAAGTTCATCAATATATTAAAGACCGCCTTTTGGAGGCCAAATATGCATGTGCATTCTTATTCAACATATTTGGATCCAAGCCACACGAATTTGCAGAGGTAAGTTGTTGATCCGTTATCTTTTCTGCAATTGCAGTTTTCCCGTTCTTTGAGATTAACTTTTATTATGATTCCTTTTTGTTATTGCAGGATAAACAGAATCTGGCAGACATTATTCAAATGCACTACCAGGCAAAGGTCCGACAAATTCCAGTCCAATCAGATACAAATTCCTTGGCAATTTACCCAGAATACATCCTTCCACACCTAGTTCATGCTCTTGCTCATAGCTCATGTCCCAATGTTGAGGAGTGCAAGGATGTTGGGGCATATGATAATATATACCGGTACTACATTACCCACCTAAATTTACTTTTTATACAAAAATCAAACCTCAAAATATAGAATATGTTGGGAGTGTTCATTGTTAGTTAGTTACTGAATGTATATTCTGTTTTGAATTTTTAGGCAGTTGCACTTAATACTATCAATATTACTTCAAAGAGACGAAGGTGCCAAGTCAGATGTAACTACTAACAAAGAAAAAGAAATTATATCTACTATCACTTCAATATTTCAAAGTATCAAACTTTCTGAAGATACGGTGGACACATCAAAGACAAAGGTTGAGAATAATTTTGTTATTACTTATAAGTAGTTAAATATTGCAAATTGTAATAGCCTATAACTTACATCTTTGGTCAACGCATTTCCAGAATTCTCATGCAATATGCGACCTTGGGTTAGCAATAACTAAACGATTAGTGCAGAAGGATGTTAATCTGCTAGAATTGTCCCATTTGGTGTCTCTACCTCCAATGCTATACAAAGCATTTGAGAAGAAGGAAGGAGATGACACTACGGTATGCCATTTTTTTGGTCTTTCCATATGCTATGTATCCATTCATATTGTATAAAATGCTTTCTAAAAGTTTCTAATTCTTAGATAGGATACCTTTTTTTTGTCTTTCCTGTATGCTATGTATTTTTTCATTTCATTCAATCAAATACAAGAATTGAGATTACCATTTTCTCCTGCTTTTACTTTCTTAATAACCTCGAGTAAACCAAAACTGAATATGTTAGACTAGTCTTCTCTCGGTTGATGTATTCTTGAAATAAGCTAAACATTTTTATTTATTTATTTTTAACATCTATAAGATTTCTGATGACTTTAATTGATGCAATTGAATTCATCTGGCAGGTTAGTGAAGTTAAAAGCTGGGTTGTGGATGATACCGCCTTGGCTCACTTTGAATCTCTTGATCTAGAAATGGTATGTTTTATGCAACTGAAAAGTTACTTGACAACTTTCTTTTCTTTTAAAATTTTGAAAACCATGTGATTATGATGCTTTTGCATCAGGTTCGGTCCCAATTAGCTGAGGATGAAGCTTCAAAGGACAATGAAGAAAATGAAGTACCTTTGGGAGTGATGTTAAAGAAAATCAAATCTCAGGGAATTAGTGGCAAAAAGCTGAAAAAGATCAAGTCGGTGCCAGCCGAAACAGAAAAGGTTGAAAATGATTTAGCTATCTTGAATACGGTCAGTCAAATTAACTCGGACAACTTGTGTTCATCTACTCATGTTGAAGCATGTAATGGTCATGAACATTCTTTAAGTAAGAAAAAACCGAAGAATCCAGAGCACACTACGGGTCGTAAAAGAAAAACTGGTGGAACAACACCTGATCCACTTCCTAAGCGTAGTAGGTCTTCCTCTGTTCATGGTAAATTGAGAGTATCAACTAGTAAGTTAAATGCATCTCGAAGAGTTTCAGAAGAAAACTCCCCTGGAGAAAAATTAGTGATGGATGGAGATATTAACACTGATACTGATAGCGACATGCAGAGAATAACGGTCAAAGACTTATTACTGTCTTCATTAAAACAAAAGGTTAAGGGCTCTGAAAACTACCATAGTGATGAGTTGATGAAACATGATGAATATGACATGAAGGTACAAATCTTACCGTGCATTATACTTTGTGCTAATAATATAGGCTGCAATTTGTCAATGCAGACTTCTACTAATTTTTTGTCTCGGATGCAGAGTCCTGATGATTTGGAACAGAGTGCAAAGACTACAAGTAATAATTCCAAGTCATCCGCACGTTTTAGTAAAAAGACTAAAAGAAAAAGTACTGCAGGATTGACAAAGGTAAACTCTATTTACAAGCTTTCCCACTTTCTGTATGTCATAATTTGTGTTCCTGCCTGTCCCTTTGGTCATGTTTGATTTGTTACCTTCTACAGTGTGCGATGAAGAAAGGTGAAATTGATATTGAAGATATAATTGGTTGCAGAATTAAAATTTGGTGGCCTTCGGACAAGAAGTAAGTAATTAATATAAATTTTAAGGGAGCAGTTGGAGAAGCAAAATATATCATTTATGTCAATCGTTTTAGTCATTCAAAGGGAAAACATGAAATAAAAAAGCAATTTTTTAGTAATGAAAGCATTTTGGGCAAATTTTCAAAGATGGCCTTTCTTAGAAAAAGACCTGTCTTACAAATTCTGCTGCACTCCTTCTGAATAGGGTTTTCTTATTTTGTGTATTTCTCAATTTCGTCATGCTGCATTTGTTTGCATCTGTTTTTGTTACATTTAACTGGAACTGTAATTATCATCTGGTACTCCACGCCTCCACCTACCATGCTTCTTTGTACCCTAGATAGAAATTTGGAAAATCGTATTTTTTTCTTGTCTGCCCAGAAATTTTCAAATGTAGTTCTTATGCTGGTGTATTGATGTCTTGCAGATTTTATGGAGGCACTATTAAGTCTTACGATTCTTTTAAAGGGAAGCATGTGGTAAGCTAAATAATGCCGAACCTGTCCTCTGAATTCGGCACAATGATTTCTTTCTTGCTATGTGTTTGTTATTTACAATTCTGATGCACATTACCGATTTCATGTGGAAGATATTATACGATGACGGAGATGTAGAAATACTCCGTTTGGACAAGGAGCGCTGGGAGCTTTTGGACAAGGGTCGTAAATCTACTAAGGTCTCCTGTTTTTCTCTAGTGCTCTTCCTTTCTCTGAAGTAATTGTACATTTTTTATTTTCACTAGAAGATATCACTATATCAGTAATGATTAATTAAAATCAGAATCTCTGATACATTTTTTCTTTTTATTTCTTAGCAGAAGATAAAACGCTTTTCACTTGAAGGGTAAGTATTACCTTAACAATTAGTCTTTACTTTAGTTGATTGTTGAGTTGTATGTATCTATTCTACATTGACTAAGTAACTTTGTCGTATACCCAATTTAGTATGCTGTTTTCATTTCATGGATTGATGTTCTTTATTGCTCTGTAGTTCTTCTGGGCACAAACGTAAAGGTTCAAGTGGTTCACCAAGTAAAAAGAAACAGAAGATGTGAGTTGAAACACCTGAAATTGTTATTACACATCTTTGATTTTGTTTTATGTTCTAAATTCTAATCTTTATAATTTGTATACTCGCCTTATAGAGTTAATGGTAAGCAATCTCCAAGCAAGCCTGTAAAACCTAGAAAAAAATATGCATCAAAAAGCGATTTACATCAAGAGGAGGCCAAAGAGAGTTCTGAGATATCAAATGCTGAAGAGGCCATGACGTCTAAAGCGGATGAGATGAACTCAGGTAATGCGTCTTAGAAAATATGATATGGTTCACTATTAGATTGCTAATTTAATTTAGAAACAAATGTTGCACCTATATATCTTCAACTACAATTAATATGATATGGTTCATTTTGTTTCATCTCTTTTTATCATGAATTTTCTTTTCAAGGTGGTTCAGAAGAGGAACTGACTGTAGGGTACGACGAAATCAAAACAAAGGGGAAGAAATCTAACAAGAAAGTGAGATCAGTTTCCAGAAGAAAGAGGCTCAAGAAAACCAAGAACTTTCATCATATAGAAGAATCAGAGGATGATAAGCAAGACTATAGTGTGAGGAGTTCTGAAGATAGAGAGAGTGTCCCACAATATAGCTCGGAAGAGAGGAATGTGGATGAATCAACTGAAGCTTTGAGAGAAAATGTTCATGGAGAAGAAGAATCAGAGTTTGAAGAGGAACAAGATAACAGCGATGCGGGGGTTAGTCCTGGAGAAATGGAGAAATCACATACAGAACCATCAAGTCCTGATGATGTCAGCATTGCTGAGATTTCTGACGACGCTCCTTTGGTAAATAACTAATCCTTTGCATAGTTTGTCTGTTTTCTAGTACTTTCGCTAAGCTCATCGTTGAGAATGACTGATGCAGAGCAAATGGAAGTGTCGGACGGGGAAGAAGAAGAGCTCAGGGAAGATGCGGTGAGCAGTTTAACGGTTGTAGGCTGTGTCTGTCAAAATTACTGCAGAGGTGGTGCTATTGAAGTACAGGTGTTGACGTGGATGAAGATGGGTGCCGAATTGGAGATATTTAGTTATTAACATACTAATAAGAAAGCTTTACATGCCTTGTTGTAGAATGTGAAATAACACTAGTCATTCCCGCGTTCGGAAAGGAAAATTTGAAGGGTTTTATAAGGTTATGTTCCTGCTAAATGACCTTTTTTGTTAGTACAGGTGATAGGTTCAGTATATGATTCATTAAGGTGTTGACATATATGATATACTTGACCGGGACAAGATAATCAACAATGTGTACAGCTATACGTGGGGATAATTGCATCCATATCTTTAGGATATTTATACTTGTCAAGTGTTAATTGATGAAACTTTTAAGGACAACCCAATCAACTCTTTTAATTTGTATGGAATCGTGGACACCAAATAGCTCTGTGGTACCGAGTTGGATTAGTTTGTGCAAAATGATTTTAAAAAGATAGTAAATGTATAACGATTTTCACCGAAAGTAATGAGAGCCACATGGTATCAAATATGTGAATAAATATTTGAAAGATAGTGTTAGAGTGTTGCAAGCTATGCTCAATAAAAAAAGACTAGATGAAAGTGATGATGTTGCCCAGTTCCAAGCAAGGATAGTGTTTTTAATTAACTAAGGATTTGGATTGAGTGCATCTCAAGATCACACACTTCAGATTTTAAAACAAGTTTCATTCATTCATTCATTCATTTTAATCTAAATTTCAGAGATCTAAATTTGAACAATTCAATTGCATCATGCATGTATGGTTACAAGCTTGTATGCACACAATCTGAATCCAAAAACAAATTTATCCTAATCACATGACCGGTGCAACTATTTGGTCTTGACAGACTATACATCTGTTGGTTAACTAGCAACAAGTTGATCCTAATCACCTTTTCCATTTTTATTTTACGCTATTTTGAATCTCAACCGTATATTGAAAATCAGACACATTATTATGAAAACCAACATTCAGATATCTCAATCGTAATTTTAAATTAAATGGGACAGTTCATTCATATGTTTACTAACGAAGATTGCAACAAATCCAAAACTGATCTATTATAAGGGATGGATGGGATGGATAAGCATGCAAAAGAAAAGACAAGTGAAGTGGATGTGGGTCCCCTAAACAATAGTACCAACACGTAGGTACTATTTAGCTTTCCAACGTGTTTTTTATTTTATTTGTTTTTACCTGATTGCTTATTTATTTATTATTTCCTTTGAATTTGATCTAGCTATCTATCTATCCTGTTCTTGTTCATTTTCATCTCACCTTCCTCTGCATCTTTTCGACATGTCTTCAAATTCCCGAGGTACTTCTGTCTGTCTGTCTGTCTTTCTGTTATTTTATTTTTCCAACAATATTCCTATGATCATCTATCTATTCATTCATGCAAATTCATGTATTATTTCCTTACTGATCATCACATCATAAATTTGAAAGATGGAAACAAAATTCATAAGAACACGATAATTGTTTTGAATTTGTTATTTAGTCCCAGTGCTTAACTCGTGTTTTTATTATGTTTTGTTTTGGTTATTAACAGATGTTTGTATTGTTGGTGTTGCAAGGACACCAATGGGTGGTTTCCTTGGTTCCCTATCATCTCTTTCAGCTACACATCTTGGATCACTTGCTATTAACTGTAAGCCAATCAATATAACACTAGCTTATGACATGTCCATAAGCTGTTTTCAGCTTATTTTCAAAAACTCTCCAGGATGGCTTTTGTGAAAACAATTTGAATTTGTTTATCTTTTGTTATAAAAATAGCTTATACATAAGCACTTATATGACTTAAGTTGACAAATGTTTATGAAAATTCTGCATGTCATGTGTTCTAAGTTGATATATAAATCTGCATGCAGCTGCTCTCAAGAGAGCCAATGTTGATCCATCACTTGTGCAAGAGGTGTTTTTCGGGAATGTTCTTAGTGCTAATTTAGGGCAGGCTCCTGCTAGACAGGCTGCATTAGGTGCCGGGATACCTACATCTGTTATCTGCACTACTATAAACAAGGTGTGTTCTTCAGGGATGAAAGGTATGTTCCTTTTTGTTGATTTCAGAAGGCTAATCACACTTAAATATGTCGATTTTTAGTCTGTGATGAAATCATGATTTCATCTTTTTCATTGTAGCTACCATGCTGGCTGCACAAACCATTCAGTCGGGTTATAACGATATTGTTGTGGTTGGTGGTATGGAAAGCATGTCAAATGCACCTAAGTACATAGTTGAAGCAAGGTTTTGTCTTTTCTCTTTCATTAATTGTTGATACAATGCTTTGAAATCTTTGTTACTTTAATAGCACGAAATATGATAAGCTCAATGGGAGGACTTTGTTTTAGCTACCATGCATGTTGAAAATATGCTACATAGTTGCAGCTTATAAGTCAGCTTTTTATGAAGTCCAACTTTCTTTAACCACCATTTTATTTCGTTAGTTCTTGATGTTCACTGTCACTGTATTTTGTATTAAACAGGAAGGGATCTCGGTTAGGACATGATACTATCATTGATGGTATGCTCAAAGATGGCCTTTGGGATGTCTACAATGACTTCGGCATGGGAGTTTGTGCAGAAATGTGTGCAGATCAGCATGCCATAACTAGAGATCAGCAGGTAGTGCTCCCTAGTGAATCAGTTAGAATTTTGCGGTAGATTTCATCCTTGCTTTCTTGCTTTAATAGCATTCACTGAGTCATTTAACTGCTTCAATTATCTTAATCAGTATCGACATCTGGAAGCCTGTCAATATGGTCGATACTCAATAGGGCCATGATCCTTCAGACCACCACAACCCCTTTTAATTGTTTTGGAATAACAAATTTCTTGCTTTGATGATATATTCCTGATTTTGATTTGACAAGTGTACCTTTTTTTTTTCATCTCCTAATAATCCTTAGTTGAATTAGGTTTGATTTTGTTTTGCTCTGCTATTATAAATTGTATTTGTTATTTCTCAGGACTCTTATGCCATTCGAAGCTTTGAGAGAGGAATATCTGCACAAAATGGAGGTCATTTTGCTTGGGAGATAGTTCCGGTATGATTATGATTCCTGCCTACATTGAAACTTTTGATGACTTATGCAGTGTTTGTTATGATTTTCAATCAACACTTTTTGTTCTTGCAGGTTGAAATTTCCAATGGAAGAGGAAAGCCTTCCACAATAGTTGACAAGGATGAAGGTTTGGGGAAGGTAAATAGAATAATTTAGAAACATGTGAAGTATTCAGAATGTACCATATAGTATGTAGTGCATAATCATAGATTTTATGATCACATTGTTATTGTCATCTGTGTATGTGGTATACTGACCACTGACCAGAGTTACTAAGAAATGGTAGTTTTTGGGAGGTACAGAAATTTATCAACTCTGTGAAAGAGATCTGTAAACATTTTTTGTTGTCTTTAATGTTAACCATTGGATTTAGCATTTTGTGACTGCAAAGGTTGAGTTATGTTGAATTCTAAAAAACTAAACTGAAATTGTTACCAATTGTCTATGACATGATTTTATTATTTGACAAGTTCATAATGGTAGAAACCTTCAACTGAAATTTTGTATGAAGTATACTTGCTGCCTTTTGGCATACGGTGAAAACTCTTGTGTTTCGATTAATAATTTTATTATTTGTGTTGCCAGTTTGATGCTGCAAAGTTAAGGAAGCTTGGACCAAACTTTAAAAAGGTTGGGGGTACTGTGACTGCTGGCAATGCGTCTAGCATTAGGTTCAGCTCTCTCTCTCTCACACACTTAACAAACTCCCATACCTTGCAAAATTTGGGATATGGTGACCAAAAGGTTCTAAATTGCATGCTCTTTTGTTGATAATGCGTTGTTTATTGACTTGACTAGTGATGGTGCTGCTGCATTAGTGCTTGTGAGCGAAGAGAAGGCACGTGAGCTTGGTCTGCAAGTAATTGCAAAGATAAAAGGGTTTGCTGATGCAGCTCAGGTTCAATAACATATTAAAGTAGAACTTGATTGATATGAGCATTTGGAACCAAAACTGAAACAAATGCATTTTTGCAGGCACCCGAATTATTTACAACTGCTCCTGCCCTGGCAATTCCAAAAGCTATATCAAATGCTGGTCTTAAGGCTTCTCAAATTGATTATTATGAAATAAATGAAGCTTTTTCTGTATGGAAATCTTCACATGTTTTATTTGTTCATGCTCTCTTACTTTACGCTAATCGTGTTCTAACTTCTATGCAGGTTGTGGCTCTTGCAAATCAGAAGCTTCTCAGTCTTGATCCTGTGAGGGTTCTTCTCACTCAGCCCTTTGGCACTTTTTGCATATTAACATGTCACTTTTTATGGCTGTTATGGATGCTTCTTCAATTTGGTTCCTCCACTGTGCCCTAGTATAATGGCTTAATAAATAGATAATTGATGTAATTCCTATCAAATGCAGGAAAAAGTTAATGTACATGGAGGAGCTGTATCGTTGGGACATCCATTGGGTTGCAGTGGAGCTCGAATCTTAGTTACATTATTAGGGGTAACTTGTGACCTCGGTTACTTTATACATCATTTTCTTTCACTATTGCACTCACGTTCTTATACTTGTCCATCATGATGTTGTTATACATTCCATTTTGTATTTCTTGTTTAATAGGCGATAACTATGTAAATGCAATTTTAAGATGAAACATGTGATTCTGTGAAATGTATTAATTTTATTTCTCCCAATCTCCGTGATCTGTGAATATCTTAGCCGGGTTATGTTTCAGGTATTGAGGCATAAGGGTGGAAAGTATGGGGTTGGTGCCATCTGCAATGGGGGAGGAGGTGCATCTGCTCTAGTCGTTGAGCTCACGTAAGTCTTTTATTTATTTATTTATTTATTTATCTGTAAAGCGCAAAACAGGTTCTTTCTGGGAGGTCTAACTTCTGTGTTTTGCAGGCAAGGCGCCACTTGGAGACGTTCATCATTGTGACAAAGGTCTCCTTACATCACATTGCTTTTCAACACTGCTACAACATTTTTGGATGGACACAACATATAGGTTGGGTTAAAGGAAGAAATGGTGTTAGTTTAGTTCCACAACCATTTGTTGTTATGTCTTTTAATGAGCTATGTCTAAAGGTTATCAATGCAGAGTTGACAAGAGAATAGATAAATGTACTCAATCTGAAATCTGACATGAAGATTTAGTGTATATTTGGATTGTTGGTGAGTTTAGGCAAATCATGTTGAGCTACCGTGGTTAACTAGCAACTGGTTCAAATCCTGGCAAAAAAGATTGTAATATATTATTTACTAACAACTAACATTGCCTATTAAAAAAAATATTCTACACGACCAGAATCAATTTTAGCCCCTCTAAAAACCAAACATACACTAAATATATGTAAAACCAATGAGATAAATGAACAATGTGTCTCTTGTTATCAAAGATGTTGCCGATATAATGCACTTAAAAGATTGTATAATGTCCTTAAAAAATATTCTTTCTGATATTTTCAAATTTACTTTGCTTTTGATTGCGTTATGTGCATGGTTTAACAACTTAAGCAATTTCATTACAAACTACTCCTCTGGTCTCATATATAAGCAAAATTGAATTTTTAAATTCATTGAAAAAACAACGTATTTGGTCTATATTATAATTTAAATACATTACTTTTTAAATGAATCTAAAAAGCTATTTGTTATTTATTGCTTATATATACTAGAGGGAGTATGTTATTTAGACACAAAAATCAACACCATAAAAAAGTGAATTGAAAGTAAATTAATTTATATTTAGATACATTGATGTAAAAGTGAGTTGAATAATAAATTTGAGTATAAAAATTAATTCTAGAATAAAAAGTTCCAATTTATAACTTCGAGCAAGAATCAATGATAAAGGCAAAATCAATTCTTTTTTTTTTTTGTACAAAAAGCAAAATCAATTCTATTAGGGAGACAACAAATAATGTAAAATGAGACTTGCACATAATATCTGTTGGTGAGCAATTGTTAAATTTTAGATGGCATAAATCATGATTTCTCCACAGTCTACACAGTTGGCATAATATCTCACTAATATTGTTGTTCATAAAAAAACAAAGTAGTATCAATTATTGATGAAAAAATTATGTCAAAAAAACAATTATTGATTTACAAATCAATTGTAAAATATTAACTATGCCAATAAAATAAAATATAATGTTAACTCTGAATTTACTTTAGAAGCCCAATCCCAATTAAAAAGTAATTATTGGTATTTTCTTCATATAAAACAATCATATTATAATTAAAATCTAGGACCAAACTTAATACTATCTACAAGGAACATAAGAAACATTATGTATGTATGTATGTGTAGGGAGTATACTTGAGAAATATATTTTTGGTCAAACTACTATTGTATTTGACCAACCTGATATACTGTCAGCACATCCACAAACCTCTCTTTCTCTTGTGCCAAAATAGCATAATAACTAATTCTTCATTATAGCAGATTTAACCAACCATTATATGAGATTTCTTTTCAAAAGGGCACAGAGTTCTCAAATGTAAAGTTTGGACTCAAAGAACCTACCTTTTTCATCAGGGTTCTTTTGAGTTCAACAACCTTTGCTTTGGAGATTAATTCATTCTAGGCTTTTTCACCCTTCATCTTTGTTTCTTTCAAGTAAGAATATTAATTGTATTCCATTCTTGTAACATAATAATAATAATGTAGTTTTGCTTTGTCATCATTTTTATGTAACATTATAAATTCTTTGTTTGCCATTCTTGTATCATATACATATGCCATGCAATTTCCATTGTGTTTAATGAAAATATAATGTGGTATAATAATATGATCATATTATATATTTGGTTTTGCAGATTCATGTACATTGTATAATAATCAATAGAATGTTGTGGTTGCAGATAGTATAAGATAGATCAAAGAGAATAATGAAAAGCAATAGAAAGACGAATTCTCCAAGGGGAGAGGTTGGAGAGATTGACACAAGGGCACCATTCCAATCTGTCAAAGCTGCTGTTAGTTTATTTGGCGAAGTAGCAGTCCCTAAGGACAGATTGGCTGTCAAGAGAAGATCATCAGAGGTATATATTATATACATCAAATATTAGATGTTATGTTACTTTGTTATATCCCTTCAAAAATACAGAAATTGGAAAAACATGTTGAACTTCTTAAATCCCTAAAATGGTAAAAATAATAATATGAAATGCACAATTTCTGACGATAAATCATGAAACTTATACAACTATATACAAATTAATTATTTTAGAAAACCATATGCTGGTCATCATTGATCATTCTATGGCATTCTATTAATTTTCATTGAAGACTTGGTAAATTTTTTAAAATGTTGCTCTAAATTATTTAATTTCATTGCATGGAACACACATTTTGAGGATGATTTCATTTTTCATGTTAGTCACAGCTAAAAATTGAATACTTGTTTGGTAATTTGCAGAATGTATTTGAAAAGGAGACACAACTTATCTTGGTCCAAAATGAATTAAACAAGTTAAAGAAACATGTAGACAGTGCTGAGACCACGAAAGCCAAAGCACTTGCTGACCTTCAGCAGGCGAAAGAGACCCTTGAGAATTTGACAGCCAAGCTGAACAATGTGAGACAATCCAAGCAATCAGCCATGAAAGCGGCCGAAGCTGTGAAAAATAAGGGAAAACCTTTTGAAAAGACATTATCCCTAAAAGTTATAGGATATGAAGCTTGGAAACAAGAATTAGAACATGCAAGAAATGAGTACACGACTACGGTAACCAAGCTAGATTCTTCCAAGCAAGAACTCACCAAAATCAGGCAGGACTTTGATGCAGTTTTGGAGGCAAAGCTGGCAGCAATTCAGGCAACGGGAGAAGCTCAGCGTTCTGCAAAATTAAACTCAGAAAGGATTGGTGAACTCTCGGAAGAAATTAAATCGATGAAAGCATCGATAGAACAATTGAAGCTCGTCTCTGCACAAAATGAAACCCATTTTGACTTTTATAAAACTGCAAAAGAAGAAGCACTTGAAAAACTAGAGGCCTTAAAGAATGAATATGATGATCCAGAACTAATCCAAAGTCTAGACGTCAAAATTTCCAAAACAAATGAAGAGATTGAGGCTCTTCAACAGCAGATTAAAAAGGAACATGCTTCTAAGATGGATTCTGTGAGACTTCTAACTTCAGAACTCAAAGAAGCCACAAAGACATTGCAGGATGTTGCTGCAGAAGAAATCTCCCTTAAAAAGCTAGTGTATGTTCTTAGGACAGAATTGAAACAAGTGAAGAAGGAGCAAGAGGAATTGAAGGAGAAGAAACAAGTGGCAGAAGATCTTGCTGCTAACCTCACCGGTGAGTTGCAAGAGAGCATCGAAGAGTCAAGGCCTGAGCCAGGTACCGTGGCCGATCTTGAAGCTAATATCTTTTACGTGCAAAGTTGTAAAATCCAGAAGCTACAGTCGGAGACAGAAGATGCAAGAAAAGAAGCAGAAGAGATGAGAAGAAAGGCTCGGGAACTGAAGCAAGAAGCTGAAGAATCCCGGGCAGTGGCTGCAGAGGCGGAGAAAAACCTTGGACTTGTTCTAGAAGAGGCTAAAGAAGCAAAAGCAGCAGAACAAAGAGCTATTAAAGAGATGAAGATTCTGTCCGACGTGCAAAGTAGACTCTCGATTTCAAAATTCAGTGGTAAGATCAGGATGTCAAATGAAGAGTTTGAGTCACTAAATGGAAAAGTGAAAGAATGTCAAGATTTAGCAGAAAAGAAAGAAGCATCTGTCATGGCCGAGCAACAGGCAATGTACACAAGGAAAAATGAATTGGACAGGAAGGTGGAAGCTAACCTGAAAGCCATTGAGGAAACAAAGGCAGCAATGGAGACGGCTTTGTGGTATGCAGAGATGGCAGATTCTGCAAAGGTGGCAATTGAGCGTGAACTAAGAAGATGTCGTCAACCTGATAGTACATCTTCAGCGGTCAGAATATTCAGATAATACTTCAGTATTGAGTATCTAGAGTTGAAAGTAGAGATTCAACAACTAAATTGGAAAGAAAACAGATTGGTTGATTCTTGTGTTAGCTTTCTGCCTTCCTCTTGGAAGAAAAGAAGACTCCTTGCACTGGAAGATCACTTATTATTAGCAGTAACTCTTCCATGCAATTGGAGACTATGTTAATGTTTCCATATTTCATAAATGAAAAACAACAAAAAATCTTCAAACAAATTAACTTCTGCAAGTACGATTTCTCATTCTTAACATTCCCGTTTTTCTTGATGTTCCTAGGACCCTCAGTAAATAAGGTTCGGACTATTTGTATATTCCGATTCCAGGGAGAAACATAAGATGTAGCTATTCTTAATGGCACTTTATGTTCGTGCAACGCTAAAGAAGGTTAACTTATCGTTAATAAAGCATAAGTTGTCCCAACACACCATTCAAATTGACTATTGTTGGCTTCTGCTTATTATATGAATTTTTTCTTCATTGAAGAATGCTACAAAGCTGGGATTCACAATAAGCCAAATCCTAGTAGAAGTAATTTGGACTTCTTCTACACAGGTAGTACTTTTTTTATTTTCTGGTCTCCATTGAAAATTTCTAAATGTAAAAATTATTAGTAGCACTCCCATTCTCAAATTTTGTAACTGTGATGTAAGTGATAGTTATTGTATTGTTACACATTCTTCGAGTCAGTGCCGGACTCCTTACAAATTAGGATTATTTCTAGCATACCCTTCCCAATAAGGGCCCTATTTTTTTATTCCCTATCGATACTACTTGAGACCTCATTCTACAATTAACAAATTGAAAAATAAAGAAAGAAATTAAAATAATAGAACAACAGCCTCAAGGCTCTGAGATTCTCTTAATGTTTCCTTCCATCGTTAAATCATTGAGCCATCCCAGTTTTCTACAAGATTGGGGTTCCACACCTTTTGTTTCTTACTTCCTGTTCAGCAACTTCTCATTTCCTGTTTTTTAAGCTGTTCCTTATCAAACTCTGACTCTATATTCTTGGCAATCTTTGTATCCACATCTGCAGGTTCTGGAAATTCCACATGAAACGATCCCTGCTTGATGGGTGCAACAACTTCACAGAGTCTGGCTTGCTGCTTGATGTAGTTGTAGAGCTGCTGATGGAAGGGATGGTCCAAGGAATAACAATTTTCTTTTCCACCTTCTAAATGCCTGGATGATCCAGAGCCTTCTTTTCTACAGAAATGTGGCAGAGATGAGTAATCCATGATCTACACACCAAATTCAATTGTTAAATTCAATTAGAAAATATAAAAACAGACACTAAGTAAGTACCATAAAACGAACATGCATTTGATTTGTAAGAGACCTTCTGTGTGCATTCTAAAAGGAATAAAATAAGCAATGTGAAGAAGTTCAGAACAAATATATGCACCTCTAGGAATGACTTCATGACTTCTACTGCTTTTCAGAAACAGATTTGAGTCTTTTAAAATGTAGGGGTAATTTAAAAGGTAAGTGTGGAATGCATGATAAACTATGAAATTCCTGAAAGCTACTTAATCTTTTTAATCGGTTACAATTCTGAACTTTACTTTCTAAAGTGAACCAGACATTCATGGACCACAGAGGTGTTTTATCTCTAGCGCGCGGAGATGTGCTGAGATGACACAAATGTCACTCATTAATAAAAAACTGATTTTGATTGAATCAAACATTTGAAATATAATTAAGATTGGTAGGTATGATGTCAAATTTTACAAAACCTTACATTTAACAGCTCATCTCGTCCAGATCCTGGTAAGACCTGCACTTTTCTTCTTGTCCTCTCTTGTAAAAGTGGCTTCACAACCTGTTAATGCGAGTAACATCTTGCTAAGGTCTCTATGCAAACTCAAATGATATATTAAATAAAAATATCATGCAGGAAACCAAGCCATAAGGAACAACATCTCTTCTTCCTTTAGCTCACCTTCCAACAAGCTGAAAATATGTATGGGGCATTTACAATGAAATAAGTATGCGTCTTCTCCGGGTAGTTCTGATCATCAATGGAGGATATAATAGTTAACAACTGCAACATCAGCATGAACAAGTCAATGATATAGGGCATATAGATTAAAAGAAACAGTAGGAAAAATTTGAACATGTTACGTTGTATGTAATTTTTCATGACTAGTACTAGTACTAGTACTTGACTTGTATCAGATATACTGCTGTTTATTGAAAGTTCAACCTCAACTCTAAATTGTGGAATAAATAAATGAATATGACTAGTACTAGTACTTGACTTGTATCAGATATACTGCTGTTTATTGATCCTGGCCTGTTAATGATCTATTCAACATGTTCTCACATTTGTTCACTATACCTACTTATACAACTATACTATACTATTCAAGAATGCCTTATCATTTATCAATGCATTCAATTCACATTTATTCATGGGTATGTTGGTCTTATTGGATCAAGTAGCAGCGCAAACTTAAAGGTACCTTAATTTGATTCAGGGCCGACAGCTTCAGACCAGTCATGTCTAAAACCTTTAGACAAGAGGTAATGGGCCGGCCATGCTTCTTGGATGCAGAAGGCTACAACCATATATATCATGGGGTCAGAAGAAGAGGACATAAGGTACGTTCAACTAACAGGTTAAATATGAAGAGTCTAAATACTAATAATACTGACCAAGATTACACGATCGCGATATTCATTAATTTGAATGTGAGACTGCACATAATAATGTACCTGCAATCATAGAAATGCAAAATAAGGACAGACAGATGTTATTTGACCACATAGCTTGAAGTAAAGTAATAGAAGGCAATATCCCTTTTTGTTTTTGAACTGATTAAACTTACTGATGCTTTGTCAAATGTGCTAAGGCCGACACCAATTGCAAAGACAGGAAGACCCTGAAAAGGAAGGACATAAAGCAAGTAAGTCATAGTATACAGTAACATTTGAATTGATGATGTGAATAAAAATGTAGATAAGGCAGAAGAAAGATGAGATAGAATGGGAATAAAAGTTGTGTGTTGAGAATGAGCACCTCTCTTGTATAGCCGGAGAGTCCAATGAGTTGTGAATCACGTATTGATCTATATAAGTGATGAGGAACAATTGGTTTCTGAAAAAGGAATAGCCATAGAAACATTTGTGATGCAATTATGGAGTTCAAAATAGAGTGTTAAGAGAAACTTACGGATAATATATTGTCAATCTGATTTTGGAGTCTCCAGTTTAAAGAATCAAGCAACTGAAAACATGATGGAAGGAAGAAAAAATAGGTGAGAAAGATATATTATAGAGTGAAGAGCAAAAGAGTTAGGTGAGCATAGATAGATACCATTTGATAAGCCTTAGAAGGATCGGAATCCCTTGCTTTGAGAAAGCGAGACAAGTTTTGAGTGAGATATCCTTGATGAACATTCTGTGAAGAAGAAGAAGAAGAATACAGAACATGATTGATTGATTGATTGATTAGGTTTTGTTGTTAAGTGTTTAAAACTTAATAATAAGAATCCTCCTCCGAGAGATGAAAGAGAAGAGAACAAACCTGAAATGTAGTCTGCAGTGATGGGTCGTCAACTAGAGCTGCTAGCGTGCGTGGTGGATTGAAACAAAAAAGTGAGTGAGTGAAATAACAATAACAATAACAATAATATTGAAAATTAGGAAGGGAAGGGAAGAAGGAAACCTTTATGGATGAATGCCTGCAATTGATCGATGGCGTCCTGTGAATGAAGAAGAACCTCCTCCATTGACTTGCACTTGCACTTGAGTTAGATGATGATGATGATGATGATGATGATGATGATGATGATGATGATGATGATGATTTTGGTGGTAAAGTTTGTTTGTTAGTTTGTTAACAACAACAACAAACTCGATCGAAAGCGAATGAAGAAGAAGAAGAATGTGAAAGTACGTGCTAGTAGTTTGAGAAGGAAGGGAGGGAGGGAGGGAGGGAGTCTTGTGGTTTTGGTGGTCAAATCAATAAAGTTCAATAAAGGCGCGCGGACGGGATGGATGGGTCTACCAACCAAACATCACATCTATTCACATTTCAGAATTTACAATATTCAATTTTTTTTTTGTCCAAATCTCATATCCAATAAATACAGTGACTTAAATTGTTGAGAGATTAATTATTATGCATTGACCGTGTAAAACTTGTTTACACATATATTCAATCAAAATATAATAAATTGCCATTTTATATGTTAATTACTAAAATATCTCCATTAATATTTAAGTGACATAATTTAATTAGATACACGTGTAAAATAATTTTAGATAGTCAGCACATACAAATTAAATTCTTTCTTTTCTAGAATACAATTGTTATTATTACTACTACTTTTCTAATTTCTCCTAGTCACTATCGTTGACTGCTACATCGCACCGTTTTTTCTTTTACTTTTACTATAAAACCTTCATTTCTTCTTGCCATTAAGCACCAAACAATTTCCATCTACAGTATTTATTATTATTATTATTATTATTATTATTATTATTGTTATTGTAAATTTAATAGGACCACCAAAAAAAACAAACCAATCCCAAATTATTTATTTATTATATTTTTCATATAATTATTTATTATATTTTTCACCTGTATCCTTTTTTTCCATATATTTTTTGTATTTTTCTAAACGAAAAAGAAATAATCATTATATTTTAATTTTAAAGATCAATTTTTAAAAAATCATTGCATAATAAGAATCTTTTTTTAGAAATAAGAATTAAGTACTTCCATTAGACTCTCGTGACAAAAAATTTAAATATCAATTACTCCTACTTAACTAAAAATTTGGCTAAATTTTTTGTAATAAAGTTGCTCTAACTAAATTAGATAAAGAAGAGAAGAGAGAAAAGAAACAACTCTCCTTCAATTTCAACCATTAAATACGCCTGCCTGCCTGCCAAGTCAACGAAGAAGTTGCAGCAGCACTCATCATCGTCCCAAATAATGTTCAACAACAACAACTACCGCACCGGCGTGTGTGAGATCACAGAGGAGGATGTTGAGACTGGTGATGATGATATTGGTAGCATTATTCATAATGAAATTGAAGAAGAAGATTGTATTTATGTTGCAGTTGGTAAAGGCGATACAAGCATGGAAGCTCTTTCATGGACACTCTATACTTGACCACTCATTCTACCATGCTCTATCTCATACATGTTTTCCCTCAAATCAAACACATTCCACATCCATGTAATTCATTCATTAGTATCAATAATTACTAGCTAATTTCTCATCTAGTATATATGTATATCTTAATTATTATAACTATATATATGCAGTGGGAGTTGGAATGATTGCAAGAAATCAAGTGAGTGCTGAGCAAGTGGAGATTTACATGGACCAAGAAAGAGACAAGAGGAGACAACTCCTTCACAAATTCATCCATTCTTGCTCTCTTTCAAAGGTTAAGGTGGACACTATCCTAATAGAGAGTGATTTGGTTGCTAAGGCTATCCTTGATCTTATTCCCATTCTTCAAATCACTAATTTAGTCATTGGAGCCAACAAATCCCATCTAAGGTTGCTACCTACTTTACTTATCATAATAATTTATATATTACTGATTAATTAAGCATTTCACTTTCACATCTGAATAACATTTTTTGTTTTTGATGAACAGAAAATCAAAATCAAAGAAAGGAAGTGGTGGTGTGGCTGATCAGGTAGTGCAGAATGCACCACAAAGTTGCAAGGTTAGAGTTATATCTGAAGGTAAGGAAGTGAATGAGCAAATCATGATGATCATGTCACCCTCTCCGCAGATAATTACTGCTAATAACGATACTTCAGTTAACAGTAAAGAAAATGATTCTGTTTTATGTGTTTGTTTCAAGCCAAAGTTTAAGTAGTACTACACATTCATTCATTCTGTTACTCAATTACACAGCATATATATATAGCAAAGGGATATATATTATATAGCTCTGTCAAGTTCTTTGACTCCTGATGTATAATGGATATTTTGAAATCTCAATTGTGGACATGATATTTTAAATGTTGAAACCAGAAAGAACTAATAGTAATACTACTTTTCCATACAACATGTTGTGTAGAGTTTGGTTTGTATTGAATTTGCTAGTGTTATTAGTCCCTTTCATGATTGTAATGAAAACCACAAAATTAGGCTTTATCTCTTTATGAATACATTTGAGCTTTTTTATTTCAATGTGCAGTAACTTTTATCTTCAACAAGAGTTAGGCTTCAGCATTAATCAACATTGTATAGTTGTATTTAGCTGGTGTGCTTATTGTTTATCCTTTCATTTTCTGGTTGGCACAATATATTGTTATCTTCACCGATTGATATTGGTCAATATATTGTTGTATTCTTTCTTGGTTATGTCGAGATGAAATGAAATTTAGTGTTAAAATTAAAAAGAAAACATATTTTTTTTAGTGTTATAATATATCTTTGAACACTCAAGTGCTTCGTATTTACTATTTAATTCATCCCCTATATATACTATTAGCAAAGACATTTTTTATGCTAAACTTAGCATGTTATTTGACTTTCATGGGTGTGTGGGCACACAATTGCCTCATGACAAAAGGCATATTCTGTTTGTGGTTCTCTTATTCTCTCTTGACTTGATCAACATTAATTATACAGAGATATTTTTTATACATGTATACACATCCTGTATGAAACCAGTTCTCAATAATTTAATTGAGATTTTTGCAATTTTGTTTGCGCATGATGAATGGTTGTGTAGTGTTGTCATACAAATGCTATCATTTATAATTATTTTGGTATTTTGGTTGATATACATTCAATCAACTTCACAATAAAAAAAATCGTGCAGAGCAGTGCAAAAATGTTTGAATGAGATAATTGATGTCCTTTTCTGTTTAATTACATGTCATAAATTTAATATTGAGAAAGTTGCAGATTTACATTTTTTAAAAGAGAGTTTTGTCACGTATAAAATTCTACAACCCGCTTCATCTCATTCCTCCATAAATTTATTATTACAATCAAAGAACACATGTCAATTATTTTCAAAAGAACTCATATAATGTACACAACAATAATATCCATAAAATCATCTGCAATTTTTAATTTTTCATGTATAACAGTCTTCAACTCCACTAATAACAAAAGATATTATTTGTTGAGTAAGAGAAAATCAGAAAAGAGACTATGTTTACATTATACCAATAGCTAGTTTGATGATTACAAAGGGATATAAAAACAATATATAGAGAAACATAAGATCCTAAAAATACTAAATTACCCTTTGTCCCTTAGATTAAAAATATCAAAATAAAATTATTACGTACAATTTATTTAATCATCCCACCCCTCCCTAATCTTATCAAAACAAAAAAAGATACGTCAGTCATTTTTAAAAGACATATTAGGGCATTGTACTCTCGGTCCTTCCCTTGTAATCCCTTGCCACACACACTCAGCAAAAGACTCGTATTTTTTGTGAAATTTTCAAATTTCAAAATATCTACCAATCACCCAGAACTTTTAGATCACTATTATTGTTATCTATTAAATCTTTCATAATATAATTGTAAGCTGATTTTGCCTTATACTTAACATGCAATGTAAAATTTCACACACACTTGTCTTCAGCACCTATCTCTTTAAAGATAAACATATATAAATTTAGACGAAGTAACTATAAATCAAATTCCGATATATTAAATATTCTGTCTAACAATTTTGTTATTTTCTATCCATTGTGTAGGACTTTTGGACATTATTACGTGTCCATTAAACTCATATAAAAAACAAAAAAATAAATAAAAAAAATAATGTGTTTATATACTTAATGCTACTATTTGGTGAGTCCGGTCTCCGGTTGGTTTGTTTCATTTCATTTTGAATTTGTTCCATCAATTTATTGAAACTTCATCTTCACTTTCCATTTCATTCATTCCCCGAAGATTTCAACCATTGAAACTCATCACCGTATCACCAGATCTGTTTCGGGCAGAATAAATGAGCGATCAAGAGACATCGCCGGTGTCGACGGAAGCATCCGGAATCGGTGAAGTAAAGGAATGGCTAGCCAAAACCTTCGAAGTTGCATCCAAACCCGTTCCCGAATTCGAATACACTCCACGAAGTGTCTCTCACTTACACCATCTCTCTACCCTCTCCAAATCTAAAGACGAAGCCGCTCGTCTCGTCGCTCGTGATTTCCGTCTTAAAGCCTCTGAATATAGATCCCAAGGTCACTTCCATCCCATCCATTATTACTACTATTTAATTAGGGTTTAGGTTATATTATATTAGATTCATTCCTCTTTCTCCACATTGCAGCTGCTAGGATTAGAGAGATTCTGGAGAATGTAGGTTTGGCTCAGGAGAGTTTACCATCCAATGTGGTTGCCTCTGCGCAGGTTCTTGCAAACGTCGCTAACTTGTTGAATATAAGAGATACTGAACTCAGTAGGTGGGTTTCACTCTCACCATTGTTGCTTGTTTCTTTAATTTCTGTATTAAAGTTTGAATTTTGGAATTGTGGTTTTTTAGCTTTCTTGTTGCAATGGGAGATATTTCCCTGAGGAAAACTGGTGTGGAGGAAAAAAGGGCTAAAGTGCATAAGGAGTCGAAGTTTCTTCTTGATTATACTAGAAAGGCTATAGCTAGGCTAACATATTTGAAAAGGTATGTTTTCAACTATCAAAATGAATTACCTTGTTGTGCATTCTGTGAAGTGTGTTCTCTTCTAGTTTTGGGTAGTGTTTGGCTTACTTACATAAACACTGATTTTATCTTTTCTAGTGGAATTGAAATGTATTATTCTTTTTCCTTATATCTTCCGCTTTTAATATGTACCGAACATACAATGGCTCTGATACCATAATGTAACATTCTATTTTTTCTTTATAAGAAATTATTTGACAACTTTTACAAATGAAGATAATTGAGGAATTTATAGCTAATGTATATCTGCTTTGGCAGGACTAAAAAGTTTTGCTTGGTATTATTAAGTAATTTGAAGAATTATACATTAGTATCAACAAAGTGAATGTAGAAAACTTTTGTGAAATATAAGTAAGAGTACAATGAATTAGGAGCTCGGCATAAAACTAGGAAGTTTTAATTTTCTACCAAAAACTACAGTAATGTACTCAATGAGACAAAATGTCGTAGCTTTTGGCATACATGTTATTTTGTTCCTCACTTCTTTAGCATGACACAATGTGCAGAACATTAGCCCAATTGGAAGATGAAGTAGCTCCGTGTGAGGCTCAGATGGAAAGCTGGAGCACAAACTTGCAAGTGATGGCTGCAAAAGAAAGACAGTACATGCAACAATCTGCCAACTATAAGGTACCATAAAAGAGGACAACTGACTCATCTTCAGGTTAACAATCAGCGAATCTGGAAGAAAACTTCTTAACTAGGGCTAACAATTTCACGTGGATCTCATCATAACTTTAGAAATGGGTCACACTAAGTAGGTAATTGGACCCAATAATTTAGTGGGAGTGTGAGACTGATGTGACACCTAATCATAAAATGAGTGTTGGAGCAAGAGTGTCAGATAGTGTGTCGTTAGCATTCCTCAAGTTTTGATATCAAGACTAGAGTGAATATCCCCTGTCAAAGCCATAAAACCCATTTGCAGAATATAGTACATACATACATACTGTATTCAAAATAAAATTCATCCCTTAGAATATATCTAATCCTATCTTGAAGTAGCTTGAGTACAAAGGAACTAAGATAATATACATGTGCGCACACACACACACACAAAAGAACAATGCAATACTTTTTCACACTTTGATAGCTTGAACAGTGTTTTCCTATAGTAATACAAACTGTACCTCCAATATATGCTTATTATTTACTTTAATCCTTAATGGACTACGCCATTTGTTTGTTGTATTATTGTTAAACCACATTATGGAGATAAAAAACACAGATTCAACTCTATCACACTCACAAAACCTAAAAACTAAATAAGACTGCAAAAATTATTAATGGGTTTGCAAACCTCACTTCAAGTACTCGTGGTTTCTGGATACCCCCGTCTCTTCTTTTTCCATCTCCACTACCCAAATTTTCCTTCTTCCCACTTGCCTCATTATTAGTCTGTTGCAAAATAATCCCACAATATGCAGATCACACACCTTTCCTACATGCTCACATGGCTACCGATTTTCTGCTGGTGCCTGCTACTGTATTTTTCCCTACCGTACCACTTAGTTATGTGAGGAATCAAATTTGGCATTGCTATATGAATCTTTGTTTTTCCACTCCCAAGTCAAGTAATTTCCAAAGGAGTAGAGCTAGATTTTGAGGGAGACTTTTAAAATTAAGGGACTGTTTTTTTAGTGAGGAGTAAAGTTGATTTTTAGGGAAACTTCTAAACCTACATTTACTTAAGATTGCTTCCTTAAAATTGGCAAATTCAAGTATACTTCTATAGATTAATTCTTGAAAATGTTTGGTGCAGGCAGTGCTCAACCATACAGGCTATAGCCCAGAGGTTAGCCATAGGGTTTTGGTTGACATGGCTGAGCATAGGAAGGAGCTGGAAAAGAAAACTAAGCCCATCCTTGATACTCTAAGGAGCTACCAAGACTTGCCCCCGGTATTTCATATTTCTCACGCTTTCTGTTTGTTTTAGTTCGGGGGTAATATAGAACTTTGTTGTGATTATTCTTACATTTTCTGCCCGTTGGGATTATCCAGGATAAAGCTCTGGCTGCCTTAGCAATTGAAGATAAAAAAAGGCAATATGCTGCTGCTGAGAAGCATCTTGAAGATGTATTGCAAACAGCACTTTCAAATTCAGGGTGATACACTAATGTAATTTCTAAGCACAGGGTTTGGTTTTAAGCTTGTATTTTTTATTTTACTTTTGGCAGCAAGCTTCTGTTTTTAAACCAGGCTAAAAATGTATACTGCCTACAACAATGATATATTTGTGCTTCAATTGATGAATGGAATCCAAAAGACAGACGTTGACCACTCATATAGATATATTCATATAGATATATTTGTATTGCTTTCACTTTCAATTTTGGAAGAATTAAATCTTGTATGATATTGCGTCAAAAAAAATAATCTTGTATGATATATTATAGAACTGATACTAGAGGAGTAGTATTGATTTTACTTCTAGAATCAATTCTAACAAGCAAGAATTTGGAGTTTTTGCCTTTACAATATATGGATAATCATCATTGGATCAAATGTGATATGATGGAACTTGTCTAATGGTGAAAAACACTTGTGCATGGTGCAAAGCTATTTTACTTGTGTACACTAGACAAAACTTCTAACATAAATTACTTTTCACTTAAATCACTTTGAACCGCCTCTTGTGTTGTGTGTGAAAGAAATCTCTATATCTAGGTAATAATATTGTTTTTTATTTGTAATTAATAAACTAAGCACAAATTAAAGTGGGAGTTAAAAATACGATTTGATACATGTCAATTTGTTCAAAGCATGAAAACATTAACGTATGAGTATATATAATATATGTGACACACATTGACGCAGAATATAATGTTTTTAAGTAAAACAAGAAAAAGTCAAATATACATTGGAGTTGACTTGGATTCTTCTCGGGCAAGATATGTAGAACAAAACCAACATACACTGCACAAGTTAACGTGTATACAAAGCAAACACTATATGATGCCAACGAAGAAGAAGCATGATATTGATCATGATGATGATGAGTGTTTGCACTGCTATGATGATGAATCCGATGAAGAAAATATGTCCAACTGTGGCTGCGGTTTTATTGGGTTCAAGAAAAGCCAAGTGTTCGATTATAATTTCAGCAGCGAGATAGAAGAGGATGATGATTCAGAGGATGAGCTTTTTGAGATAAATCTGAAGAAGGAAGCATTGGATTCAATAAGAGAAGAAGAAGAAGAGTGTGAGAGCAGTACTGTGTTCTCTCTTGATATACACAAAGATAAATTAGATGATGATGTTGTTTATGTGGCAGTTGGAGAAAGTACATCATTTTGTTCAAGCATGGAAGCTCTTTCATGGGCCTTGAAACACTCTGTCATACCCAATTTTACTATTATCTCTCTCATACACGTTTTCCCTCAAGCCAAGCTAATTCCTACTCCATGTAAGTATATATGGATTACAGATCAATTGTGAAACTCTGTTTTCTTTCCTTCACCTATATATGTCAAAAGCTTCTAACCATTTTTTATAAGTCATGTCATGGGTGAATAAGGTTATATATGCTTCCATTTTAATGAAGTACTAGTGTTTTTAAGCTATGTCTTTGTTTATTTGGCAATTGATACTATGTTCAAAATATAATAACAGTGGGAAAAATGCCAAGGAATCATGTAAATCAAGAGCATATTAACATCTACTTGACCCAAGAGAAAACCAAGAGGAAAATACTCCTTCAAAAGTTCATTGACTTATGTATTGATTCGAAGGTACTTAAAAAATGCCTTAATTGTGTCATTTGAGTTATTTATGATTAACAATAGCAATAATACTAGTGTATATATTTATTATCATCATACAGGTTAAGGTGGAGGTGTTGCTTATAGAGGGTAACAACGTTGCTAAAGCCATCATGGACCTTGTAGCGAAGCTTAATATGAGGAAATTGGTGATGGGAACTACCCAATCTAATCTAAGGTATCATCTACATCTACAAGTCATGTGTGACACCATATTAATAATAACTACTAGCATTTACTATTTCCTAATGTTTTTACTACTATTTGGATGATTAGAAAACATGTTTCTAGAAGGCAAAAATCGATTTCGGACATGGTGTTAAA
This sequence comes from Trifolium dubium, assembly GCA_951804385.1. Taxonomy (NCBI): domain Eukaryota; kingdom Viridiplantae; phylum Streptophyta; class Magnoliopsida; order Fabales; family Fabaceae; genus Trifolium; species Trifolium dubium. The sequence continues at coordinate 59,154,595 of OX638063.1, forward strand.
AACTGTACAAGAAAGTTGTGATGTCAAAATTATATGTGAAGGAAAAGAAGTGATTGATGAGATGATTAATGGCTGCACTTCACAATACTCAAAAGACAATAGGAATAAAGTAGATGAATCCCATGGTTTGGTTCCACTCAAGGGTTTGATGCCCAATTTATTTTGGTCCAGATATTTATGAGTAAAAATAAACACTCTTATCAATTTACCAAAATAAATACTCTTATCATGTCTTACGGTAAGTGTTATTTTTGTGTTTTTCTCAATTTATATAATTTTTTTTTGTTTGAAAAATAAATAATTTTTGTCGATTTCAATAATAAAATAAGTTTTCATCAAAAAAGAAAATTATCTCCGGTGTAAATTAAGCGGTGGACACATCCACCTTTAAAATGCTATTTCTCCATTTTTCTGAATTTTTTATTTTGTAATCTGACGATCTATATTTTATTGGACAATCATGTGATTGTAGAGGATATTCTTTATGATAGTTAACATTAACTTAAATTTGTCGGACAATAAAGGAAAGGAAAATTTTACGGTGAAAATAACATACAATTTTTATTTAATCTTTCGATTTTAAGAGAAAGGACTCTTAAAAAAAGAAAAAAGAGAAAGGATTCTATTTTGGAGTTTGACCGATGAGTTATTTTGAGTTTTTATTTCATCTTAAATACTATTTAATGTCCAGGTCGAAGGTACCAGTTAGCATTTTTCAATGTTAATATCAATGTTATGATTATGTTCAAGATGTATCGATATTATTTAATCTATTATATCAACAAACAAAATAGAAAATTTTTAAAGTACAAAAACATGTCATTTTTATTTATAGAAACTAAAATTAAGATTAATTTGGTGGATTTATTTTTTATTTCACCTATAAACAATTTAAAGTGCAAACAATAAACTCGCTTATTATATAATTTTATAATTTAAACCTTAAGCAAACTTTTTTCAAAAGTTAGTTTTTGAGTTCCTCCTAAATTGATCAAAATTTCCCTTTCTTATCTATTGAAAAATATATTTTAAAAATATAAATTTTATTTTTTCTCTTATATTATAAAACAGAGAAAATACTTTTTTTTCGATGTGTGTAATATGGAAGCGAACAAGATAATTTGTTTCTAGAGCATTCTAGTAAGATAAAGTAACATGGGCCTTAAGCAAAATATGATGAGAACTGGGCCTCGCTACTTGATCCAAAACGAACTTATAAAAAGAAGAAGTTACTGGTATCGATGACGTGTTATTCCTTACTTAAATTAATTAATTCTTGTGTTTGCATCCTCTCTCTCTCTCTCTTTCCCCTCCTGCAATTAACCAAGCGATATCGCTAATTCCAAACTCACTCTCTCTCTCTCTCTCTCTCTATCTAATTTGAACCATGAAACGACCCGACGAGTTACCCGCCGCCACCACCACCGTACCAAAACCAGTCTTCCTCACCAAAGCAGAGCGTGAACAACTTGCTCTTCAACGCCGCCACGATCAAATCTCCGGTCACAAGCGCAACCAGGAAGAACTTCTCCTTTCCACTAATAACCGTCCCTCCGAACCCAAACCCTCCGATACCGATCGCCGAGACCGTGACCGCGATCGTGATCGTGAACGTGACAGAGATAGAGATAGGGACAGTTACAGAGACAGAGACCGAGACCGAGACAGAGAAAGGGATAGAGACAGAGACAGAGATAGAGAACGAGAGCGAGATAGGGAAAGAGAAAGGGATAGAGATAACAGAGATCGGGAACGAAGAAATCGTGATAGGGAACGTGAAGAAGAGAACAAAGCTCGCGAGCGTGTTCGAGATGAGAAGCTAGCTGAGAGGGAGCGTGAGAAAGAGCTTGAATCGATCAAAGAGCAATACCTAGGTTCCAAAAAACCTAAAAAGAGGGTTATTAAACCTAGTGAGAAATTTCGATTTTCATTCGATTGGGAAAATACTGAAGATACCTCTCGTGATATGAATTTCCTTTACCAAAACCCTCACGAGGCTCAGCTTCTCTTTGGTCGAGGGTTTCGTGCTGGGATGGATCGCCGTGAACAGAAGAAGCTTGCTGCTAAGAATGAGAAAGAGATGCGGGATCAAATCAGGAAGAAGGATGGCATTGAGGAGCAGCCTGAGGAGGCTGATGCTCAGCGCCGTAAAGAGGAGGCTGCTGATTCCTATGACGCGTTTGATATGAGGGTTGACCGCCATTGGAGTGAGAAGAAGCTTGAAGAGATGACAGAGAGAGATTGGCGTATATTTAGGGAGGATTACAACATTTCTTACAAAGGTTCAAAGATTCCTCGCCCTATGAGGAGTTGGGTTGAGAGCAAGTTGAGCCAAGAGCTTTTGAAGGCTGTGGAGAAGGCTGGTTACAAAACCCCTTCTCCCATTCAGATGGCTGCTATTCCCCTTGGCCTTCAGCAGCGCGATGTTATCGGTGTTGCAGAGACAGGTTCAGGGAAGACTGCTGCATTTGTTCTTCCTATGTTGAGTTATATCACAAGGCTTCCACCTATTAGTGAGGATAATGAAGCTGAGGGTCCTTATGCTGTTGTTATGGCACCAACTCGAGAGCTTGCTCAACAGATTGAGGATGAGACTGTTAAATTTGCTCAGTATATGGGAATTAAAGTGGTTTCCATTGTTGGTGGACAGTCCATTGAGGAACAAGGGTTTAAGATAAGGCAGGGTTGTGAAATTGTGATTGCCACTCCTGGTCGTTTGATTGATTGCTTGGAGCGACGCTATGCGGTTCTCAACCAGTGTAACTACGTTGTTCTTGACGAGGCTGATCGAATGATTGATATGGGATTTGAGCCACAGGTCATGGGTGTGTTGGATGCCATGCCTTCCAGTAATCTCAAACCTGAGAATGAAGATGAGGAGCTTGATGAGAAGAGAATTTACAGGACCACTTATATGTTTAGTGCCACCATGCCTCCTGCTGTGGAGAGGCTTGCTAGGAAGTATTTGAGGAACCCTGTTGTGGTGACTATAGGCACTGCTGGAAAAGCAACTGACTTGATCAGCCAACATGTCATCATGATGAAGGAATCTGAGAAATCTTATAAGCTTCATAGGTTGTTGGATGAGCTGAATGACAAGACTGCTATTGTGTTTGTTAATACCAAGAAGAATGCTGATTTTCTTGCGAAGAATTTGGATAAAGAGGGCTATCGTGTGACGACTTTGCATGGAGGGAAATCCCAGGAACAAAGGGAGATTAGTCTTGAAGGATTTAGGGCCAAGCGATACAATGTGCTTGTTGCAACTGATGTTGCTGGACGTGGTATTGACATACCTGATGTGGCCCATGTTATCAACTATGATATGCCTGGGAATATTGAAATGTACACCCATCGTATTGGGCGTACTGGTCGTGCAGGAAAGACGGGTGTGGCTACAACATTCTTAACTCTTCAGGACTCGGATGTCTTTTATGACCTTAAGCAGATGCTCGTTCAGAGTAACAGTCCTGTTCCACCTGAATTGGCAAGGCATGAAGCTTCCAAATTCAAGCCAGGATCTATTCCCGACAGACCACCTAGGCGAAATGACACTGTTTTTGCTCATTAGAGATATTTCTTTTGAGGTTTAAAGGCATACATATGTATTGCAGGTAATATCAATGAATGTTTTGATAGTCGTCATGTTTAGAAGCTTAATCTGCTTTTTGTTTGCGGTTTATATATAGGATCTTGTATAAAGCTTAACTATGGCACTCCTTTTGTGTCTTGTTGTCATTGTTATTTATTACTTGTGTTATGCCTGACTAGAGTTGCTATTATGCTTATTACATTTCTAACAAGCATCGATAATTTTATATGACAATGTTTCGATTGGTTTTGTCATTTCATTTGGCTTTAATATTTGTTATCTTATGCTTATGATATAATGCTTTTTGTGTTTTATGATTATGTTTATCGTTTTCTATAGGCTCTGCTAAACTATTTTTAATTAAAATTTGCTGATGTCAAATCAAAGGTTTAGTGGCCTATGTTCTATGCGCTTGTATAAACGAAACTCTTCTGTTAAATGTTTCTGTAAGTTTTGGTGACTTTTAATTCTATTTGTGGTGTTGTATCATTTTATTTTACTACAACAACTATGACCAGCACAGTTGTAGACTGAAACCACCATGACTAGCAATCTTTATCCTAAAGTCAATCCTATATAGTTGCACGACTATCCCCAAAACTGAGACAGCAGGTTCGTGTGTAGTATGAAGACTCCTATTTGATGAATTTTTGGACAAATTACAAGAATAATATTTTAAAAACATAGTTCTTGTAAAGTTAAACAAATAACTCAACTCATGAAATATTCGTAATTAGCAATAAAAAGTCACAAGTCTTAATCAACATATCCATACATTTAAATGATAACAAAAATAGTGGGGGGGGGTGGTGGGGGGGGGGAATAGTGTTGATTGCACAAACCGGGAAAAAAAAAAAAAAAAAGGAACGGAGGAGGAAAACTAGGAAAAAAATGAGAACAAAGTAAGAAAAACAGAACCTCGTGTGTGTGGGGCTTTTGCTAAGGATTGTTTCAGATCTATAATCCATATGCCCAAATAATAGAAAAACTGTAGCGGCTGAGGATAGAACTTGCTAAGTGGTCATTCATAAATGTAAACAAGTTGTGTGCATTGATTTGGTTTACACTTTTTTTATGTTTGAATTGGTGGGGGAAACGATAGCCCACTTTTTGCTTCTTCAATACAGAAGAGTAGAATAAGTTTTTCGCTCTATTTACTCATTAAATTATCAAAATAGTGTAATTGATAAACATTTCATTCATCTATTATTTTTTTCCCTCTATTTACATAAAAACTCTTGCATTGTGCTGGAAATGTGTTTTTTTTTTTTAATATTTGTATAAAATAGTTGGTTTTAAATTATTTACAGAAAGTGGATGTGAAAAAAGATGTAGCGCAAAGTATTTAAATTTTTAATTTACTATTATTATGGCTGGCTTGGAAGAAAAATTTGTCTGCTTTCTTGTGAAATAATATTTGGACTAAACCAAGCTTCTTGTCTGTGCTTGTGTCTGCTTTCCTTGAACACTTAGGTAGCATATTGCATTTCCTCCTATAGGTGTCTCTACTGAGGTATGTTATGCATGCTTGTTTTCATTTATTTATTTTAAAAATCATTAATTTCTTTGGTTTTTAATTTCTTTTTCTTGTTTCTTGATGAAGAGTTGGGATACTTTGGTGTTTTGCTCCCGAAATACCAGAGATGTTCATTGATTTTGTTTCTTCTCCTCCAAGGCCTTCTAAAGGATAAAAGCTTCGATAAATCATGGTAGTATTTTTGTTTTTCCCCCCCAATTTTTTCATTTTCTATTGTTTTGAAATCATAGTTGTAAGGAGTAACCATTCAATCTAAATGTATAGTCCAAAGTTTTATAGCAGCAATTCAAAATACTAATTAAGTCTTAGTATGAAGATATAAGGTTGGTTTGGTGGTTGAGGAGTTGAGTCATAAGTCCGGTTTAAATACTAATTAAGTCCAAAGTAAATTATACTAAAATTTATCATTCTGAGGAAAAACTTCTCTTGGTTAACTTTCTATATCTATTGCTTCTAGGTTGTTTAGAAGCAAAGCAGAGCTAGGGAGAAAGTAGTTTTGTTAGGACTTGGAATTGTATGGAAGAGAGGTATAGGTAGGGAGAAAATAGTTTCCTTCACTGTTATGGCTTTTAGAGAATGGGCACATATCTTTCACCTTACATGAGACTATGTGTGCTTTTTTTGGTATTACTATATAAGTGCTTTTAATGCAGTATAGTTATACTAGTAATTTTGGTATTTTTCTCCGCAGTAATACAATCTTATTTGGATATGAATTTCAATGCAATGTCCACATTTACGATGCGCACTGCTGTATAAATAAATGCATGCTCGTATTAAGCTGTATGCAATCATAATGCTTTCATGTTTAGATGTATTGAGCAGGCGTAAATTTGTTATGTAGGCTATAACAACAATATATCTGTCATTTTTGCGCAATTGTATTACAAATTTCTAAATATTGTCATGATTGATTGAGATAGTATATCCAAAGGGTACGTCAAGCTTTTATAAAAAAAATGTTCGTAAACCTCAACTTTTTTTAAGTTTTTTCATAACATCTTACAACTTGTTATGTGAGTATTTAGCTAATTTTTGAAAATATGGTGCAAACTTGCATGTTGAATTTGCAGACCATTGGGATTTGGGGTGCCCCATCTTAGAAATCCAATGATAACAATTTCATCTAATAGTAAAATTTACCAACTTGAATTTGTCGCATACGATAGGGGTTCTCGTGGCAGCGAAAGATTGGGATGAAGTTGCACCATCTGTGAAGAAATCGACATTGGCAATTGTAGGAAACACAACAATCTCTAAATTCGTTCACTATAGTATCCCATGACCCTCCAATACATGGTTAGTGTGTATATAAAATATAAATAAGTAATCAAATTGGATAGCTTGATGATATCTGTATTGGCACCAATAGCTCTTCCAGGAATCCGAAACCTAATCAACAAGTTTTTACTAGTTGTTAGAGGTGCCTGTGCAGAAAAACATAATTATGAAAACAACGAGAATGTTAAAATCTACTACAATAGGATAATGTGGTTGAGAATTTAATGTAATTTAACAATACTAACATTTTAGTTTAAAAACAACAATCAAACCAGATCATCAATAAAACTAAAACAATTTTCTATAGTTATGGTCCAGCATGAATATTCACCATTCAAACAATTTTCACTGCATGCGGTAGTACAAATGAGTGGTTGAGATTAGCATGTATCGGACATCATGATATAAAAGGCAGGTGAAGATCCAAATACTAAAATCAGTTGAGGATCCAGATTTCAAAATCAATTGCTTTAGTCTTTCTTCTTCAAATAAAGATGACATTTGGTTTGGTCGTATCACCATAAGAGTTGTGTGCATTGATTTGGTGTACACTTGTGCTATGTTTGAATAGGTGGGAAGTATTGTAGTAGGATGGAATTATGATGAGTTTATTATTTGGATTATTTCATCTTATTCTGTTTTCTTCGATCAATCAATGAGGTGACAAACACTATTTGAAAACTCGTTTACAAGAGATGTACGACTTGAATTTGATAGTCAATCTAACAAGTTTAAAGAGATGTATTGTTGGGTAAAAAAATACCAATATCCATTAAGAAGTCATCATATTTTCAAAATGTTTATTTTTTACTGCAATTTATAGATAGTTGCAAAAAAATTTATACCAATAATTAAATAGTGGAAAAACCAAATTACGAGAAAAAAAAATGATATGTCCTATGATTACATTGAAAATGTGAATTTATAAATCAAATTTTGAATTTAAAAGTTTTAGGATAATAACTAAATAAATTTGAATTTAGCATGGTTAAAAATTGCATACTAAATTATTTTATAAGGCATAAACATTCCATTTTATAACCCAAGGAGTGTGGTTGAGCGGTTGAGGCTCCCTTAATTAAGGGTCAAGAGTTCGATCTTCACCTAAGGTATGGAATTTTTGAGCCAGTTATCCCAGCCATCGAGGTGCCTTTAATCTAGCAAGGAAATAGTCGCTATGTTTGGCGGTAGATACTCCGGTCTCAATAAAAAAAACATTCCATTTTATATTGGAATTAAAACCAAAAAAATATAATATTTACATGAATGAAAAATTTATTTAACTATGAATAAAAATAATACTAGTTGTTTATCTACATGTAAATTTTAATGGATACACATAGTGTAAATTAATTTCTTACAAATATCTAATATCCAATAAAAATGAAACTGTATTTCATATTCATTTTTTTCTATTTATATTTAAATCATATTTATTTATTTTATTTTTTCTATAATTAAATTGTATTTATTAATCAACTTAAAAACTTCAACAGATATAATTTTCTACATTTTTTTTTGGTTTTGAACATATATAATTTTTTTACTTTTTGTAACATATGTAAAAAATGGTTATGGTTACAATGAATTAATTACTGGAAAAATTAATGATAGAGAAGAAACAGGAAACCCTTTGGACGATTGTGAAGAAGGAAGGAAAAAGAAAGACAACCCAATCGCATCTCCCTCTCTTTCCATCCATCTTTTCATATTCGAATTTTTCATTCTTTTTTATTATTTCATTTCCAATCCTCAATTTGATTTCCATCTTTTTTTCGTTCAATGTTTTCCCCATAATGCCGATAAAAATCTCTTTTCTCCATCTTTAAAATTCACCGGTGATGAATTTGTAACAAAAATTACACTTTTTGTAATTAATTTCTTAAACATACATGTTTTGGATCATGTATTGATCAATTTGGTTAATTTCTTTTCCTTTTTGATTGTATTTAATAAAACATTTTCTACATATGCATGTGTTGATTAGAAGAACAAAAACAAAACAAGTTGACATTTTTTTTGTCAAAGATTCCAAGTTGTTTTATAAGATGAAGCTTGTGGTTCATGTGATTGAGGCAAAAAATTTGGTGGGTTTTGATTCCCATGGTCTGAGTGATCTATTTGTGCGGTTAAAATATGGAAGGCAGAAGTTTAGAACAAAGGGCATAAAGAAGAATATGGAACCTAAGTGGAATGAACAATTCCATTTTTGGGTTGATGATCTTAAAGAAAAACTTGTTATCTCTGTCAAGGATGAAGATAAGTTCATGCATAATCATTTGCTTGGAAGAGTTAAACTCCCTATTTCACTTGTTTTTGATGAGGAAATTAAATCCCTTGGCAATGCTTGGTATTCTTTGAAACCCAAAAACAAGAAGTCCAGGAATAAAGAATGTGGTATATATATATACTTCTCATTCAACTAAACCCTTAAACATGAATTAATACTACTTTATTGCTTACCCAATATTTATTTCTATGGCATGATGGCATTGTTGTTTCTTAATTTGTAACAAAGGTGTGACATGGCTATGTCTCTCAGCTCATCGACCGAGCTATCTGCTAGCTACTTAAGACTATTTAGTTTCTCAATTTGATTGTTTGTTTGCTTAAGTATTACTATTATGTGGAATTTATGTTGTTGTTATATTGATTTCATGGTAGTCATTTATAGGGTGTGTAAATTGCAGTGTCCAAATTGATATTTTGAATTTTACATCTCAAACGGGGGGAAATGATGTTGCTACTAACTGCACACATATATGGAACATGCTATTAACTTAAATTATGATATTTACTTTTGTTTTCTCTGACAGGTGAAATTAATTTGAGTATATTCCTTTCTCAAAATAATGCGTCTCCGGAACCAAATGTTTCTAGTGATCAATTATCAAGTCGAAGAAAATATAGTGATGCAAGTACATGTTCTCCTTCGCAGTCATTTAATGACCATTCAAACTCGTCTTCTCCTGTAAGGGAAGAAATTATATCTAAGGATGAGAAAAATAGTTCACAAAAATCGTTTGCTAACCGAATTGCTCAAATATTTAGTAAAGGTTCTGATGCGTCTTCGATTTCACCCAGTATAAGCATGGACATAGACCAATCTGAAACAGCAGATAAAGTTGAAGTTGATGATATCAAAACCGAGGATCAGTCCTCTAATGAAACTTTTGAAGAAACTGTGAGAAAAATGCAGACTGCAGATCAAGGAAGTGAAATTCCTAGCAATTTACCTGGAGGGGTTGTTATGGATCAACTATATGTTATTGCAACAGAAGACTTGAATGTATTACTATTTTCACCAAATTCAAATTTTGCCAAGTCATTAGCAGACATACAGGGTACTACAGAACTACAAATGAGTCCTTGGAAGTTAGAGAATGACAATATGAGTTTGAAACGGTCACTTTCATACACCAAGGCAGCCTCTAAATTAATTAAGTCTGTCAAAGGCTACGAAGAACAAACGTATTTAAAAGCGGATGAAAAGAACTTTGCTGTTCTGGCAAGTGTTAGCACTCCAGATGTTATGTATGGAAGCACCTTCAAGGCAGAAGTACTTTATGTGATCACACCTGGACCAGAGTTGTCATCGGGAGAACAATGTTCGCGTCTGGTGATATCATGGAGAATGAACTTCATACAAAGCACCATGATGAAAGGAGTGATAGAAAATGGAGCGCGACAGGGTATGAAGGAATCCTTTGATCAGTATGCCAATTTGTTATCTCAGAATGTTAAGCCCGTTGACTCGAAGGATCTTGGTTCCACCAAGGAACAAGCTTTGGCATCATTGAAGGCAGAGCCCCAATCAGATTTGAAGTTGGCAATGCAGTACTTTGCTAATTTTACATTCATCTCAACTTTTTTAATGGGGTTGTATGTTCTTATCCACATGTGTCTGGTTCCACCTACCACGATTCAAGGGATTGAGTTTCTTGGACTTGACTTGCCAGATTCAATTGGTGAATTTGTTGTTTGTACAATTTTGGTTCTTCAAGGTCAACGCATGTTGAATTTGATCTTACGTTTCATGCGAGCTAGAGCACGGAAAGGTAATGCTTTTAATGGTATTTTAGTCTAAGAATTCACATGAATTTAAAATCTCATCTGATTGGACGAATACCAATGAAAATGAAATTTATTGTCAAAGAATTTAATCTTCATTGAAGAGAGAATAAAAAGTAAGAAGCAGGATAACAAATTAACAACATATATATCCTTCTAAGGACAAAGTCCATTTGTTTTTAAGGACAAAGTAATATAGGCTTGATTAATGTCAAGGTAGTTTGGATTTAGAAATTTTCTATCATATACTTCTTGTTTAAAAATTGATCCATTTGTTTTACTTTTATCTCATGACATATTGTTACTTTCTACTACAATCACCATGACTTTTCTTCTCTCTCATTTCTTCATTATTTTGTCACCATATACTTCATTTGGTAAATTGGTACCGATATGTCTTTGCTTATGTAATTTTTTTATGGGGCTGTGGCACTTTGATATTAGGTAGTGATCATGGGATCAAAGCACAAGGAGATGGATGGCTGCTAACCGTGGCCTTAATTAAAGGAAGCAATATAGCTGCTATTGATTCTAACGGCCTTTGTAATCCTTATGTTGTTTTTACTTGCAATGGAAAAACAAGATCTAGCTCAATCAAGTTCAGCAAATCTGATCCTTTATGGAATGGTGAATATCACATTGTTTATCATCTGGTTGTACTTATAACTCAAATACGAACCTCCAATTATCTAGCTCATAAGTCTGGTTTTTTCTTACATATCGCTTGACTTATTGTATGATAAAAACTTCTTTGTTAGTAATTTTTCCTATCTCTGCAGAAATATTTGAATTTGATGCAATGGATGACCCTCCTTCTATGTTGGGTGCGGTAGTTTACGATTTTGATGGACCCTTTGATGAAGCTGCATCTTTAGGACATGCTGAAATCAATTTCCTTAAAACAAACATATCAGATCTTGCTGATTTATGGGTTTCTCTTGAAGGAAAGTTAGCTCTGGCATGCCACACTAAATTGCACTTAAAAATTTTCTTGGACAACACTAGAGGTGGGAATGTTGTAAAACACTATATAAGTAAAATGGAGAAAGAAGTGGGGAAGAAGGTATGAATCCATCAATGTTACCAGTCGTTTCCTAGTTTTGCTTCGTCATGTTGTACTTATGTATTATTGATTTATAACCATTTTTGCCTTTTTTTAATATCTATGTACAAAATTGTAGATTAATTTGCGATCTCCTCAAACAAATTCAGCCTTTCAGAAACTCTTTGGACTTCCACCTGAGGAATTTCTCATCAATGATTTCACATGTCATTTGAAAAGAAAAATGCCCCTACAGGTTTGCTTATTATGTTATGTGATTTCAAAAGTGGTTAATATCTATCTATTTTGGTTTTAACTGACACATGTTTCATTATTAATATTATCTCATAAAGTTGCCAACGGTTCTCTGCAGGGCCGTTTATTTGTTTCAGCAAGAATAATTGGATTTCATGCAAAATTGTTTGGACACAAGACAAAATTCTTTTTGCTTTGGGAGGACATCGAAGACATTCAGGTTGTTCCTCCTACATTTTCATCAATGGGCAGTCCAATAATTGTCATAACTATTCGGCAAGGAAGAGGTGTGGATGCGAAGCATGGTGCAAAAACACAAGATGAACAAGGCAGGCTCAAGTTCCATTTCCAGTCATTTGTGTCTTTCAATGTTGCAAACAGGTAGACTGAAAATTTTATGTTATTATACGATATTTTTTTTCTATACGCTTTTCTGCAATACTCGTATAAAAAGCATACTTTGTTTGCTATATTACTTTACCCTTGCATTTTATGATACATAGCGATATTGGTATGCACTCATTTTAGTTGTTATATTGAATTTATGTTATAGGAACCGTATTGACAATTCATAATTGCAACTCTTTTGGTAGATTAATATCTTGAATACTTTGTTACATGAAATATCTGATAATATTTTCTTCCAATTATATTTGATTATTGACACAATATATTGTTTCTTGAGTGCCACCACCATACTGCCTAACTAGATTTTTGTGCGAAATGTTGTAACCACCTAAACTAACTCCCTTCTTTTTGGAGGCATATTCTTTAAGAAATTATATTCATTGAATCTAAAAGTATTCCTTTTGTTATATAGAACTATAATGGCTCTCTGGAAGGCCAGATCTCTGAGTATTGAACAAAAGTTCCAATTAGTTGAAGAAGACCCTGAAGGCGAAAGCGTTGCTAGTGAAGAGAGTGGATCATTCCTTGGCAGCGATGACATTAGCATGTCTGAGGTTCATTCTTGTGCTCTTGCAGTTCCTGTAATCTCTCTCTCTCTCTCACTAAATTATTAGTTCCATTTCTATATTTTTTGTTGCAAAACTTCACCAATATCCGCGTTTTGGTTGTTATTATATTTTTTTAATTAATCTAGGTCAGTTTCTTTATGGAGTTATTCAATGGGGGTGAGTTGGACTGTAGGGTCATGGAAAAATCTGGTTGTGTTAGTTATTCTTATACCCCTTGGGTCTCTGAGAACAACGATATCTATGAAAGGGCGGTATATTACAAATTCGAGAAGCGTATTTCACGTTATAGAGTTGAAGTAACAAGTACTCAACAAAAATCTCTTTTGGATGGAAAGTGTTGGCTTGTAGAAGAGGTTATGAACTTCCATGGAGTTCCTCTTGGTGATTATTTTAATGTGAGTAAGTCAATTTATCTTGTTTCTTATCTTTCTCTGACTTATTAGAATTTATAGGAGTATATTATTATTGTTATCTTGTTCTTTGATTTTTGTTATGTATTGTTGACTAATGTTTTCTAATTCCACAGTTGCACCTCCGCTATCAAATTGACGATATACTCCAGAAAGCAAAGGGATGTAAAGTTCAAGTATTATTTGGAATTGAATGGTTGAAAAATACAAAACATCAGAAAAGGATTACAAAGAACATTTTAAAAAATCTACAAGAAAGACTAAAGTTGACCTTTAGTTTAGTTGAGAAGGAGTTTCTTGAAAAATAGGGAAGGCAAGGAAACATATTAAATTTTGACCTTTGAATAATCAGAAATCTAGCTAATACTTTCACAGCATCACAATCCTAACTTCGGTAAATACCGACGTATATAAAACTTGCTACCGCTTTTATCTGCAGCTGATCTCATTGTCTGAATATCATCTATGTAAATTCATCTCTTTCAATGGTCATCAAATCACAGATAAAATAAGGCTGAAAAACATTCGGCCAAAAAGACGCTGATTTGCTTCCGAAGTTTGTTCTTCAAACTAGGTTAACGATTGGAGATCGATATTACTAGTTTTTATGTTGTAAATGACAAGTTAGAGTCTAGCATTGATAGAAATCAAAATTTTGGGTCTTTTGTGCATTACCACCATTTAGATTATAAGTTGGCATCTTGATAACAAGAGTACTCTGATCTATGTTGTATCATATGTAGCTACTGTTTTGTTTTCCTCCAAAGTATAGGAAATTTTGTAGAAGAAGTTTTGTTAGGCATTACTTGTAAGTGATTATTTGGATATGGGTACTACATCATAATTTCCTATTAGATTTCAATTTATTTTTTAAAAACAAAATCAAAATTATATGTACTCCTAATAATTAGAATTATATGTACCCTCTTAAATCCTTCATCCAAAAGTAATATGCGTATTCAAATATTTTTTTGTTGTCAAATAACCTAATAATTAGAATTCTAGTTAACTTTTAAACTGAATAAATAAATATATGAAAATTCGAATTTTAATCTTTGCATATTACACGCATCTGTACCAACCGAAATACACACAAAGTAGCATGAATTATGTGTACCCAAATTTTAAAAGACTTAAATGAGAGATGGAATATTCATAAAATAAATTTAGAAAATAATAAAAGGAAAACAGATGGAATAAGTATAAGTATTACTTTTGTCCCAGTCCATGAAATGATAAACATTATCTGACAAAGTTGCAAACGCAGGATTTGCAATAAGATTCTTAGACAAGGGAACCATATATAGGACCATTTTGCATTCAGTGATGCCCATTAGTCAACCAAATAGAACCAAAATGTTGAGAAAATTTTGTGACACCAACTCAACTTGATTGCTCAAATATAGAATGGGATGACCCTTTCACTCTCTAATTGTATTGTAGGTCCATAAACATAGAGTGTGAATTGACTATGGCCATTTTCAACAAAGCTTTTCCAAACTATACTTATTACTACAAAGTAATATTGGATTCATTACATATATATACTCGCATGTCTTTGGCATTATTCATTATGTCTACAACAATTTATGCTTCATGCTTTATAATTTCATGAAAAATTTCCCAAAAGTGACACGTTAGCATGATTCATACATCCTATCTTAAATGACAAGTTTTCAACTCCCACTTCACTAAGCCAGACATAATCATAACTAATTAACCACTTTTATAAGAATTTTTCATTAGTTGTTACGATTAAACACGCCAATGTTTACATCCTAATTACTACAATCAAAACCAATAATTGCAGTCAAAGAAATTAAAGCCAATAATTTACGTGTAAATAATACTAACCTCGTTTTAAATTATTTTTACCCACTATAGCTATGCATTGGTATGTTTTGGTTGAAAATTTATTGCAATATGTAACAACAAAAAGTGTATAAGAAGGCGTTTAGTTTAGTACTAGTAGTAAAGTTGATAAGATGTGAATGAATGACTCGTTACCTTTAAAATTAGCTAAGAACGAAAAAAAATGGTGGCTTGTCATTTCGTTTGCCCTACTTGTATAACTCGTACCTTCCTTAATTATATAATAACTCATTTTTTTCAACCTTGAATTGATTTTTTGTTTTCTCTTTTAAATACCTCGTACTAAAGTTATGAGAGAGCCAAAGGAAAAATAAATAATGAAATTAAGCAAATTTATGAAATGAAATAGATATATATGATAATGTGTGTCGTCTCATAACGTTCTTGACCAAAAAAAAATGATACTAATGTTTATGCATGCTTTATTTTATTTTTTTTAACTTTTTGGTAGAAATGTTTATGCATGCTTTTTTAACAAACATATATAAAATGAAATGATTGACATTAAAACTATTATACAATTACGCTTTGCTTAATTTAAAAAAAAAAAAAACATATATGATTTCTTAATTATGCTGTTGGTGTGAAGTATGAACAAACTTCTTTAATGACAATTTTCACCGGAAAACATCTTTAGTATAGTACAGGATTCCTCCTTCACAATCATGACTTTTTCACCTTCAAAACATGAACATGATCACGACTTTCCTCATGAGACCTTACTTATTAATGTTTATATTTTAAGTGTGAGTAACAGTTTTACATTAAATGAAAAAATAGTGTTGAATATTTTATAAATGAGTCGGTGATAGAGATGGATAGTGTTTTCCGAAGGAATCAAATATGTGTCTTGGAAGTGGTTCTTAGCTCTTAAGGGTAAGACTCCGTGTTTATACTATGAATGGAACACTAATCTTTTAGATTGTATTTTGAGGTAGTTTATTTTTAGGCGGATTAGTTTTCCGAGACTCTTCGCTTGTTTGGGTTTTGGTTTGAGTTCTTTCCGTTCTCAACGTCTATGTGGGTGGAGTACGTCTTGTACTTTGTTCATTTTTTTTCTCAATAATAAATATTGCTGTTTCAAAAAAAAAAATTTATAAATGAGAGGACGAATATACTTAATGATTTAAGATTTTAGGTTAAAGTATGATGTCTAAATCACTTATGTCATTGCTTAATTAGGTTCTAATACGATATGTCTCCAACACTTTTGATTTGTAGATTCTCTTTTACCGATTTTTGTTCGTCTTGTACAGAGATTTGATTTTTTTTAATAAAAATTTGCTGTTAAAAAAAAACTTAAAAAATATGGTGTTTACATCATAGATATGAATTCAGCTACACTCGGACCACACGTAATGTTGGCAAAAATATGTGACTTGCTCATTACAAGTGTAAGACATGTTCGTGATTTTTGTTCCCATGACAAATATCATTGCCAATATATAATACAAAACGTACGCATATTAATTAGGCTACAAATATTTTTAACTTAAGTTAAAAATAAAATGAAAAAGAGGTTAATTTATATAAAGGAAAGAAGGTTTGGTCAAAAAAAAAAATATAAAGGAAAGAAGGTAGGATATCGCATGAGTTGGATATAACAAAAAGTTGAAAGCTTCGCTTTCTGAAAGACATGACATGGTCATCCAAAACCTGCGGATTGGACACAAATTAAGAAATCTAATCTGACCAAAAATTATATAAAGTCAGGGGGATTTTGAGGCAGGCAGCTATTTCATTGAGTATTACATCAAAAGTTGGCCAGTTTCTTTCATCTCCTTCAAAATCAAATAGTAGTAGATATTAAATAATGCATTTTCTAGTATGATTAGTGAGATTGTTAGAATCACAGCGAATCATTCTAATTTTAAGAAAAATTATGCTTTGTATAATTTAAAACAAAATTATAATATTATTGTGATTGAGTCAAATTTACCGCTTATCCAAATATGCACACTATAATATTTAATCTAAAATAAAAAGTTATCCTCATACAACATTTCATGATGATGCGAGAAGAAATATAGCTCTGAGCAAGGTTAGGATGCTATATGCACATCAATTAACGTGGTGCATACACAATAAAAATGCATTGGTATTGAAATGTCACAAAATTGACTCTTCATACAAAGTCACTGTTGTAGCAAGTGTGAGTAAGTCTCCCATTATTTAGAAAAGTAGATGTTGAACACTTTATAAGTGAGAGACCTATAAACTCATTGCCTTAAGGTTTTGGAAAATAGTGTAGTGTCATGCTCACTTATATCGATGTTTTTAGATCCAATATAAATGATCCCCCGATTACTCTCTCGTTGTCCTAAGAGTCACATGGTTCGGTTTTTCATGTTTTGTTAGTTTGGATAGTATACAGTAACAAAATCTAATCTAATTAAATTAAAGACTCAAATGAATGATATGATGATGTTCATCATGTCCATCATCAGCTCCTGCTCATATCTATAGGTAGGGCACATTGAGGAAATTATTTTCTAAAAAGATTGTATGACATAAAAATATGTTTATAAATGATGAACAACTCTCACATTATATAAAATCAAAATCAATAATGTATAGTACTAATGACTGTCCACGATGTTTTTTTTGAACAAATGACTGTCCACGATTTATAAATATATTTTAGTCAATATTTCTTTAAATATGATTCTCTTAACACACCACAAATTAGTTCACAAAAAAAACACACCACAAATTTAAAATTGAACATCAAAAGAATAATTTAAGTGGTTTGATAACTGGTCGGTGATCTAATGATTTTTTTTTCACCCTCTATTTCTAGAAGAAAGAGGCCTAGAAGTCTAGAGTTCGGAGCAAGTTATAACATCTAAATGATTTCAATCCCATTTCAAACGCAGTTGTGGGCGATCAAACCGTATTCTGACATTTAAGTGGTGACCTAATGAATCTTGAGTAGACTATAATGACCTCTCAAATTTTAAATAGCATAAAGATATTTATAATTGCTTGCTTCCTAGCTTGTAGTTGTTTAATTAAGATTGATTGACACCAAAACCAAACCTATTGTTTTTGTGTTTGTAGGTAGCTAAGCTAGGTGCTTACTCCATAATAGAAGCTCTTAAGTAATTGATGGAGTAGTTAGCACATCTTGTTTGGGGCAAATTAAGGGATTGGTGGGGGGTTGTTTGTCCATGACATATATGATATGGGTCCCAAGTCCCAACCCAATTAAGAAGAAACAGGGTGAGCTAAACGATTGACGCACGAGTGTATGAGTGAACAGGATCACACAAAGACAACAAACCCACACGCATCAAATTAGAGTGATTTAGTCAATGGTTTTAAATTGCAGCATGCAACCGCAATCGCAACACTAATACATAAAGGATTTCAACATTTCTACAATTTTGACTGATGTATCAGTCGCATTTTACTACTATACAAAGGTTCATAGAATAACCGTGACTGCAATCGCAATTTAAAACTATAATATCATCTATAGAGAAGATATAATCAACGGCGTAGGGAAAGACACGTGGCCGACATGCACATAAGGGGAGTCCAAACAAAACATTGGAATAATAGAAGAAAGAAGAATATCGTACAGTGATTAATAAAGGGTGAGAGGTATAGTGGGGAGTAGCATGATGAGGGATGCACACACAGTCACAGAGGATCTTTTATGTGAGCACACACACACATACACACTTGGCCCCATGCAACCTTCTTTCACTCCATGCTTTTTCTTATTCAATCATATACCACCAATTTTCAACCTGTTTTTTCATCCTCTTCTATTTTTATGATCAATGAGTTTAATTATCATAGCATGCTTTTCATATATACATTACTATGTATTGTTGACTAATCCCAACTAACCACTTTCTCTCTCTCTCTCTCTTCTCTTCTCTCTAGCACTTGACTTGATTAATGACCAAACATTGTCATATACTCATCCTTTTTTAGTTGCTCTCTCTGTTTCTAACATAACAACGTTACAGATACACAACCCTATTCTCCTCTCTCTCTCTCTCTCTCTCTCTGAGCATTATTTTCATCAAACTAGAAAAGAACTCATCTTTTAGCTTCACATGTTCATGAATCATGTATGTTAGTATTATACTCAATTAACTATGTATGTCTCTAGCTAGCTTTCAATTCAAAGACTGAATACTGATGCTAGCTGTTTCATCTACTTTCTTCAATTTCTACAGATGCTTCAAAACTATACAGCTTTTTGAATTGTAAAGATTTCTCTGCTTCCTAAGATTCAATTAGTGGCACCAATATTATAGTTACATACAGGTATGTTCTCTTCTCTTCTTGCCTCTTGCTGAAAACTCTAGTTTGTTACTTTAGTACTGTTTCATGAAGTGCTTTATTTTGTTAATATAGATATAAACATGGGGTAGTAATTTAATTATAGCATTCCTCTTTTGACTTCCCACTCCTCAACCTACTATTAATTACTTAATTAATTAAAAGATTAGTTTCTTTTTTTTGGGTCATAAAGATGGCACTTTTGGTAGAGGATAAGAAAAGGTAGGTTCTGCTTAAAAAAATCCAAAAGTAAAGGGACAAAAACAAAACTATTAAAACCTTCTTGTGGGGGGTGAGAGAACTAGTAGGAGGGTAATATGCAAGGGTGCTTGAGAATTCAAGAAGAAAATGTCCACATGATAGGCTAAAATGAATATGTTGCTGAATTTCATCCAAGAATCAAATACAAAATTACAAATGTCAGAGAAAAGTTATAGTTATAGCTCATGGTTTTAAATTGTGGTCCGCAACATCAATTGCGGCTCACAATATAAAAGGTTCGTAGTGTAACCGCACTACAAAGGCTTGCAGCGTAACCGTAATTGTGGCCAACATTAACCTTAAACTTTTTATGAATTTTCATTGAATTGGGATCTGTCAAAGTTACCTCTTGGCTGTAAGAAAAAGTTGTCATGGAGAGGCTTCAGATGCAATCTTATTTGGTAAGAGAAACATGAAAGGCTTTTCTTGTGTGTAGTTGAAACTTGAAAGTGATGAGTGTCTTACCACAAACACTGGTTTTTGCTTTACCACTATCTGTCTCTGAAAGCACAGACCATACTCCATGTCAGATTTCAACAACAAATGAATGAACAGTACTGAGCATGGTCTAACACTAATATCATATCATATCCTCAATAAATTAAAATAACCAATGAGTGCATATTCTTCATCATCTATTTGTCCTTCCTATCTTTGCTTTTTCATTTTGAAATAAACAGGATGGTTTCATGAACTAATTAATGATGTAACAACTAATTCCTTGTGAATAACATTTAGAAGAAAAGAGAAAGAAAGGTAAAAACTAAAAAGTTGGGTTCCAATTCTTGATTCCTATATACTTAATGGGGAGGGAGAGGACCACAGGCTACAGCAGTGGACCACTCCAAGTTTCAACTGAAAAAAGAAAAAGCATACACTAACACTAGTTTATGTATCAAATTCTTTAAACACAATGAAAGTGACTTAACAAAGTAGCCTCACATAAACAATATCAATAATATTATATGCTTTCTGTTAGGTAACACACTAGTAGTAGTTTTTTTATTGCTTTCTCTCGGATTTTCAGTATCATTGTCTGAAACATACTCTTTTAGTGTATATGGAATCAAAAGTATATCTTCTAAAGTGATTGTGGACTTGTGGTGTGTGTATTGTTGATTACATACTCGTTTTAGATATACATATACAGTTATACACTTTAATGATTGACTCACCTATTAGTTAATTCCAAACATGCTTTACTTTACCATCCATTTTCTAGCCAAGACACATCAGTGAAAGTAATCATGTATGTTTATGCATGCACCACAATGCATTTTCTGCCATGGTCCTGCTTCTTTAAATTAGGTGGGGTTGGATGTGTACTCGTTTTTGGAGGAAACACACATGTGTCATCCTAATGAAGGCAATTATGTTCGAGGTGGACACAATGACAATTATAAGACCTTTTTTGGAAGAAAAAATACAGTATTTTGATGGTCTCCGTGGAGAAAATACTAACATAACAACTATAATATACTAGCAATTGTATATCTAAAAAACAATATTGAACTAGAAAAGTTTATTGGCTAAGGATCAAGTTTATGGAAAGATTTTGTGACTAGGGTCAATGTTTTAACTCAATTATTACCACTTTCCTATTATCCTCAGCTTCCTTTTTTTCCCTATTTTTTCTTTTTTGGAAAAAAAAAAGAAAGAGACAAACATTTAAGATGCTTCATTTGTAACTTAAGTTTGTCTGCCAGCATTTATTTCAGTTCTCATTGTTGTTAGTAACTTAAGTTGGTTCAGTTTGTTGTTACATATTTTATCAGGAACAGGTACATGAAGCAGAAAAATACTAAGGCTGATGTTGGTCAATGAGAAGTTTTAATTCAGTTCTTCACCAACTCAATTCAGATTTAATGTTTGAAGTAACTTCCAAAGGTGTTACTACTAGAGAGTAGAGACAGGTGTGTAGTGCATGACATCTGCCAAAATTCTCTAAGCAGTTGCTGTTATCAGGGAATGATGGCATAAACTGGAATTCTTGTTTTCTCCTTTGGTGAAGTGACGACATCATCTTCTATGAATTGAATAGATATCAGTTTTTTATACAAAAATCAATGAGGTTGACTATTGCAGAATAAATATAACTTCAGGTGTGAACTCACTCTTCTTTATTTATTGTTTTTTTTTCATTCATAACCGACAATGACGTGGTCGTGATATCATACTCTACTTCTACCTTCATATTTTGTGATTGATTTATAGCCAACTCCAAGCATGTTCATCAATTTCATGGAATCTGTGGTTGTTTAATTGAAGGAACAATCTTCTGAATTTGCAGGCACTGAAGAAGAGGTTTTTCTTGTCAATTTGGTATAGAAAACAACATACAACAATGAAGTTCATGAAACTTGGGACGAGGGCAGATACTTTCTACACTGAACAAGCTACCAGGTATTCACAGCAGCATTCATTTCATCAACAATCTGTGTACACACAATTCTATCACATATTAACATGTATGTATTATCATAAATGCAGGACGTTGACATCAGATATACCCTCAGACCTTGTAATACAAATCAATGATGTTACTTATCTGCTACACAAGGTATTAAAAACTTAGAATGAAAGTGTGTGAAAACTGAAGTGGAATGAAACCAAAATATTTTAATCTTAATTCATTTATATAATTCGGTTACTTTTTATTTGCAGTTTGCACTTCTTCTGAAATGTGGACTCCTACAAAGACTTTGCTATGATTCTAGTGATTCGGAGAGTGTCACTGTGGAGCTTCATGATATACCTGGAGGGGAAGATGCTTTTGAACTCTGTGCTAAGTTTTGTTACGGAATTTCGATCAACATTAGTGCTCATAACTTTGTATCTGCATTCTGTGCTGCCAAGTTCCTTAGAATGAACGATTCCATTGAGAAGGGAAACTTTGTAGGAAAGCTTGAGGCTTTCTTCAATTCATGCATTCTTGAAAGTTGGAAGGATCCCATTGCAACCCTTCAAACCACTGCTACATTACCAGAGTGGTCTGAGAATCTCGGTATTGTAAGAAAGTGCATTGATTCAATCATTGAGAAAATTCTTACACCCTCACAACAGGTATGGAACAAATTTAGTTTCATCACATTTCTGTGTATGAATTTTTTAATTGTTTACACGTGATGATTTTGTGCAGGTGAAATGGTCCTTCACCTACACCAGGCCTGGTTATACAAAAAAACAGCATCATTCTGTCCCAAAGGATTGGTGGACTGAGGATGTTTCTGATCTAGACATAGATCTTTTCAGGTGCATAATAATGGCTATTCGATCAACGTATGTTCTGCCCCCTCAGCTTATTGGTGAAGCTTTGCATGTCTATGCATGCCGGTGGCTACCGGGCATCACAAAGCCTAATAAAAGTTCAAGCAGTTCAGCATCTCAAACAGAAGAATCTAAGCAGAAAAATAGAAAAATTCTTGAAACAATTGTAAGCATGATTCCTGCAGATAGAGGATCTGTTTCAGTTGGATTCTTGTTTAGACTTCTCAGCATTTCAATTCATTTGAATGCCTCCTCAGTGATAAAGACAGAACTAATAAGAAGAGCTAGCTTACAGTTTGAGGAGGCAACAGTGAGTGACCTTCTTTATCCTTCAAAATCCTCTTCTGACCAGAATTATTATGATATAGAATTAGTTCTAGCAGTGTTGGAAACTTTCCTAAAGCTTTGGAAAAGAATGTCCCCTGGTGCTGTGGATAACAGCTACTTTTTGAGATCAATCAGAAATGTTGGCAAACTCATAGATTCCTATCTTCAAGTGGTTGCAAGAGATGATAATATGCAAGTTTTGAAGTTTGTTTCTCTTGCCGAAACTGTGCCAAGCATTGCTCGAGTAGACCACAATGATCTATACCAGGCAATTGACATCTACCTTAAGGTGAAGTAGTGATACCATTCCATGACTTTTACCTTTGAATAAAGTCTATTTGGTTTGAAACTCGTTTCTATTTTGATCTCCTGTATTTACTTTTAACGATAAAATTATCTTCTATTTTTAAGTTGTTTTCCGTTGTCAAATTTTTAAAAGGAAATAGTGAAAACAACTTGTTTAATTCTCATTCTCTCTTGCTTGACTGCTGAAAATTTCAACAGATTTTAAGGACCTTATTTGTGCAAATAACATATCAAACTAGAAATACAATAGTTATGATTAACTTGAACACTAAATAAAACTGAACCTGTTTGGCATAAGTATTTGTGAGAGTGTTTAGGAAAGGTTATGGTCCATAAATTGTTTACAGCTTATTTCCATAAACTACTACAGATAACTTAAGAAAACAGCTTATAACTTGTTTTAAAACAGTTTGACTTCATTTTATCTTTTATTATAGAAATAGCTCATGAACAGGCAATTACGTTGCTAATCAAAACTACACCTAAACCATATAGGCAATTACGTTGCAAACTTTGATTATTTGAATGATGTGATTAAATTGAACGCATGAACAGGTGCATCCAGACCTGAGTAAGGCAGACAAGAAGCGACTGTGTGGAATACTAGACTGCCAAAAACTAACACCAGAAGTGCGTGGCCATGCAGTAAAAAACGAGCTTCTGCCATTAAGAACTGTAGTGCAGCTGCTCTACTTTGAACAAGAGAAAGGATCTATGACAAACACCAGTCACAAACTGCTAAAGCAACATGAGATAATTCTAGGAGCAAAACAAAGAACAACTACAAAGGATAGCCAAAGCAAGCAATCTTTACGACCGGAGTTCAATGGAGATGTCACGAGAGCCACACAGATTCTTGAAAGTAGAGAAAAAGATCACCACAGACATAAAAGATTGGATGCAAATTTGGCATTAGACTTGGATAAAAAGATGGTAATAAGAGGAAGAGACATTGAAGAGACAGAGTCAGAAATGGTGAGAGGAGGCAAAGATGAAAGTAGTTCAAGCTATAAGTTGGAAGTTGATCCTAAAAAAGTCATAAGAAGGGCAAGAAGTAAATCAGAACATAGCATGAAAAGGGCAGATAGAGAGAAATAATTAATAATCTTTGAAGAATTCAAAGAAAATCACAGTTCAAAGCCCCTTATATGCAATTTGTAGCTTAAATTCTTATTTTATTTTTTACCTTATAAATGCAATAACTTAATAATCCTTGTACTATCTCTCCCGTTGAATTATTTTTATAGATTGATTATTTAAGGTTGAGGATAAAAAGGCAGATATGTATTGTGAGGATATCAATTGCATAATCATTTCATATTTTAAGAGACAATTAGTTTCAAAATTCAGGACCAAGTGTATCAACAAATGTTTAAAAACCATGTTTAGTGGAGTAAGTATCCAAGCTAGCATCATCCCAAATCAAAATGTCATTTAAGGCAATGATGAAAATACTTTGCAATTTGCATCTCAAGTCTAATAATATCTAAATTGAAGTTTGACATTTTTTTAGTACAAAGTTTGGCATCTTAAATATGAACATAACAAAAATGCTAACAAGTGCCGTAAAAAGTTACTTTGCATATCTTAAAACACATTAATTAACAATGGTGTAAATATTTAGAAAAATAGATACCAACACGACACCGTCATCAAATTTGAAAGAGACGTCAAAAAAAGGACTTGAAATGAGAGAAAAAATATATAAAATTATTTTTGTGAAATAAAACACTTCTCTTGAATAAAATAGTATTCAAGTCATACGAAAAAACAAATATTTTCTCTACTTCAAATCCTCCACTTTTGAAGGGGAGCTAAAATCAGACACTAAAAATTCTTTTTTTTGGTCTAAAAAACTTTTTCTTTGTTATTATTATATTATAAATATGAAATTTTCTCCATAAACAAAAGTCAAAAATTAAACATATGGTCACTTGCTTGAGTGACTAAAACATCTTGCCATTTATTCCAGTCTATGGTTGAAAAACTTTATTAACCATAATACATGATATTGATACAAATCAACATAACAGAATTTAACAGCGACAACAACAATTGCAAATAACAACTATCCTGTCAAAGGTTAAAGATATGAAACCAAGATTGAAGATTTAAAGTTGGTTTTAAATGCTAGGAGAAAAAAGAGAAGAAAAAAAAGGTCCATGCTTTTATTCAGTTTGATGCGTTCCTACTGTTTAGTGTTGAAAATAAGCATACTAAAAACACTTAGACATGCCAGGCACAAACATAAAGTAAAGAGTAAACCGTAAAGGCTTGCTGTTTTAACAAAAGGATAATCATATAAGGGAAAACTTGTCTTTCAAGTTTTGAATCTACATGACAAAAGTTACTTGGAAAACTACCTCCTAGAGCAATATCAGTCATTCTTGAATTTCCTTCCCCATACTACCATCTTTTTCTTTCAAGTTTTTGAAGTACAATCCTAGGGACATATACAAAATACATCTGAACATACCTCCCAAATTCAAAATATATCTCTATTTAAGTTCATCATTCAAACTATATGCAGGCATCTAATATACAAAAAAGCCATGCAAGTACAAATGCTTCATTCGCCAAATATATTTCTCCATTTGTCCTTTAAATCAACCTGATAAACAAAATTTGATTGATGTTAATAGCAAAAGCAGAAAAAAGAAACTATCAATACCTTTTAACTAGGCTTACTTGAGTTCTCTTGTCAAATGTAAAATTATCATGGATTTTTTTCCAGCTTGGGCCATATCTGAAGGGGGAAAAATAAGATAAATGGGATTAGGGAATTGTAGTGAGAGCAAAAATAGTAAAATGGTGGCATGTGTGTGACTGTTGAGAGATGAAACATGTACATACTCTTTTACTCCGGCCATTAGATTATCCACTTCCCATTGACTCCAGCGTCTTGTCTTTCTCCTTTTCGATATGTATTTTGGTCCATACATAATGAATAGAGGAAGTTTCCTCTTTTTTTTTGGACTAGGAAAAGTAATTCTTGGTGGGTCACTAGTTCCTCCCTGCAAGCAGCCTATTGAATCATCTGACTGCATAAAATAAGAAAGTAAATTAAGTCGCAAGAAGAAAAAAAAATAAAGTTAGAAGCACAGTTGCACATGAGTGCATGCAGGAATATCTTATTTTGTTCCATCAAACTAGTGTCTATTAAATTTTAAAAACAAAAAAATTAAAAGACGGTTACCTCATGAGTACGAGCAGAACAATTTGTTTCCATCAAGCTAGAATGATGAACATCACTCTGATGGGTAGAACTTGAGTTTTTAAGAATAGCCTCGTTAGTTTGGCAAGCTTGCGAGTTAGGTACATAAGCATCTGGACTATGGTTTTCGAACTGTGCCTCTTGATTCATGTCCTCAATTCCCAGGTTTTCCAAATCCAAAGAACTACATTGAGGAGAATCCCCAGTCTTTGGAACCTCATGAATTGACATAGAGTTGAATTTGCCACAAGTGGTTGTATCATCCACATTCTCAGCATCAACAGTAGTAAAAGACTTGCCTTTGATTAAAGATTCAACAAATCAAAGAACTTCAATAAATCATAATAAATAAATAAAAGAATGATGATTCCCAGGAAACAGAATCTATAGCAGAGGCTAGTGACAACAACAAAGAAATTTCAATACAGAATTTGACATTGAACAGAAAAGGGAATGGAAATAACAATACCTTTGAGATGTGAGTCATTCTGAGGCAGACCTAAGTTTTGAGTCGCTTGAGCCAGAAAAAGTTGTAACTTATGAAGTGCGTCTTTGCGGGTATTTGGAATGCAGGAGAGGGTGTTGATGACATATTTCTTGTTTTCGATTTCGTCAGAAAACAAAAAAGTGGCCTTGTCGTGAACCCTAGCTTTCCAAATCTTCTTTAAAGCTCCGAAATGGGTAGGGTTGGAGGTTTTGAAATGAGGGTGGTTCAAAGTACAGTGGACAGCAATGGCGCAATAAGCGGCTTTCATGGAAGTGGTGATAGGGTTAGAAGAAGAAGAAGAAGAAGAATGAAGTAGATGGTGTTCAAGTTCCTCAAGAGTTTGTAGCATGGATTCAGTGATAGATGCATTGATCAATTCATCTTCTAGGGTTTTCAGTATAGATTCGATTTTTGAGCGGCAATCGTTGCCGGAGAGCGAACCCTCCATTTTCTCTTCTCTCTGCGTCCACTAACTCATTATTTATGCCTTTCAGATTTTTGGGAACCTGTACAGTTTCCTTTTTCTTTCTTCTTTTTTAAATTTTAATGAACATTGTAGTGCTGTAGTGTTACCGGACTCACTCACTACAGTCTTTGGGATGGAGTTTCCACCGTTTTGTCAATAAGATTATTGTATTCGCATGTTGCTTGGAGAATGAGTGGGATGTGGAAATTAGTCATACTCTTCGTGAAGGTAACCCGTATGCTGACTTTATAGCAAAAATGGATTTGCTTTAAATCTCTTTTTTTTTTTTTGACACACTTTCAATCTCTTATTTAGTGAAAATTTACATCCCTCTTCATGAGTATGTATTCCACTCTCTGCTCATGTAAGAGATGTAGTGTTTATTAGGGAGTAACCTCTTTTGTTTCTCTTTTTTTTTCTTTTCTTTTCTTTTATGTAACCAAAAAAAATAAGTATTCGAGAAATTGTAATGAAAGGATTCACTCTTTATTTATATTTGTAAATTTTATATTTAAACAAATATTATTTACATTTTAAAAAAGTTTGATACATAAGTTTCAAGACAATTTTATCATTTTTTATTCTTTAATTAGTACAAGAAATGCAATATTTAGCCAAACCGTTTCGATTACTTTTTAAGAAGTTTCAGGAAGTTTCCCTTAAGTATTAAGTATTTGAGAAATTATTGAAGCCAAACCGTTTCGATTACTTTTTTACAAACAAAATACTCTCTCTGTTTCAAAATAAATGTCTTCTCTGATATTTTCACACATATTAAAGAATACAATCATTATGTTAAAAGCAATGACACTTTTATTAAGTTAACTTTACTTTTTCTTTTATTTTCTTGGAAAATGTTGAATTGGAAATTGAAAAGCGACACTCATTTTGAAACAAATTTTTTTAGATAAAGTGACACTCATTTTAAAACAGAGGGAGTAAGAAATTGTACCGTTTCTTTTATCTTCTTTTTTATCCTCCGTCCTAAAATAAATGTTCTACTTGTCAAAATTATTTGTTCTAAAATAAATGACTTTTACTATTTTTAATATTGATTTTCTTATTTAGCCCTTTTAAAATAGTCATTAGGTGAGAGAAAAAATACTAAAAAATTTACTTTTTAGTATTTTAATGTTTATTACCAATGAAGATGAGGTATTTTTATAAAATTCATATTCTCTCTCTTTCATTTACACATTTTTCTTAAAATATGTGGAGTGGTTAACTAGGACATTTAAGTTTTACTTGTCATCGGCCCCTACATTGTACGGGTTTTGCGGAACGTCGTATATATATACGATAAAAATGATCATCTTTTTTGTGAATTATAAATTTGTATCAGTAATAATTTGTAATAGGACTTTTAAATTTTTATCAACGATAAAATATGTTCGGAATATCCAAACTTCTGAATCTATAGCGTTGATGATACAAAAATTATTGATTAGATCTACATTTGATCAAAATTAATCATTCAATCTAAAAAAATGAACACTACACTAAAGATAAAAAATACACCATACCAAAACATGAAAACAAAATCACATTGAGATAAGAAACTCGATATATGCCAAAATCATTTATTTTGGTAAAAAAGAAAGCAAAAACAAAACCAGTATTTTGATTAAAAAAACGACAGGTATGGAGTGGTAAACAAACCAGCAGTTAGTTAATAGGCACGTGTGATGGTTGTTGATGAATGCAGTTAGTTACCCTCCATTCTATTCTATTCTATTCCATTCGCTCTCTTCCCTTTCCAATTTCATGCAATTTTCAAACATCATGTCTCTCAATAATTATATTCACTTCTTTTTCTGAAAGGTAAATAACTACCATTTTCATTTCTTGTTTTCTTTCGTTCATTCTTCATAAAAAATTACATTTTTAATCAATCAATCAATGTAGATCCAATTTTTAATCAAATGAATATGTTGTATCTTTCTATTGCTTTACATTCACTTTTCTGGATTTCAATTCTGCAATTATTTTTTATAACCCTATTTAATTGTTTTTGAAATTATGATGAGATAATTGGTTTTGATATTGAATTTTGCTTGAATTGTTAATCAAATAAATTCTCATGTAATGGCATGGCAGCACCTAGTACTATTAGGTTAGGTATGGTATGGTATACTCTTTGTATTCAATTGTTAAATTACATAGTCACTTAGATTGCATTGGTTTGTTCCTGGGTTTCAGGTATGGAGTGTTTTGTCATCTGGAACAAGAGATCATGGTGCACTGCCTAGACGGATTCAAGCATTGGTGTGCTGCTGTCGTAAATTGTTGTGATTCTGATTCGCTAAATCAACCTACAGGTTTAGAAAATCCAGAACACCTTGCAAGAGAGACAGTGTGTACGTTGTTGTTTGCCCTTTTTTATTTTCTTTTTTTCTTTCCATATTATGTTGTAAGGAACTTTTCAATCAAGCAATAGACCCGTCATTCTTTGTTATCTCAATTTGACTTAGCACTATACTTTTCTGCATCTACGAATAGTGCTTTTATTTCATAAGTGGTTATACGAATTGTTGAAGGAGAACTTGTAAAGGCCTTTCAAAACTTAGGTACATAGTTAGATGACAGTGTGTGTGTGTGTGTCTAACTCTATTGTTTAGTTTTTGAGGCACTCTTTAAATTGAGGCTTGATTCACTTTAATGCTTGATTCACTTTAATGAATAATCATACCTCTCTCAAGATTCTTCTTTTATGAAAAGCATAAGAAAATGGAAAGAATAAAGTAAGGAAAAAGGGGAGGATATTTATCTATTTTATTGTCAATGCAGTTAGTGTAAGTGAGATTGAAGCACTTTATGAACTGTTCAAGAAGATCAGCTGTGCATTGATTGATGATGGACTAATTAATAAGGTGAACTATGTCATCTCCTGTTCTGTTCTTCTATCAATTCATGTTATGATGTGTGTATTTTCGACCCTTATGGATGATGGTTTTTTTCCTCTCCTACCTTATCATTGTAACTAATAGTAACTCATCATCCATTGTATTTTTGTTGTTCATAATTATATTGTGTTTGCTTTTTTACGATGGTTTCCTATCCTTATTTGACACGACAGGAAGAACTTCAGTTGGCATTGTTCAAGTCAAACAAGGAGAGCTTATTTGCAGATAGGGTATGCTGAGCAGTGAGCATTATCTTCTTTTCTTTTACAACTGCTTTTTTCATTTCCACCTTATGGAAGGAAAAAAAAATGATCTTTTGTTTGGGCCTTCATTGTATTTTTCTTCTGATTTATCATCTAGATGCTCTTTTTTGGGTCAATTTTTATGATCTGATATGACCAAATTCAGCTGCATACTGTATATATAGATTACAATACGATGTGAACCTTATAAATTATTTGTCCTGCTAACAATTTTGTAGGTGTTCGACTTGTTTGATACAAAGCACAATGGGATACTTGATTTTGAAGAGTTTGCACGCGCTCTCTCTGTTTTTCATCCCAACGCACCCGTTGATGATAAGATTGAGTGTAAGAATAACAAACATTTATTCAACAATTTTATTTGGATATTGAATGGAAAGGGAGGTACTTGGTAGATGATATCTGTTGTTTTTATAATTGTCAATTTATTTCCCTTACTGCATTGTTGTGGGTAGTAATACATAAACTTGTTGGGGATTCCCAACTTTTTTCTTCTTGCAGTTTCTTTCCAATTGTATGATCTCAAACAGCAAGGTTTTATTGAAAGACAGGAGGTAAATTTTTTATTTTTGTATAATTTTGAATAAATATAGAATTTTTGCCCACACCACATTGGATCACTACGTGTTTAGGTCACCAGATAACCAATGGAGGATTGAATCATCTATTGGGAATTTGAGTCAGCCTTCACTTGCATAATTTATTTTTCTGAAGACCACCGCAACTTCTACAAGTTTATTTTAAAATTGTTTGTGGTCCAATCCAAGGCTGTAGATGAAAACCAGACTAGCTCTTGGGTTTTAATAGGTTAATTGGGTTATCTTTGTCTAAAGGCCACAAACCAAGGATTTACACCAGGTCACTGGGAGCAGAAAAATTTATAATCATAGATGATAACCTGTTCAGGAACAATACTATTTTATAATATTTTGGTATCTGACATTATTTTTCCAAAACAGAATTTTACTGGTCTTGTATGTTACTTACTGATAACAGAACTGTGAACAACCTAAATGAAGTTCATAGTGATTTTGAGATCTTCCGATAATTTAACTTAAAATTTTAAAATCTCTGTAGAACTGTAGGGCAAAATATGTAATTGTTTCTTTATTCAAAATCTATCTAATACTTCGGTACAATATGTTTTTGGTAGTAGTAGCATGTATTTGTTATTAGGTTGTCTATTCCGGATAGCAGCGAGTAGCGGCTGGCCTCAAAATTGGTAGTAGTAGCATGTATTTTACTTTGTTGCATTATCATTTGTTCATTATTACTATTTTTTTCTTTCTAAAAGCCTACGGTACTCGAAGGCCTTTTTTACGATGCCTTTTAAGTTGTATTTTTTAATAGATCCTTAAGGGCCCAGACGTTTTCTTCTCTCTTAAACTAGTAGACCTAACAGGAGTGTTGTGTAAACGTTGGTTTGTAACAAGACATTTCCGCACACAACCAGCAACTACTTGTGCAGCTAAAAAAGTCAAGATAGAAGCCTCAAGCTAGAAAACACATATTTATGGTCTCAGGTTGCCTTAAAACGCAGATATGGTCCGAAATCATGACAGAGTCCTTTTCGTTTTTTATTTCTCCTTCCTCTCCTCTGTTCAGCCCTAAATTGCCACACCACGTGTGATATGTTCCGCGTTTCTGCGCCGTGACACCCGCTGCTTTGGCCGCACCACTATACTGCAACACACAACAGGAAGCTGTGTGGCAGCCATCACCCACTTTTGCCACTCTTCCGCCATAGCGGATCAATCCACCACTATTGATAACCTAGATTTACATGCATCGATGATCCTTGTTTTTATGTGTAGGTAAAACAAATGGTGGTGGCCACTCTATCTGAATCTGGTATGAATCTTTCAGATGATGTGGTCGAAAGTATTATTGACAAGGTACTTCATTTACTTGACAACTTAAATTGCATGTCAAATCTATATGACCATTAATAGACCAGGGTACAATTGAAGCATGTTATAAGTTAATTTATTATCTTTTTCTGCTTTTTATTTTATGTTATTTTAGTGTTTTTGTTGGTCACTTGGTTAGGTGGGAAATTCATTAATTATTTATTCTCTCGATTGTCTTTAAAAGCAATCTTATGGAAGAATGTAAACAACTTATAGGTAACACATGCTGCATGCATAGTTTGAAATTCAGTAGTTTATGTTTCTTTATTGTGATTGATTTTCCTTTGTTTCCAAATTTTAAGTGTGTGCTCTTTTGATTGTATGTTTGTCCATTATTGTATATCATAGCTAATTAGTTAATTATTAGTGGAATGCTTGTGTGTAGTCCAGGTAATGTTTCCCTCGCATTCAGACCTAAGCTTGAAATCTGTCAGCTGAATAACGTAAATCTTCTTTCAGCGCTCTTCTTGTGAACTTCATAGGTTGACATAGTTTCATGTGTATGGAGTTGATAATGAAAACATTGGCATATAATACCATTCCTGTGCTATTATAATCTTGGAGTTTTGTCACCAACATTCTTTATGCTATACAGACATTTGAGGAAGCTGATACAAAACATGATGGTAAGATTGACAAGGAAGAATGGCGAAACCTTGTCTTGCGGCATCCATCCCTTCTGAAAAATATGACTCTTCAGTATCTAAAGTGAGTTTTTTTTCTGTTACTATAACATGTTTGGATTTGTTTGTTAAAATGAGTCTTAATCTTCCAACTTTAGTCTCTACTACTATTAATAAGGAGAACAATGTGGGGTTTTCCTTCACTTTTTGTTGCTGTAGTTTCAAGCTAGTAACTAACTAGAAGATAAAAACAGAATGATAAGCTTAACCTAACTGTTTAAATGTAAAAAATTGTAACTGAAAAGGATAAAAGTTCCCTGGTTATTTATATTTTAATTAGAACAATTCAAAAATGGAATATGTCCACGCAAGTCTGTCTGGACTGTGCATCACATACCAATACAATAACCTTCTTATTGATTTTGTCCTGGATGGTATCTCCATTATATCGTTATATTTTAATTCTCAATGACAATTTTGTTATCAATCTGTATCATCTAAGATCTGACTTGAACTGTTTCTGTGGCAGAGATATAACCACCACATTTCCTAGTTTTGTTTTTCACTCCCAAGTTGATGATACTTGAGGCAGCTACATCATCCATGTCACATTTATTGGTCTCGAAACCAATGGTTTATGTTTCGCTTGTGAATACTGGGATTTTGTTTGAAGGATGCAGTTTGGGATGGATATAGACGGATATAGACCTTGTTTATATTTTTGATGAGTAGAACTTTGTTTCTTGTTTTGGATTCATTGAGGCTTATAGATTGGACAGATGGGTTTGATTATTGATTTCCTTCATTTGAGAATAAAAGGGAAACCAAATAGAATGAATATTTAGGTGTTTCAGGCTTTCAGGATTAGCACCTTGGATTGGATATGTTGGTGAGAAAAATAATTGTCACAAGTCTAGTGCAATGGTTTGGGCAAAGCTATGGTGTCTTTGAGCCCATGACCGGAATTGAGAATTGCTACACCAAAAAACATGAGTGAATGGGAGCTCCTGCCTAGTGCCTAGAACCAACATTTTCCCTTACTTACATTTTCTTTCGCTCTCATAAGTATAATTGTCACTATTTTTGTTAAGGCTATTGACCATAAAAATCAGTATGTTGTATATTTTCTTGTAATTATCATTTTTAAATGGATGTCTATTTGAGCAATAATTGAAAACATTTTTTTTATGAATGTCTAAAA
This sequence comes from Trifolium dubium, assembly GCA_951804385.1. Classification (NCBI taxonomy): domain Eukaryota; kingdom Viridiplantae; phylum Streptophyta; class Magnoliopsida; order Fabales; family Fabaceae; genus Trifolium; species Trifolium dubium. The sequence continues at coordinate 59,189,159 of OX638063.1, forward strand.
TCAAGGCGGAAAGAGTGATTATTTATTTTTACATCTACAGTCATTAGTTTCTTTATATCTTTTATTATTCAGAACTGTTTATAGCATACTTCTAACCATGTAAAAAAAGAAGGAAAAAAAAACTGAATAATCAGAAACAATATCAAAACAGGAAGATACATTAAATTCAATAGAAGGGTCGATAATAGGGAAAAGCGGAGCTATTGTTTGTATAGGGTTTGAAAAAACATTTTTATCACAACCACTCTAGTGTCAATCAAAATACGTTCTTCGGAGCTATTGTTCTTTACAGTTTATCTCGTCAACGGATCCCTCCTCTTTGGAGTATAAACACTAATACACTATAGCTTCACCAAAACTTTAAGATATTAAATATATACCGATCTCATCACTTGTATATTCTCTACGTTCTATTCGTGTTTGCAATGACTTGCATCAAAGTCCGGAAAGAGTTTTGATGGATTATAAAGTCATTGTTTTCCACGTTTGGGATCCATATGTCCCAACCCTTCTAGCATTAGTTTACGGGAGTTGATTTATTGACAAACATGAAGCTTGTGTTACAAAGTTCAATGTACAAGTGATACAAATTCATACATCATTTATTATTATGTACATCCATCTTTTACCAAGACTCACCACAATGCCTAATATAGTAGAAACATTACCAGATTTCATCAGAAGATGAAAATCACTGTTGAATAAGATCTACCTTCAGAGTTTGTGTTCCCAGAATGCTCTCTAAAAACTCCAATCAGTGACTGAAAGTGAACTGCATGTCTACTAGCTCTTTAGAAAATCGGGCTGATTGGTGACAGATCTCACCCATGACCAATTATGATCTTTTGTATTAACTGGGTTTTTGGCACATGCTACATCTTCGAGTGGAATGTAAGCATAGTTGCCATTAATAGGACCAGCAACAAATCCAGTATACCCAGCCATAACACCATGAATTGCAGAGTGTGCCAAGAGTGTACAATACAAATTATCGGTAGCATTTGCATGGACTGCACGAATCATGTATGTAGGATCTATATACTTGACTGTAAATAGTTCACCCGGGTGGTCCCTGTCCCACCACTTCTTCAGCTCTGACTTTAACCACACTCCAACATCTAAGAAGACTAGGTTACCAGATTCATCTCGCTCTTCCTTCTGTGAATCAGTTCTGGGTATTATATCCTGGCCAGCACCTTCAGCTACTACAAGCACTGCACGCCCATTTTCCTTGAGTCGTTGGTCAAGAAACTCAAAGAGCCCTCCTTTTCCTTCCAAGTAAAAATCTAGTTCAGGGATTAGGCAGCAATCAACATCACGGCTGCTGAGTGTTGCATGAAGAGCAATGTGACCTGTGCTTCTACCCATCAATTTCACAAGGCCTATACCGTTAACTGCACTCTCGGCTTCCACGTGAGCAGCACTGATAGCTTGCTGAGCCATTTCAACTGCTGTTTGAAATCCAAAAGATCTGTCAATTATTCCAATGTCATTATCCACTGTTTTGGGAATTCCAACAACTGCAATGTTTAGTTTACGTTGTCGTATTTCATTGAATATTTTCACAGCCCCTCGCATAGTCCCATCTCCACCTATAATATACACCTGTTGATGTACATAAAAGCATTATGAAATATGAAGTATGAATGCAATAATTGTTCTTTCTTTATTTTCATTATTTACTAGTATTTGTTTAATTATTCCAGCCAGCTTAATTTGGAACAAACACCTAAAGAGTACTACACATAATTTTGATCACATGCTTTAGATACATACATTAAAAACACAATTATGAATCAAATAAGCTATATTTGTCATTAGATAATGAAATAAATTAATAAAATTGAAAAAGAGGGAGATGAAGCTAATTAATTAACTAACCTGATTGAAGCCTCGATTTTGGATTGCATCAACGATTTTGCAGAGATCAAAACCGCCTCTAGAAGTTTGAAGAAAAGTGCCACCTTTGCTATGCCAATGACGAACAATGTTAGGGTTAAGCGGAAGCGGATCGGTGGAGTAAAAGCCTCTGTAACCGGAGGTGATACCAAAAATATGACGAACGCCATAGAGATTCCAGAGACCAACGACAAGCTCTCTGATAACGGTGTTGAGACCAGGGCAGAGACCACCGCATGTGACGATAGCAGCTCTTACATCGGAAGGGTTGAAGTAGACTTGATCACGTGGACCGGCGGTTCGATAAGCGAAGCGTGTGGCGTGAGAGAAGACGAGGTCGTTATGAGTGAGGTAGAAGCCTTGAAGTTGGGAGGTGTGGAAGTAAGGGTTTAGATCGAGTGGATTTGGAAGGGGTTGGAGATTGAGGAGATAGTGGTTGAGATGGGGAAGGTCCTTGAGCTTGATGGGTTGGAACAACTGTGTTACGTCTCGAAGCTCTGAAGAAGAAGAAGTATCCATGATGTCCATAGAGATTGATTGAGAAGATGGATGAAAGAAAAAGCAGGATCTGTCTCTGTGTTTTGTTTTCAATTTAAAATTGTGAAGGAAGGAAGGATGAAGAAGCGCGGATGCATATATAACGTGGCGCTCAGTGGGTTTGACATCACTTACTATACACCCAAAAACATGCACTTCTTTCTTTCTTAGACAACTGTACCTTCATTATTACTTCCTCCGTACTAAAATATGTGTCGTTCCGATATTTTAACGCATATTCAAAAATTGATAACTTCTATGAATCTTGTCAAAATTATACATGTTTTTCTTCTTTTACCCTTTCTCTTTTTTTGTTGGTATATGAAAAAATAATAAAGTTGGAGAGAAAATAGTGACTTTTGTTGGTAAAAAGAGTATAAATACATGAGTAATTTAGAAAGATCAAAATTAGTGTTACATTAGTATTGTAAAACGACATATATTGTGGTACAATTTTTTTTTCTAAAACGACATATATTGTAATACGGAGTGAGTACTAATTAATTAATTAATCAACTTTACCACTTCATTAACCCACGTCCTTAGATCCAAACCACACTCATCAGTTTACGTGGTTTTCAGCTTTTGTCTTATTTACGACTCAATCTCTTGCAAGTTGCAAGCAAGAGTATACTTTGTGATCATCAATTTCAAAAAGAGAGGTTTCTCAATCAAATATCAGTGTTTCTATATTATATACTTTCTCACTACTAAAATATAAACAAAAGTAGATTAATAAAAACTAATTACATCAAATATACATCATATTTTCTTAATTAATTTTTACTAGTAGTACTTGTTTTGCACTTTTGTTTAATGATGATGATTGATTGGTATTCAATGTCATGTGTGGTACGGTGTGCGCAGCTGATGAGGATAAACAATATACTCATGCATCTCAAAATATAAGAGAAAGTTAATTAAATAAAATTAATGTATTTTGATCAAATTTTTAATCAAATACATCAATTTTTGTTGATCAATTTTCTCTTATATTTTAAGATGAAGGAAATATTTATTAGCTATAAATAATGTTTTTAAATCTAAAGAATAGGATGGACTTAGCGGTTAGCATGAACATTATGGATTGTGGAAGAGTTCCTTTTGATCCTAAGTTCAACGTTTTTTTTTGGTACGAGCCTAAGCCCAATGTTTGATATCGTTTTCTCTAAGATAATTTTATTCAGTAATTTTAATCTTTTTTAAACTTAAATTAAATCTAGGTTTTATTGCAATATTATCAAATTTTATAAATATATTTATCTTTCTGATGTACCAAGTGATATAAGAGCTGAAAGACAAACAAGTTGAGTAGTTTATCTTTTGGGTAAACAAAAAAAATTACAAATATGTTTTATGTGGTGTGCGTATGTACGTACATGATACATCTATATGAATTATGATAGAAGTTTCCACTAAAAGTAGTTAAAAACAGACTTCTATATATTAGATTGCGTCAAAAAAAGGAAAGATCATCAAGGAAATATATTGTTGGGACTTGGAACTGAAATTCTGATAAAACATTTGCAAAGACTACAAATATATTTAATCCCAATTAAAAAAGACATTCTGAGCAGCTAAAATCATACAGAATTAAAAAAACTGATATTACATTACAAAGGAAGAAAAAAAACGGATACATCACATAATTACAATTCACACACACCAACTTAAAAACAAACTTTAGCAGCAAATTTGCATATTCTTGCCATCACTACTAGTAGATTTCTTTTCCCGGGGCCTAGTAGTGTAGAAAGTTCGTTGTATCTTCCAATTTCAAACCAGCACTTAATAACACCTGCATGCCCTGCATTGAAGGTTAATTATGTGATAAGATATGTCTCTTTGAAGAATGAAAATTAAGATGTGGTGAGAAATTACCCACATACTATTGCATAAGTGCGTAGTAATTAAAATGAAGTATAGAATAAGGGGAAAGGAATCAACCAATAAGATCGCACATAAGGTGTGATTGTGTGAACGTATGTTGCTGTGTAGTAGTAATAAATAATGATGGTAATCGCATTTGTTAGCAGTTGAGAGTTGAATTAATAATAAGTGTAGTATCTAAAGTGCAGTATTGCGATAGATCGAGGTAGCTAGCAAGCCTGCCTGCATGACTCCCCGCACGCCAAGTAAGAGAATTGTCAGATCAGCTGAAAACCTCTTATATGGCATGCAGGGAGCCAGGCAAACACACACATGATTTTGCATCTCCCTCTGAGATCACAGCATACTGATCCAGACAGACCTTATTCAACATTGATGACATCATGATCAACAAGACTAATTTACCAAAACACATTCATATAAAAAACCAACAAACTTTATTCAACATGTTATAAAGAAAAAGATTTGCAATGTTAAATGACTAGTTAGTAATATGTATATGTATATAAATATAAATATAACGAATGATTGGAATGAGTTGTAGAATGGATTTGGCAGAAATGAAAGTAAGTATATATATATATAGAGAGAAAGTGAAAGAGAGGGATCTGATTAGTTGAAGGGGATTGGAGTGAAGGGAGGGAGGGAGAGAGAGACAAGAGAAAATACATGAAATGAAAGGAGAGGGAGATGATAGTAATAATTAATAATATTATTGAGAAAGAAAGAGAGACGGCAAACAAAGCCTGATTCTTAACTTATTTATAGTACTAAACGTAAGTGTGTAACACAAGTGTTGTAGTTGATATATCCATTGGATAGTGCCAAACCTGCCAGCCAAAGTCTGTTAAAGTTTTTCTATTTTGGATTTTCTTTCTTTCTTTACTTCATTGGAAATTGTCATAATTAACTTTCCTCCCCAATGCCCGTTTCAATTTTCTACTTTACTTGTCACATTTTCCATTTTCATTTTGAACCTTCTCGATGCTGCTTGCTTGCTTGCATGTAAAACGAGCATCTCAATACTAGTTTAGCGGTTATAACCTTTACTTATTAAGATAAATAAAATTAGAGCTAGAGAAACATTACTTTCTGTAATTAATTATTGCGAGTGAGGTTTAATTTATTGTGATCTCCAACAAGCTAAGGCCAAAACCACTCAATAAGACAATAGCCTGTACTACTTCATGCTTGGATCGGTTTATTGATTGATATTTGACTCTTTTTTTTTTTTTGTTCATTTTCAGGTTTAACCAAATAATTGGTTCAAATGACTAAAGAGTTTCTTCTAGTTTCAATCGCTTAGGATAATTTGAGTTTCATTTATGATGGAAATAATTTTTTGTCAGTCTATCAATTCTAGATTATTAAATCACTCTTCTCTTAAAATTTAAAAACTAAGAGATTAATACGAAAAAAATAAAAACACTGACCTTTAACAAATTATGGATAATTTATCAAACATTTAAAATTTACCAACTTCGTGTGTAAAAATGGAGTAAAAATTACTTTATCAATAAATTCAATGTGTATATTATTATTTTTTGTTTTTGACTCTTTGATTTGTTGGAGAAGAGAGTCTTAGTAGTCTATACTTTAGAGAAAAATTTGATATAATGGTTTCAATCCTCTTTCATAGTAGTTGCGAAGGATTCTTCCTATAAGTCAAACTTCAATCATTATTAAATCAACTAACATCAATTCAATGCGTATGTTAAACAAGTTAGTCTCAATTTTTTTAGTTCTTGATTATGTGTACACTGTATTTTAAGAATAAATGTGACTAATGTGTGTACCTGTGGTGTGCATGTCATCGGCTAACTTTTTTATTTTCTTTGATGTTCGGTTGTTTTAGACTGTTTTTTTAAGCTCTTTTTGGCACATCTATTGCTAGTAAGGGGTTTTCAACTCTTCTTAATATAATTCATTTTAGTTTAAATTTTTTTTTAAATTAGGTTAATAACGAACTTATCCTAAATTCACTATCATCTAAAAGATAACTATCCTACTTAAAATTTGTCAACAAAAAAACTATACTACAAAATAGTTTGTTTTAAGCTGTTGAATTTAAAACAAAATTTTGTTTTTGACGAAGAATTTAAAACAAACTTAAATCTAATTCTAAAAACTATCTAATACATTAGTTTGTTTTAATCCGTTGAAATTAAAACAAACTTTTTTAAGATAAAAATAAATAGAGAAAGGAGAAATTTTTATTAATCATTAGCACTAATTAGCATTAATGCCATATTATAATTGTTCCTGACAGAATTTGAACTCGGCAAATTAAAGTTACAATAGTAGACTCTTACCACTGAGCTAACATCTCAAATGTAAATTAAAACAAACTTAAATCTAATTTAAATTTAAAAGATTATTATCTTATTTAATAGGATAATCACTAACTTATGATAATAATATTGAAATTAAAACAACCTAAAAAAACAAATAATAATGACATGTCCTATTTTTAACAACAACTTTTCTATTATAAAGAAAAAACACCTATCTTATAAAATTAAAGAACGCTACTTATTCTTTTTTTGGTAATACAAGATATTTTTTTGGTAATTTAAAAGACTTATTCTATTCTTTGAAGATACCACTTTTTTTTAATGGAATAATAATAATAATATAACAAATGTAAATATTTTTTACATTAGCAATAATAATAAATGAATATTGTTTATTTAGTAAAGTAATTTTTTTTAACAAGTATGATGTTATTTTGTAACGTACATTTTATCCCTTTTATTTATTTTTTAACACACACTCCACACACGATATATTACGTTGTTTTAAAATTATTAAATGGATATGTATTTCACAATCCTAATTTTCCTATAAATAGGTAACTGATTTTAACGTTCTTATCCTCTTTTACTTATACTCTAACTCTCTCTATATATATTCATTTAAGTTTTTTTTTTTTTTTTGTTTACTGATTATCATAGCATAACAGAATGTGGTCTTTAAAGTATTCTATTTTCTTTTTATTCTTCTTCTTCTTCTTCGTTCTTTTGCCTTCTCTCTTCCAATCATCTGTTTTTGCACTCAAACAGGTAAACAAATACATGTTTTTTTTGCTTTGTTTGTCCAATGGTTTAAGTTTAAACTAACGTAGATTTTTTTTTTTGTTTAAAAAGTCTTACATAGTGTACTTTGGATCACATGAGCATGGTGAAGCGGTTACAGAAGCCGACTTCCATCAAGTTACAGAAACTCATCATCAATTTCTTCAATCTTATGTGGGAAGGTAGGTACACTACAAATTGCTTCACTTTGTTTATGAGGAAGAATTCAATAAATGTTTTGTATATTTTTAATAATGAATAAATGCAGTTATGAGAAAGCAAAAGAGGTAATGATATATTCTTACACAAGGAATATCAATGGCTTTGCTGCAATCCTTGACGAGAAACAAGCTGCTCACATTGCAGGTAGGTATTCAATTCAAAACCAGTCAGTACTGATTATTCATGATGATGAAAAATGGAGTTAATCAAATTTGTAACGATTTTGTTTTGTATTTAGAGCATCCAACTGTAGTTTCAGTGTTGTTAAATAGAGGAAGAAAGTTACACACAACACACTCATGGGAATTCATGTCAATGGAACACAATGGTGTGGCTACTTCAGAGTCCCTTTTTAAAAAAGCAAGATACGGTGAAGATGTTATAATCGGGAATCTTGTCAAAATTTATTTATTTAACTTTCATTTTATGTGTGACAATTACCTTACAAGTTTGTACAAATTATAACTATACTTTATAAGTTTGCTATTTTTTTCACGAGTCCTACATCAAAAGTCTACCACAAATTAGATGGTTAATTCAAATTGAATAGGAGTTTGATTATATTAAATTATGATTAATGAATACAATATTGTGTCACAATTCATTAAATACCATTTTGAATATTATTAATCACAATCACAAATTTTAAGGATTTTCTTTACCGTTTAGATTGTATTTAAAATTTAAATATACATAAATTTTTATTTTACTAGCACAATTTCCATTCAAATATACACTCGAAAGCCGTTATATATATATTTATTAATAGAAAACCAATAAAGTTAATTTTTTTAATCTTATAATAATTAATGAGTTGCGACACCTTATTATATTTATTAATCATTCATTCATCTGTCATAATAAACTTTTTCTTTAAATTGAATATATATTGTTTATGAAAATTAGATCATAATGATTTGTGGTATGGTATCATCACTACACGAACAAAAAGTAGGCATTATATATTTTTTTTAAAAGTTACTAAGATATTAGGTCCAAATAATTAATGAACTTTGAATAAATTTTTGAATGTTTCTTCACCCTAATTAAAGGTGGTGTCTAAGGTGTACCATCTATTAAGTGATTCACCGATGAATCACTTACTTTACACCGTGAGATTAAATCAATGGTCAGATTTGTTAGATCTTAAAATAAAAACATGTTCACATGCTCACACACTATCACAAAAAATCTGGTAAAAAGTTAAAACTTTATTCACTCTTCGTCTCTTCCGCCCAGATTTCATCCTTCTCTGAAAATTCATTGATCATCTCTCTGTCTCTGTTCTTCCCCACCAAATAAGGGTTTTACTTAACATCAAAATTAGATTCCTAAATAACAAGATAAGGATTTGATTTCAACAAAGATAATTGTTCAACACCAAAATTAGAATCCCCAAATATTAAAATATGAGGTTGGTTTTGATTTCAATTTGTTTTGATTTCAATTTCAAAGCAACATCAACACCAGCATGACCAAGCTTATACTATCAGCCATGAGCAAAAAAGTAAATTTTTTTCTAAGTAAATTATTGAGTTTTATCTACAACAAAGTAAACCTTGTAAGTTGTAACTAGCAACTATTTATCCTCTGGATACTTTCTTAATTTAGATCTGAAGACTCCATGAAGAAGATAGAATGCAAATAGAGAGATTAGATTCAGTACAAAAAAATATACGGTGCTTCTTTGGCTTGCGATGGAGAGGATAGAATCCAAAGAGGATGTGGAATGCGACAGGGAGACATTAGATTCATTGATGAGGAAACTAAACAAAAGCAGGGATTAAGTGAAGGAAGCCTTGCGTGTTACTATTATTTTTAAATAGATCCCAGCCTTTCAATCATTTACATAGATCTAATGGTAAATTTTCAATGGTACACCGATGAGGGACTTAACAGCTCCCTCACCCTAGAACCCACAAAATTATATCTTCTTTTTTTAAAATGACTAAATTACTGTTAAAATAAAATAAAAATCTCAAAAGCCTATTCCTATTCACGCGTCCGTCCGTTCTATTGTTCTTCACGGCGGTCCATCATTCACCATCGCCGGTAATCCTTCACTGCTCTTCCTCCAGTTCACCATCACTGCCGTCGGTCAGATTCGTTTCTCCATTTCTCTGAATAGATTTTCTTATCAATCTCCATCAGTTTTGGGTTTAAGGGAACCGTTAATTTATTAAATGATGGTGGCTTCGTAACCACATAATGTTAATCAAATTCTATAAGTATCTGATTTGAAGTTACATGCACAAAGAAAACGCATTTAATACTAATATGGGTTGGACATAGTGTGGTCCAGCTTCATCTTCTTCAAGAGCTCACTCATTTTTTTAAGAGCTTTAATGAATGAGACAAGAACAGACCCTGATGATAGTAATTGGTTACATAAAACCCTTTTGCGTACATACAGATTACTGAAAAGAAAAGGTTTAGAACATCAATTGGTTGTTGATAAACATACCAACATAAAGGTAGCAACATCTGCCAGAGAAATACAATTTGCTAGTCCCTCTGCAATAGCTAGATTCAATGCATAGGTTGTAAAATTATATACTCTATAAATGAAGAAGAAGAAGTTCTAAAAATATATACTCTATAAAGAAGGGCAATTAAGGTATGATAAAAAATTTGTAAAATTTGGGTGTAACTAGATTTTTTTGTTGAGGTGTGAGAAGAATTTTTCTAAATTTTTTAGTCAAACTTTATTTATCTCGCAACAAATCTCTAAACGGCTAAAATCCTTCTAACCAAAATATTAATACGAAAAGAAAAAAAAAAGAGTAGGCATAATTGACGTATGAGCTAACAATTTGAGATGTCCGGTTTCCTAATTGTTCGGTCTTTCCGCTGACTAACTTAGCCAATCACTGTCCACTTTGTCAAAAGCATCATCCATCTGTCTAGTTTCCATCCGTGTGTGTAAATTAGTCAGTAGTGTCACCCATTACGCTTTTTCACTAACCAAACCCCATATCAATTTCATTTTTGTGTCCATTTTTAATTCAATATTCATATGCACTTATTAATTCTCTTGCATATTGTTGTGAATAAGATGTTAATAATCTATTTTAGTTACAAAATTCAGTAGCTAAAGATTATCGTACTATTTTTTCATCAAAACTTGCTCCTTTGAAGTTTCATTGCACATAAGTCTTTAATTTGCTACAAACAATTATATGTGTTATATATTGTAGGTGTATGGCCAGAATCTCCGAGCTTTAGAGATGAGGGGATTGGTCCCATTCCCTCAAGGTGGAAAGGAAAATGTCAGACCACCCCTGACTTCCGTTGCAACAGGTGCATCATTAACTTTCCTTCTTTTAGCTGTTTACCACCAAACTTAGTATATACTCTATTTTCAATATCATAATAGTTTATCTCTATTTACTATTAGATTAGATTTTTTTAGCAAAAATAAATTACATATGTTTTGTTCATTAATTCAAGTAGTATGCTATGCCTTGATTGTGAGTTGCATAATGTTTAATTTTGCTAATTATACCTCTTATATGCATGTCATTGTTATCTTGAGTCACAAATTTTGCCAAAAACACTGGAAAGATTTCTACATTGATACTATATCTTCACTCAAAATTATAAGTTATTGGGTATATAGGTCCACCACATGTATATTACTCAATTGAAAGCTCTTTCAAGTTTCATCCACATCCACTTGCACACATTGTTTGGCTTCTGTCCATTAGCGCGACTTGCTGCTTGATCACCACATTGCTAAGGAGACTTTATGTACAATGATCCGACTATCTTTAGTCAAACTACCAAATTTGAAACTACTGTTAGTTAGGCCAGGCCAGGACAGGAAATTAAAACACTAGGAGATCCCCTCACCGAGGCCTTACACTTATATGTTGCTTAACCTGTCTATTTTTATCTAATTTTAGACTTTTTGCGGATATCAACATGACACCGATATATATATATATATATATGGCCAAATTCAATTATTCAAATTTTAAAAATTATTGGTGTTGGTGTTCATGTCGATGCTGCATAGGAATTGGTCATATCAGCAAGTATGGTCGCTATCACTTTACCGAAAAATAAAAGTATGGTGGCTAGGACTTCGAGTAGTATCTTAGAAACAATGACACGTTGAAAATTTTATAATGCTTTCTAACTGATTTAACTGTTTAATATATATTTCATGTAGGAAATTGATAGGAGCAAGGTACTTCAACAAAGGTTATTTAGCCTATGCAGGGCCAGCGGCAAAACAAAACCGCACACTTAACACTGCACGAGACTACGAAGGTCATGGATCTCACACACTATCAACAATAGGAGGAAACTTTGTTTCTGGAGTTAACGTTTTTGGTTTAGGAAATGGAACTGCCAAAGGTGGTTCTCCGAAAGCTAGAGTTGCTGCTTACAAAGTCTGTTGGCCAGCAATTGATGACAATGGATGTTTTGATGCTGATATCGTGGCAGCCTTTGATATGGCTATTCATGACGGAGTTGATGTTCTTTCCCTTTCTCTTGGAGGCGATGCTGCTGATTACTTTGATGATAGCCTTTCAATTGCTGCATTTCATGCTGTTAAGAAAGGTATCACTGTGCTGTGTTCAGGAGGAAATTCTGGACCAACACCTGGAACTATTACAAATGTTGCACCTTGGATATTAACTGTTGCTGCCAGCACCTTAGATAGAGAGTTTGATGCTTCTGTTCAACTCCATAATGGACAAAGCTTCAAGGTATTGTTCAGTTTTCCTCCATCTTTTTAAATATGCCATAATAAATATAATTACTAGCTAAGTCAATTTTTCCACTTCTATTATGTTCAATATTGATTGATTATCAGGGAGCTAGCCTTTCTAGAGCCTTGCCAGAAAACAAGCTTTACCCACTCATTACTGCTGTCCAGGCAAAATTGGCCGATTCACATGTTGAAGACGCGTAAGTATACTTATGGTTCATGGTTAGTGCCTTTGAAAGTACAATACAACACGTTAATTAACAAGATTTGTTTCTCTCCTGTAGTACGTTATGTCTGAATGGAACAATTGACCCTAAAAAAGCAAGGGGCCGCATATTGGTTTGTCTTAGAGGTATTAATGCAAGAGTGGAAAAGAGCCTTGCTGCTTTGGAGGCTGGAGCAGTTGGAATGATTCTTTGTAATGACCAAGCTAATGGCAATGAGCTTATTGCTGATCCTCATTTCCTTCCAGCATCACAAATCAGTTATGAAGATGGTGTTGCTGTCTTTGCCTACATCAATTCAACCAAGTAACTTTTGTTGCTCCCTCCCTTTCTTTCTATAATATTAATATACTTATTTGGTCTTCATATCATAGATAATTCCATTATTTAAACATCGTGTTGTGTCCTCATATAACAGGAATCCACTAGGATATATTCATCCACCCATAACAAAGTTGAACATAAAGCCTGCTCCAATCATGGCTGCTTTCTCCTCTAGAGGCCCCAACATAATCACACCAGAGATTCTCAAGGTTTGCCTATTCTTCCAATATTGCTTTCAAAAATTATGCCATGAATCATACTCAGTTACTCACCATATGTTATATTTTCTTACGTAGTAGTAGTAGTAGTAGTAGTAGTAGTAGTAGTAGTAGTAGTAGTAGTAGTAGGTCCGTTAATTTATAACTTGTGGTTTTACATGCACTCGTGTTTCAGTTACATTTCTTTCTTTCCTCTCACTTTTTTATTTTTAATTTCTCCAGCCTGATATTACCGCACCCGGTGTGAACATTATTGCTGCCTACTCAGGAGCGAATAGCCCTACAGAGTTAGACTTTGATAAGCGCAGGGTTCCCTACATCACAATGTCTGGAACATCCATGTCATGTCCCCATGTGGCTGGAGTTGTTGGCCTTCTCAAGACTCTCCACCCTGACTGGAGTCCATCAGCTATTAAATCAGCAATCATGACAGCTGGTAAAAAAACTAACAAATTTAGAATACTCTTGAAATTATTATACGATACTCAATTAGTATATCTCATATAATATAGTTCATTTGCTGCAGCATCTATCTACTATATATATGTTTCCTAGTTAGTTGTTGGGTTTAATTGCAATTAATATATCTATTTAGTTTTACTGCTATTATCCACTGGGATTTAGTCTTGAATAAAAATCGAAAAGAAAATAATATCTATATAATATATCTATCTCACAACATATATATGCCGTGTTTTCTTTCAGTTAAGACAAGAGGTAACAATGCCAAACCAATCCTTGATGACAGTAATGTGAAGGCAACGCCATTTGCCTATGGCTCAGGTCACATTCGACCAAATCGTGCCATGGATCCTGGTTTGGTTTATGAGTTGAACACCAATGACTACCTAAACTTTCTCTGTTTCATTGGTTATAACCAGACTCAAATTAACAAGTTCTCCCGTACTCCTTATCATTGTCATGATATAAACATCCTGGATTTCAATTACCCTTCAATAACAATACCTGAACTATATGGTTCAGTTACTTTGAGTAGGAAGGTGAAAAATGTTGGTCCACCAGGCACATACAATGCAACTTTACGTGTACCAGCAGGAGTTTCCATATCTGTGCAGCCAAATATCTTGAAATTTGACAAGATTGGTGAAGAAAAAAAATATAATTTGACAATTGAAGTGAAGAGGTCAGGTGTAGCTACTGTATTTGGAGGCCTAACTTGGTCAGATGGCACACACTTTGTTAGGAGTCCAATTGTAGTTGGAGGAGTTAAAGGTTAAATTACAATCTTATGATTAGAATTATGATGACATTTCTTTTGTTTATTTTGTTTTTATTGTTGGGAGATTGAGAAAAATGAAACTCATAGATTGAAATTATTGATTTTCATTATCATTTTCTATTTATTACTTGTCAATTCTCTTAGGTTGCAACTACAATTTGTTAATTTGAGAAAATAAATAAGTCACTACTCTTGTTAATTTAAAAAAGTAGTAGTATAAATATGTCAGTCACTACTCTTATTAAATTGATGTTCTAACTTCACTTAAGTGAATGATGGAAGATATGCAATGATAGAGTTGTAAAAACTATTACTGTATTTTGAGATTATGTTACATGGTTGCATGTTTTCGATAGGTATGAGAGATTATGTTACATGGATGTATTACTGTATTTTGAGTGTTCACCTTTATAATGGCATTTTACTGTTGGTGACATAGCATCAGTTCTTCAAGTTTTTATCGTATGTTATTAGCTCTGTCTAATGCAAGGATGGATGCCAATGCTTTTTGAGTCCGTACAAGGGGAAAAAGAAAGAAAATGCTATATGAATGATATACTAGTAAAAATAAGCACTTTAGGCCTTGAAATTGTAAGTTGGTATGATCAAAAGATAGTGAAGTGTTTTTACGTCTGGGAGTGGCACTGTCTGATAAAATACCAATTTTTCTTCGGATTAAATATGTTTAGTTCCTACAAAGTCAAAATCATGTTCTTTCAAGTTTGGTTTCTATTAAATTTTAATGGTAATTTTAGTCCGTTCCTATATTGTGACAAAACCGCAATTTTGATCCCCTCTTTCTAATAGTGAAGATTTCTATTAAGAAAAAGACATAACCTATAGCCGAGAGGCCTTTTTCAAAGCACTTGGGATGGCCTATTATTGAAATGGCTTCGGATACCCTTTTTTAGCTTTCAAAATCTATTTCTTAGTTGAACTCTTATCTTACTAACTGGAATTAAAGAATTAGTAGATCTGTTCCGCCCAAAATGGGAACGGGCTAAATGAACTTAAAATCTCGAATTTGATGATCGAATCAATTCGCCTACTTTGGTTACTTAGCTTTTAATGTCTGCGATGCAACTGAGATCTCAAACCTCCAACTATGAGAAGTTCAGTTCAGGTATTAACTGAACCACTTTCCATTTTACACTCTGATCCCTGCATAATTAGAACAATATAGTCTCCAACCATAGCCTGAAGAATTTAGATAAAATTATGTTTTCTTAGGGAAGTAAAGTAGATATATTGAGTTATGAGATCAACAAAAATCTCAGCTATATTGGTACGCAACTGATTGATAAGAAGGATAATTTAAACATTAAGCCTTAAGAAAATATGACATTGGCTAATATCATGTATAAGGTGACTCTACAAGAACAAATTCATCTGCAATCTATAGGCTTCAATGAATATATAGTTAGCAAATAAAACAAGAAACAATATACAAACAAGAGACGGACCATTCCATCGTATTCTTTCTACGTCAGGATCTCAAGTGCAATGTACGCTGGAGTTTCTACTGTAGACTTCGGTTGCAAATGACTAGAGGACGACACGAGGCAGAAAAACAAAAAAACAAATGAACATCACCTGACAAAGGCATCTAAAGCTGTAATCTTTGAGACATTCACAAACCAAATAAGACTTCATCAAGTAGCAAAACATAGCATTGAATCATCAGCTTAACAAAATTTAGGCATATAGTTTGTAATTAACAAAATATAGCATTGAATGAGTAGCAGCAACTCAAAGGATCATATAACCCATACATACCAAGCCTCTAAATTTGCTACATATTCTGCAGAATTTGTACTAATTGGGTATGACCCTACTAAAAAATTATTCAAGTTCCTCTTGTTGTAGAGGGGACAGAAATAGGGAAAAGCTGAGGTATATTCTAAATTAACGCAAAAATTTGTGATGGAATTGTGAATTAACGCACATCACATTAAAGAGAAGAATCAATCTGGAGTTGAGAGCATTTAGATATATGTCATGTATCATATCCATATATCAATTCCACCATTGATATACATATAATAACTAATAACTACAATATTATAAATATTCCAACACCTATATTATAGTTTGTTCCATTGGTGTATTATTAGTTAAAATATAAAATAAAATACATATCCAACAGTTATATTATGGTATCATGGTTTGATTGATTCATTGGTGTATCATATCATAATTCGATACATACACCATTAGAATAACACCTATTTTATTTCATAGACACGGTTTGATCCATTAGAGCAGTCAATTTGGTGACACGGTGGGTGGGTGGTTCGAGCTTTGCGGGCAATTTTGGCCCTTTGTGGAGGAAAGACTCCCATAACAGACAATTTTGATCTGTGACGTCGTTGTCGTAAACTGTACTTGGAAGATTCGTGAATAAGCTTGAGCATCATGTTGCTTATTATACCGTTCATGGTTTCCAAGGCTTCGCGAGAAATATCAAAGTCAGGGTGCACATGCTTCAGAACCAGGCGAATGTACTTATTGAACTTCATCATATTCATCCAGTACTTCTTCTTCTTCTCTTCTACATTCCCCTTCGCCACCGTCGAATTATTCTCATCTGTCATTCGTGCCATTGTCGCCAATTGATGAATCGAGAGAAGTAGGGTTTCGAATGCTTTCAATTTTTGCGGCGTTGCTAAATAGAGAAACTCCAAGAGGAAGAAAAGAAACAACTCCATTCATTCTTTTGATAAAACTCTCAACGTAAAAATGTTGTTCTAAAGACAGACACTTTTATGGGCTTTTTTTTTATTTATTATTATTATGGGCTCTAGCGCCCACATCAATAGTATTTCAAAATACCTTCAAAATATTAGGAAGTATATATTGTTTTGTCATATAATAAAATGAATGAATTAATCTTTAACTTAAAACAAAATTGGGTGAAAAATTTTAGAGAAGACATTTTGTTGCATATAGCTTTTTTTTTTTTTGACCAAGTTGCATATAGCTTTTATTCATGTTAGTAGTTGGGTCAACATTGCGTAAAATACTAAGTGCCCGTTTGACCCGGCTTATTTTTTACTTTTCTATTTAGCTTAAACGAAATAGAGAAGTATAAAATTGAATTTAGTTATATTTCTCTTTAAAAGTATTAGAGAAATAAAGTAAAGAAGTAAAAAATAAAAAGAAGTAGGGTCAAATACAAGTTTTTCCTACTTTACTATTTTTAAGGAGAAGAAAAAAAGTAGAAAATAAGCCGGGCCAAACGGGCACTAAATCAATATCGATATACAAAAAAGTTTGACGGCGGTGCAGTTTATTGTTCATTTTATGTATATAATTATTTTATATATATAAATAAATAAAAAAAAGTAAATGTGGACACAACACAAGTACAACACACAGACAGTCACGCGCGCGGACACAGACACGTTTGGTGCTACCAATTAGTATTTGATTTCATCCATTGTTGTCTGTCCTCTTTCTAGTTGTAGTTGTATTGTTTTTCAGAAATTGGTGACAAGAAACAAACAAATACAGAATACTCCATATCCTTCGGGGAGACACTAACACAACACAATGGTTTCTTACCTCAAAATCCCTTCTCTTCACCATTGATTCATTCAGATTCACTTCTTCCTTCCACCTTTTCGAAGACAGATTTCTTTCTAACCCACCGCCCTCCATTCCATCACAACTAACTAACTAACTAACTAACTCCTCTCTCTCTCTCTCTCTACACATACATTAACTAACTATTATTGCAGTGTTAGATTCATTGAGAGTAGAAATGGTGGTGACAGCCAGAAGTATTGTGATTTTGTTGCTTTGCATTACTGTTCTTACTCCCATTCTGCTTTACACCGACCCTCTAACCACCTTCAACTACTCCTCCGGTCTCTTTCTCTCTCTCTTCTTTCTTTTTTCATTATTTCTAATTTCTTAATTAACCAACAACCTCAACTCTTTGTTTGTTTATTTGCATTCTGCAGCTGAGAAAGAGTTTGTTGAAGATGTAACAACTGCTTTTGTAAGTCACTTATCCGCCTAACAAACAAACAAACAAACAAATAAATACTCCTTTTTATTTATATTTGTAAATTGAGATCTCTGATTTTGTGGAATTTCTCTTGTTAGGTTGTCGGTGGAGCAGATTCTGGTCGTCGTTTAAATTTGCTACCCCAGGTAAACTTTTCTCCATTATACATGCCCTCCTATGACCAAATTTACTTGGATTGCTGTATATCTTGATGAACCAAAATGAACCCCCTTGTTAAACTGTATATCATCTTATTTTGAATATAGGAAACCTCTACCCTCCTTAAGGAACCCATTGGGCTTGTATATTCTGATAACTCTTCAAAACTAGAGAATTTGCCTCAAGGTATGTCCTCTGTTCTTTAGTTAGATTACATTATTTTTGTTACAACAACAACAACCCAATTCATAAACAATAAATGCAAACAATGAAAACACCATGTTTGGTAACCGACTTCGGCCAATATTGTCTCAGAAAAAGATTAGGGTTTTCAGCGTACAACTCCGTCCCACTTATCATTACCGATAAGCCATACTCTAAATTACTGTTTTCCCCTCCAATTTTCTTCTGCGATCCTGTTTACTGTATTTTAAATTACTATTTATTCTAATTGTTTGGTTGACCTAGATTTGTACTTTGTGAAATCAGGGGAACATGTATTATCCAGGGTATTGTCAGCTACAAATGAGGATGATCAAATTAAAGGGGAGAACTCCATCAAACTGGTGACAGATAGAAGTCAGCAAATAAATCAAAAAGCTGATATAACTGGTGATAGTGTCAATGGGGAAGATGCTATTGATGTTGATGACAATGATGGGAAACTTACTAAATCATCTGAAACTATAGTAAGGCACATATTTATCTCATGATATTATTTTCATTGTTATTGTTACTTTGTTCATTAAAGTATACAAAACTTCCCTTAGGTTTTTGGTCATGCTAGGAAAATTACACATGTCTATTTCTATGAGGGGTCGTGCTTCATTTATGTATATAATGATAGTATACTTACTAAATTACACATGTCAATTATTCCACGGTTTTAGGACCATACATGGGAAAAGAACAAATGAGTGTTGTCATCAACATTCATTTTTAATACATCTCTGAAAATTTCATTAATGTAATGTAGGAAAACACCTCAATACTGATTTGGTACCAACATTCATTTTTAAGAGATTGATGAAGGGAAGGCAAATTCAAGATGATTGTGCCACATCATTGATTGTGCCAACATTCATTTGCCTTCCCTTGATGAATGGAGTATCTTGAATCTTGGAAAATTACTCATTAAAATACTCAATGAGTGTTATTGTTGTTGTTTACAAATGGTGTTGGAATCCAAGAGATTGTTTTGAGAGATAGTGGTGTGGGTGATATGGTTAGGAGCTATTTGTGCTAAGTCTTTTGTTGCTATGCATGTTCTTGTTATTTGCTGGTTTTTTGTTGTTTCCTGCCAAGTTTTTCTTTTCATGCTCTGGGAGTTTGGCATAATGCACTTGTGTCTTTCTTTTGTTGTGTGATGTTCTTCTTCAAGTGGTGTCTAGATTTTGGGCCTTGTTGTATTTTTGTATTGTCTTTTCTCATCCTTGTTTACTTCTTGTAAATGGGATTGAGATATCTTTAATAAAATTTTGCTAAATAAGAAAAAAAAACCTCAATGCTGATTGAAAATTTCTTCTTAAAATTTCGCGTATCTTCTTTCAGCTTACTAGGCAAGAGAAATCTCGAAAAGTAAACAATAAAGGACGAGAAACCATCAAGCATAATGACGAAACACCGTCTGATGCTCGGGTACGGAAACTAAAGGATCAGCTCATCCAAGCTAAAGTTTATCTTTCCCTTCAAGCAGTAAGGAATATTCCCCATCTCACTCGGGAGCTTCGGTTACGGGTAAAGGAAGTTTCACGAGCACTTGGAGATGCAAGTAAAGATTCTGACTTGCCAAAGAAGTAAGTGTGCCTTTAAGATTGTAGGTTGTTGTACAAGTCATCAGGTTTTCCAATTTTGTTATGGCTATTAAGTTGGTTATTTCAGTTTAAACTTATTACTTATATTTGTAAGTCTACTTATGCAGTGCAAATGAGAGAATGAAGGCAATGGAGCAATCATTGATGAAGGGAAGGCAAATTCAAGATGATTGTGCCACATCTGTGAAGAAGCTTAGGGCTATGCTCCACTCATCAGAGGATCAGCTTCGTGTGCACAAGAAACAGTCCTTGTTCTTAACACAGTTGACAGCAAAAACACTGCCTAAAGGTCTCCACTGTCTTCCGTTGCGCCTTACAACTGAATATTATAACTTAAATTCTTCTCAGCAACAATTCCCCAATCAAGAGAAGTTAGAAAACCCTGGACTATACCATTATGCAATATTCTCAGATAACATATTAGCAACAGCTGTTGTTGTGAATTCTACTGCTGCCCATGCTAAGGTAAATTATTTTCACAGGGAACTTTTTTGAGTTGTTTTTATTAGCAAGTATTATGAAACCCCAAATAAAATTTGGTATTTCTTCGCTGTTAAATACTATTATCTCGGATTTGTCACAGACTAATTTGTTTCCATACAAGTAAATTATTACAATATAATGGTGGCACTTTTCTTTCTGATCAGCATTACTAATAATGTAATTTTAATAAATTTGCAGGATGCCTCAAAACATGTTTTCCACATTGTTACTGATAGGCTCAATTATGCGGCAATGAGGATGTGGTTTTTGGCAAATCCACCTGGTAAGGCGGCAGTTCAAGTTCAGAACATTGAAGATTTTACTTGGTTGAATTCTAGTTACAGTCCAGTTCTTAAGCAGTTAGCTTCTCCTTCTATGATAGAATATTACTTTAAGACTCACCGTGCTACCTCTGATTCAAACCTCAAGTTTCGGAATCCTAAGTATTTATCTATGTTGAACCACCTCCGTTTCTACTTGCCTGAGATATTTCCAAAGCTCAAGAAAGTGCTGTTTTTGGATGACGATGTAGTTGTGCAGAAGGATCTTACTGGTCTTTGGCAGATTAATTTAAAGGGGAACATAAATGGTGCTGTTGAAACTTGTTCAGAAAGTTTCCATCGTTTTGATCGTTACCTCAACTTTTCAAATCCTCTTGTTGCAAAGAATTTTGATCCTCATGCTTGTGGATGGGCATATGGTATGAATGTTTTTGATTTAGTTGAATGGAAGAAGCAAAACATCACAGAGGTGTACCACAACTGGCAGAAGCTGGTAAGCACACTTTAATTTACTTCTCCAAAACATCACAAAATTGAGTGAAATGGATCTGCTGTTAACTTGTCTTGTTTCTTTCCAATTTTCATTTTTTTTTCTTTCTTCTTAACAATTTTTTCTTTCTGATTAATCTGACTACAGAATCATGATAGACAACTATGGAAGTTAGGAACACTGCCACCTGGTCTTATAACATTCTGGAAACGCACTTTCCCGCTGAACCGATCTTGGCACGTCTTGGGTCTTGGCTACAACCCAAATGTCAACCAAAAAGATATTGAAAAGGCTGCTGTAATACACTATAATGGAAACATGAAACCGTGGCTTGAGATAAGTATTCCAAAGTTTCGAGGCTATTGGACGAAGTATGTCGATTATAATATCATGTATTTGCGAGAATGCAACCTCAATCCATAATGGGTCTCATAGTACCTTTAGTAGTCCAAGTTTCTTGGTCTTAGCTATGGTCAATGCACCTTATAGGTTGCAATTCCATCTGTGTAAAGATTCCATTTTGTAGAGATTTATTTAATTATTCTTTTTGTATACATTTCCCGCTCTGTATCAGACATTTTTGGATTTCAGCATAGAAGGTTCACAACCAAAAGATCACATGCCTTCAGGTATGCAGTCTGTACTTGTTGTTTATGAACCGAGCCTAGAGTTGTTCCATTTGGCTATGCTCTTTTAAAACCGTTTCTTTTATTTTGTAGTGTTTCATGTATATACTTTTATATGAGTGCACACTCTCTTAAAAACCATAATAATGTCGTCCTTTTAGCCTAAAATCATTTGCTCACTATGCTTCCTGAAGTGTGTACTCTGTTCGTTTATTTAGGTGCAACTCTATCATTAGATGGAATTCATTTTAGTTGCCTAGTTCCACTGTTTTTAGGCTAAAAGGGCACGTTATTGTGTTAAACAATGGCAAGCCTTGGCATTATATCCATGTAGTTGGTCAGACCAACAATTTAGTACTGCTTCTGAGTAGCAGGTGGTTGGTTTAAGATTAAGCAAGTGACCAAGAAACATTACTAGATAGAGCAGACTAGAAGAAGGGAAAAAAAAGGTGTTGGAAGTACATGCTTGTGAATAGATAGGAATATATATGTTGTAAGTGGAGTTGAGCGTGGATGATATTCATGGACAAGCTGTTGCTCAATAAATAAAAATAGTAATTGTGTGCGTTCAACTGGGTTGTTCACTCTGTGATCACATGGTGGTGGAGCCCCGTCTCAAAGTTTTTTTTATTTATTTTTTATTACACATTCTGAAAGAGTTTTATTATGTGGGGTTTCATCATAATCATAATCATAATTAATTAAACTTGAAGTAAAAGCTTTGTCGTGAAGGGAGAAATTGCTTGTATGTGGCTTAAATGAGACGGGCCAGTTTGGGGACATGAAAGCAGTAAGCATAGTCATTGGTAATGGTATGTATTTGTTTAGAATAGAAATGTCAACTTTTACACGTATATATCTTGGCAATATCTTGCATAGTATCTTTGGATCAAACTATTTTTATTTAGGATTTTTTTTTTTTTTTTTTTTGATGAAATTGTTATTTAGGAGTTGTGTCTTATGCATGTTGGATATGTTATTGCCAATATTATAGGTGTTGTTCGGATAACACTTAGACTTGCTTCTTTTCATTTTCTGAAGGATTAAAAGATGCATAAGACCATAAAAAGAAGTTATTATAACTTTGGGGTAAATTTTATCTTTATTATCAAGGGTTCGCATTATTGTAAAATAAAATCACGGGCTTTTGTACTTTGTTTGTGGCTGTAATTCTTGAGGCAACAAACATCACCTTCATAATAGAGTGGGACTCTTGTGGATTTTAATGTGTTTTCATTTGGAAAATTTCATCAATCTACATTACTCAACATTCATTGATGGCGTATGTGAAACAAAACCAATAGAGGAAAATGAAAACTGAGGGCAAAGATTAGTCTTTTGAATTCAAATCAAAGCTCGGAAAATATACAGTTGAATATATCGTAACCCAGCCAATTCATTCACATGATGTTCATGAAATTATTCTTGTACCATCTCACATTATTTAAATGAATAAGATTATTGTAAAAACTTGTAACGGAATACTGTAAAAACTGTGATCTATAGTTTAATCGCCTGTAGGTGTCCCTCCAAGACTAACAACAACTAATCATGGTTATAACCATATTCTATGAATTCGGTATACAATGGAGAGCCATCCTCTGCTAGGTGAAGTAGGGAAAAACATTCATCACAAAAATAACAAGGGTTTTTTGGTGTCCATCTGTCATCCACTGTGACCTTCGTAGCTCTGAATATTTTGCAAACACTACATTTGTGATGACGCACCTTCAGTTGAAAAGTGACAATTGGATAAACAGCCTGGTTGTGTACATCATCAGCATGAATTAACCTCATATCTCGTATCACTAAGGTATGGGTACAGTCACCCTGCAGGTAGACAGAGAACGTGTCAAGCAAAGTTAAACATCTTCTAATTTACAAAAAGAAAAGTCTTGAAGAACATGTTTATCTCAAAAGAACTTGCATCTTGATTTAGCATCAAATTTGTATGCTAAATCATGCTGCTTAAAGGTAATGCTGAACGCGTGTCAAAACAATACAACAAAACTTATGGATTCTTTACTATGTTTGATGCATATTCAAAATAATACAGAAAACGACATATAGAATAAAATGTGAGACATTGGTTCCACTTCCACCAAACAAAACACTCAGACCACTACAGAACAGGTTGTTCCATTCCATTCTATCATTGCATCAAACATTACTGAAGTTTTGCCTTTTCACTTGAGAAGCATTATACTCTTGTAAAATAGGAGAACCTCAGCCAAGTTTCCCATTCAATTACCATGAGACAAGTTTCAAAAGCAGCACCTCTTTTAAAGTAAAATTTTTAAAAAATGAAAAATATATAGGCAACAACAAAACAATAAACCCGTGACAGATAAAAGAAAGTACCTGATGACAATAAAGGTATCCAGCACCAAGTCGAAAGCTTAAGTCAGAAAAATATATCTTGTGCATCTCAACAGATGCAAAACGAGGAAAGTGTGATACAGATGGTTCCCCCACGACTGCCTTTTGTTTATTCTGTAGTTCCCCATTTAAAATATATTCCCATTTCTTCTGTACCTCCCCCTTGGAGTATTGGAGCCAATCCAGTATGGGTCTGGTCAAATCAACAGCAGATGGATCTCTCAAGTCAGTGTAAAATACATCCTGCAAGAAACTGATTTTTCATCAGGCTCGTTGAAGAAATAGTCGTCTCATTACAAGAGGGACTATAGGTGCATATACCTCAATGAGAAAATAACCAGAAGGATCATGCTGCCCATCTTTTTGCATAACCTGGTCCGTTGAGCAGTTGATCTTGTCCCTCAATGCAGTTAAGGTCTGCCTACCAAGAACTAACAGTTCTTGGGTCTACCCAAAAGAAAAAGAACAGAGGCCCTACATGTTAATTTTGATGGTAGTAGTAGTTATCCAAGATTCATTTTCAAAATTATAAACTGAATTTGGTTTCATTACATACGCATGACATTGAATACCTTGACACCTTTTCGAGCATTATGGTAAATCTCCACAGAGAGAACAACTTCTGGATACTGCACAGGTATGTGTTCCTGAAGGCCCACTGTGTTGATCTGTCAAACAATAAACCAAGACAAAGTTGGGGAATATGAACATGAAAAAAGGAGGGGATATGAACACAACTTCACTACATATGAGAGTATCAAACTATCAATAAGAATTAGATAGAATAGTTAGAAACTGATATGAAAGTATCAAACTATCAATACAAATAGATAGAAAAGTTAGAAAATCCCGGAACTACAATTCAAATTTTGCATAATTTGCATAAAACCAACCTAAGTTAGTAGTCGATACATGAGATTTTCACATAGATACAAAAAGAAGTAAAGTGTATCCCCAATAGAAGGAACCCTCAAATAATTACTGATTTCAGTTCTAATTTTTTTAGTGGCTTAAGTTGGTTATAAACTTATTCACTTTGAGATAAAAGTCAAATGAAGAGTTAATCTAGCAGAAAAAAGGTGCATCAACAGACAATATAGAAAAGCAAAAGTGTAGAAGACGTGCGTAAAAGAGGCTACAACTCTAATTATTATTTTAACTTATCTAAACATAGGATACAGCAGCTAAGTGTTTCAAATAGAGCAGAAGAAATTTATATGAAGCAAAAATCAGATAAGGCAACCTTTGTGGCAGAACTTGTGGACCTAAGAGACACCATCCTTTCAGTTCTTACTGATTTGTTGGCAGATTCATTGTTCCCACAATCAAGACTAAGCCAAAGGAAAGATACCTGAATTAGATCTTACACATAAAATGGAATAATCACATAAAAATTCACAATACTAACTCAAATGAATGAAGTCCGACTTCTGCCTTGTCTTTTTCCTGCTTCTTTTTGATTCCCACAACCTCATCCACCTTTTCTATACAATTACTCTGGAAATTGATCAAACATAAGAATAGAAACATAACCCCCCATAAATTATAAGGATAGATATCGATATGATATATTAGTTTGAGGACACAAATTCAATACTACGACACAAGCTTTAAGAATTTTGCAATAGCTGAATAAACAGATCATCAGAGGGTGCACAGCCATCTGAAAGTCCAATGTGAAGCAGCTTCTAACAATTAGCATTATCTGACTAACTAATGCAAAAAGGAAACTTAGTCAAATTATATGCGACGGAAATTAAAGAAATGGTTATCGGGTAAGGACATAGTTGGCTTATACTCAGTTGACCTGACAAAAGATTTAAACATTGTAATTGGAACATATGAATAAAAACTGAAACCAAATGATTGAATTAGTGCATGAAAGATTTAGTTATCTTCATAAACCAAGGCATACTGCTAAACTTATTTTCATGTCCGAATAAGTATAACAAGACCGACCCATGTTTGAGGAGTTATAGAGACAAACAGAAGAAAATAAACATGATGAAATAGTTACAAAAAAATAGAAATTTTTTAGAGAGTGAACATACATACATTAAGAACGGGATTATGTGTTGCACTGGTCATTCTCCTCTTTTTGTGAGACCTGCAACCAAACACAAACACATGTATATTGATTTAGATTAGAGTAATGAATGAATTGAGAACAAGTATAAGAATAGTACTCCAGTAGAAAAAAGGAAGGGAAGTGGCTTACGCTGGTGGTGCATTGGGTTGGTTCAAAAGTGGTGGAACGTTTTCGTTGTTCTCTTTAGCCTGAAAGACTCGCTTCAAAGCCATGTCCATTAACTCGTCCTCTGTAAAAACTTTAAGGTCATCGACCCTGTAAACAAACAAACAAACAAACAAACAACCAACCAAAGTTGTGAATAGTGAATTGTGAGTAAAATAGAAGAAAAAACACACACAAGAGGGAGAGAAGAAGAATGCATGCATACGAGATATCCTCCTCATAATCATTAGAAAACGAATCTTGAGGTAATTCGGCTTCTAGACTCTGCAATCATATTATTATTATAATAAGATAATTAAGAGTAAGAAAGATGGAATGGAAGGGTTGAAGAGAGAGAGAGAGAGAGAGAAAGTGAGGACCTGAAGTATTGAAAGAAGAGAATCCTGAAAAAGAGGAACCCTAGTAATGGAGCCAGCCATATTGGAGAGGTAAATAGGTCCACCCCGAGGTATTGCTATTGAACATTCCAATTCATCATCCATGGATGATTCTCACTCTCAATTCTCATAGATAGTAGCGGCGCCGCGGGTAATGCTATCTCCGCTGCCGACAAAGTGTGATTTGTTTTTTTTATTTTTTTTTAGAGTTTGGCGGTGAAATTGAAAACACCCAACCAACCAACGTTAGATGGGCTTCCGCCTGCCAAGGCCCAATTAATTAAAACAACAAAGTGTTGTTTAGACCCCCCCCCCCCCCTTTCTTTTCTTATACCATCTTCTTCTATCTATAATTGCAGCAAGTAAGCAAGCTAAACCAAATAGGTATGTATGAGTATGCCAATGGCTAGGGTATTTTATTAATACTCAGTCTAGCAGTTGAAATATATATACCCAATTTTTTTAAAATTATTATTATGAATAAGATAAGAGGTCGCACATAAAAAACTTCGTTTAACTAGGATTACAATTATTTGTTGCAAATAAACAACACAGTTGGACACGATGATATTCGATCTTGACCGTAAATCTAAGATCCAACACTTCTTCTGGATATTTTACATCTCCATTGTTCATCTTAAATCAGCTGGTCCGCATCACTGCTTTTTGTCTTAGACACACAAAGTGTCGGACCTAATGAGCTATTTCTTGTATGAATTTTAAAATTCTTTTAGTAACTTCAAATAAAAAATTATCAACATTTTCTAGTACAATATTTGAAGCCCCAAATTGTTTTAATTAAGCACAAAAAGATATCAAGACATTAGTGAGCTGCAGCATTATGGATCCCTCTCACTATTATGGTTCCCCAAATATTTGGCAATTCCTAAATTGAGTTAGTCATGTTCACTCCACAGTCAGTAACCATAGCATGCATTGAAAACAAATCCAACCAGAAAGAAACCAATACTATTTGGCAATTCCTAAATCAAGTTAAAACCTAATACTACACTACTCACAACCTACGCATGAATATTGATGTTGTAAGCACATTACAATTAGATTGACTATATGATACAAAAGAGCTCAAGATGACTTGTTTCTTCGATGGGTCGATCCCTTCAGAAGGCAGAGCCGCAAGCGTCTGCTGAGAGCCTCCAGTTTCTCGAATCTGTCACTCTTTGGTTTCTTTGCAACTATTTCAGCTTTATCCTTCTTTTTCTTTTTATTCTTCTTGTGCTTCTTTTCATCTTCTTTTCGGTCTGATGATTTCTCTTTCATGCTTCGCAAAGGTGTTGCAAAAACCTTCACAGTATTCTGACAAGACAAATAACGAATTAGCCATAAATACACATGAGTAACACGGACAACAGAACCCTTGATATGGACTAGCAGGAAAATTACTGTCACTTTAAGAATCATTTTCAATATACATCTGGCTGCTACTTATGAATAAAGAAGAGAAAGACCTGAGAGAGTTTATCATCAGCACTTAAATCTGCAAAAGATTCATGATCACTGCCTCCTAAAGAAGAACATCTGCCCCAACTTTCTCTATTTGAGCTTGTATATGAGCAACAATCTTCGATCTGGCCATTTAGCTTGCCCTATAAAGTCATTCATGGTATAGTTTAAGTAAAGGAATACGATCAAATTATAAATATACCAATAGAGTGTTACAAGGGCATTTAAAGTGCATTACTTGCTTTCAACAGTGAAACCTACAGTTAAAAAAAATTCTTGAACCATTTCTTAATTTCAGAGACAGTTATATAAAGATGACCTGAACATTTGTGGCTTCATCATGGCCAATTCCATCATTGTCATCCGTTCCTTCAAACAAGGGCTCCTGCATTACAAGTAATGGATAAACTAAACAGAACAAAGGTTTTTTTTTGAAAGAAAAGAATAAAAAAAACAGAAGGTTAAGGCACCCTACCACATCAGTCAGGGGAGCAACTTCTGAAAGAAGTTCGCTAACTGATTTTGTTGGAAACGCAGAAGATGAACTTGCAGCATCAGTAGTTGCAGACCGCAGACTAGAGAGAATCTCATATAATACGCTCTAGCATGAGAGAAAAAAAAAAAAGCAAATTAGTTTCTGTTCTGCAAATAGCACTGGCATAATATAGCTGAATCATATGATCATACTAATACTAATACTAATACTAATATAAAACAACGTTACCCAAAAAAAGATGAAACTAGAAAATAACATTAATAATTTATGGTAACATTAATATGATCATACAAATATTAATTTATGACCACATTATAATCATGGTAACAGTTCCAGAAGATGAAAGGAGGTCAAAATATGTGCGCGTTATCATCGATGCACCCCAGACATGATTAGAGGTTTCATGCAAGTTAAGCCTGGGTGGTCTATATCACCTTCTCTTCTTTTTTTCTTTTTTTTCCATTTGTTGATCTTGATTAAGGTAAAATTATGGTTGGAAAAAAGTTTAACCAAATTAGTATCTACAAATTTATTGTTCTGACTTCTGATTAGTTTTTTCTCAAGCCCTATAATTTTGTTAGGTCACAAGCGGCATTATGGGCATAAAGTAAAAATTTAGTAGCAGTGGTTGTGGGGAAGTAAAACTGATGACATAATTTAATTGAGCAGGAAATCAAGACAAGGAATTCTAAATACCTCATCCACACCGGAACCAAGCTTCAAATCCCCCAAATCATAATATTTCTCAAGTTTTTCAGCCATAGAAACTTGAGGAGGACGGAGGACATTGTAGAAGAAAATGGAAACTGAATCATAAAAGAATTGTGGTCGGGAGGAGTTGTGGTCACCGTCAAACTTTATGATATTTTTATCACCCTACAAATTCATAAACAGAAGTTAGTTATTTTGGCTATCAAAGAGAACAAAATGCAAAATGCTTTTAGAAAATATGATGCTCAAATATTTGGTCGAAATTAATACCGCATATGATTCCGAGATCAGATCAGAGTGGTGTGGCTGAATGAATTTATCATCACTTGCATGTCCAAATAAAACAGGAATGAATGTCTTTGGTGCAACCTATAGGCCTTAAAAGCATTAATTTAAGACAGAAATGGAAAGGAACGACTCTTAAAGCAATTCATTTAGCCAGACAATAAAGCCTATCACGCTCAGATTTCATGGTGAAAACAAAATATGATCAATGAAAGTTTACATAATTGAGTTCATATTTTTTTTACTTAAAAAAAGATGCATAATTAATACTTACCAGAACACAGTTCAGTTTCATAATATCAAACTTTGCCTTCTTCTCAATAACCCGTCGCATGTATTGTACAGCCATTTTAACCTAATCGGGGAGAAAATGCAGCACTTAACAAAACACACAAAACAATTCAAGTTGACAGCTATAGGTCTATAGCTTAGATCCATCAAGAAATTTGACGAAGAACGAAACCAGCATAAAAATGATAAAATCAAGCAAACTTTGTGGATCCAGTTCATTCATTCAATCAAACAATACAAGAACAAGTCAACTAATGTCAAGAGAAACACAGAAAAACCTAAAAGCAAATCCAATGCATATATATTCTTTACATATTAATACCAAAACCTGTCATGATTCTCTAACTTTGTATTAAACAATATCCAAATAAAAAGAACTATAATTATGAGAGGAAACGCTAGATCCAAAATAAAATCTTAATCAAAATTAATTATATTCTTCAATCCCAGGGTTTCCAGTTCATTTACTTTTCCATCTCAACAAAAAGGAAATTTTTAATTACAACTTCCTGACACACCAAGTCCTACAAGCTAGACACTGGAACAACCAAACCTCTTCCAGGTTTTAGTAACAACTTATGAAAAATGTTTACAAATTAACAGCATATTAAGATGCAGTTACAAGTCAATAAAGGGAGTTGGCATCCATATGTGTGTGTGTGTGTGTGTGTGTAGAGAGAGAGAGAAAGAGAGAGAGAGAGAGAGAGAGAGAGAGAGAGAGAGAGAGAGTACAGTGAACTTTGGAAGCCGAATTTTATAAACATCCACGAGCTCCATCATGAGATTATATAAGTTTGAAAAGGCGCTATCCAATACCATTCCGGCAATAGAAGGGTCTTCGGCTCCATAAAGAAGGCTACATCACACCAAAGCAAAGTGAACAGTCAATAACATTAGATATTCTGTTTATAAGTGTGGCTCATAATTACATGTAAATAGACAATATGTAGAGAGTTCAAGATACTGCAACACCAATTATCTCGAGCTTTCAAAACTTCTGAAAATACAAATTAAGAAGTTTTAAAAACAAATTTTTTCCTTCTTTATGTTCTTCCAACTTATCAAATTATTAAAAAACATTTTTGTTTCAACGACAGGAATACCTCAACGGTTTTGTCTATAAACATGCATGTAGAGAAATAGAAGTTGACACCACCCTTGACAAAAAACTTATGTTGTGGAATTATATTAGAACAATATGTGAAAATCACCCATTGAGATTATTTCTTTTCTTGGTGTAGGATACATGTAGAAATTATAGATGTATCAAAATAGCATAAATTCTTAATAAAAAACAATTTTAAAGAATCAATTGGAAGATGTAATACCTAGTAACTGCACCCATTGATCGTCCCCATAAACCTATACGTGATATTTGTTTGTTGCTCCTCAAATGCGACACCACAATCTTCAGATCATCTTTCTATCACACAATGGAATGGTCAAAAAGAATCTAAAAATTTCTTGCGTGTAAAACATTCAACTAAACAAAAACATTACAATCTACAGAAATATGCAATAATAATATACATAAATTATTTAAACAAATAAAACATTCATAAATAAGCAAGTTACTTCAAGCCAACCAAGGATAACATATTCTTCATCAGAGAAGCCTGACCCCAAGAAGACAACGGTAAAAACAGCAATATTTGTTTAACTAATCAAATATATAAACACAACCATAAAGAGGTAACTTACTTCATGCCAACCAAGGCTAACATAGTCTCCATCAGATAAGCCTGACCCCGAGAAGTCAAGGGTAAAAACAGTAATATTTGATGGCAGGAGAATTACAGCCGCCTCATTGGCATCTGCCCTACATCCACTGCATCAATGAAGACACATACACATATCAAAAGGGGAATGAACGATTAAGTAATTTTGGTAAAGTACATGTTCAAAAAATAATATTTAAGATCATGACGCAGAATCAATAGCAATGGCCATAAAAGTAACATATACCTGTTTCCATGGCAATATATAACACAAGGAAGAGAAGTATCTTCAGGAAAAGGAGAAGGGAGATAATGACTACACTTCAAGGTATAGCCTCTGGCATTCTTGAGCTGCACAATTATAGATAAATCTAGCAGTAAATATGCAAACAATTGTAATCATGACGTAGTTTCTATATATAGACAACAATAATTGCAATAACCCATCAAATAAATATTGATACTTGCCTCCAAATCTTGCCTTTGGTATGTTCTACCAGCAAGAGAGAATTCCTTTTCCCACAGATACTGATCTGGGTTATAGTCCGCCCTGTGTATGTGGCAAAGTATAAATACCGAAACTGTAACTCAATTTGCAAGAAAAAATATGATCACATGTTGAGAAATGGATGTTGAGGCACTTACATGGTTGTTTACATTAATTAATTGGATGCAGAGGAAAATAAAAGAACAAAAAGTTGATGTCTATAATGAGAACTATATGCTATCTAACGTGATTCTTCGAAGATTGTTGGAACATATTCTTGACAATAACCAAAACTTTCTAAAACAGTATGGGGTCGGCTATATAGAATGAATGTCACCATAATAGTTGAAACGTATTCAGTTTGAACACAATGTATAGTACAATGAGAATTTCAACCAAATCAAAAAAAGAAAAATCTACTAGTTCTACTTCACAGTTAATTTGATAGTACCTACCACCAAGCCACCAACCGATGAAACAAAAATTAATACCTGGGAGGCCGAATAACGAAATTGATAAATTGCTCAATCATCTTGCTTCTACGTGTATCTCATAGCAACTTCGCGTCATGAAACGTGCTTACAATTAGAGTGAATTCTAAGGGAAGCACAAAGTCTAAATTCTCCAATCTCCACAGTCTTCACAGCTGAAAACTTCTTATAAAACCTCAATTCAAATGCTGGAGAGAAATATTTTATGAAGACCTCTAAGTCCAATTCAAGCTAAACTATCCATGTTCAATTCCTGTGAGAAACAGCACCAACAACTAGCTACTGAGAAGGAACCATTTTGTATGAAAAATAAACACTGGAACCCAATAGCAGTAAATTTAGAAGGAAGCTGGTCCCAATTAATTATTTGAATCCGAAAAATGAAAAAGCAGATCCTTCCAGATCCAAATACCCTAAAAAGTACTCACTCCTCCTATTTAAAAGAGAAGACAGCAAAAAGTATTGTACTAGGATTGCAACAAGTAAGCAACTTTATGGAATGTGAACAACAAAAGAATCAAAGTTGGGTATACGTGAATTGAATAAAAATAAGCAAATGTAAATGTAAAGCAAAAATGTGTACATGAGATCCCAGATAGATGAAATCAAGTCAAGTAGTAGATTGATGCATTTTCCTCCCTCAAATTTTGGGGACAAAAGGGAATGGAGAAGATAGAAAAAGTAGAAAAGCAAAGAACTTTACCGAAATGAAAAGGTGGGCCTGAGACTGAGACTGAGATTGAGCTAGCTGCTACCACCCAAAAAGCAAATGCGAAGGAAATGAGATGAAATGGTGTGGTTGGTTTCAAATGAATTGAAAAGAAGCTTCTTCTTGTTGAATGTTATAATTACTATCTGCTTGGTTCTTT
This sequence comes from Trifolium dubium, assembly GCA_951804385.1. Classification (NCBI taxonomy): domain Eukaryota; kingdom Viridiplantae; phylum Streptophyta; class Magnoliopsida; order Fabales; family Fabaceae; genus Trifolium; species Trifolium dubium. Next base: position 59,223,194 of record OX638063.1, read on the forward strand.
CTGAGTACACACACAAACAGATTGACAGACACAAGAATTCAATTCAATTCAATTCAACGAAAGAAAGAAAGAAAGAAAGAAAGATATGTGGTGGAATGAGTGGAGTTAAGGTGAAGAACAGGACAAACAGCTTAGCCAGCTGTCTTTTCTTTCTCTCTGTCATTTTTATTTTTCTTCTTCTGTTTATTGGCTTCAAGTTTTTAATTTACGGTTTTGATTGGCTTAAACTTACTCCTATGTTCAATTTTCTATGTTTAGTTTGAGGCACAACTTTCCATTAAAGATTACTTATTTTGAGTCTCACCATTTGCTTAAGACTATTGATTAGGAAAATGATAAGGATACAATTATAGAGACATTATTTTGAACTCATGTATTTACTATTTTCGGTCTTTAATATAAGAAGATATTCATTTTTTTAGATTTATTGAGAATTTTTAAGATTCATTTACAATTTAATGTATCTAGTTCACATTATTACTTCTGTACTAAAATATAAGTCGTTTTGATTATATTATACAAATTAAGAAATGTAATTATTGATGTATAGAAAAGAGAAATTATGAGTTAGTTTATAAAATTCTCCTTCATTAATGGTATGGAAAAAAATAATTTTTTTTCTCCGAAATAATATATATATATATATATATATATATATATATATATAATTAAAAGGTAGACGGGCAACAAGTTGCGCCGCTAAACTTTTCTGTATAACAAAACCTAATCTTTGAAAAACTATATTCATATACCTAGGTGACATTAAAAATAAATTAAAAAAGTAAAAGAAGAGAGACTAATAAATAGTTAAGGGTATAATAAGAAAAATAACATTAAAATATTTATTAATATTGTAAAATGACTTATATTTTTGTATAATTTTTTTCTCAAAATGACTTATATTTTGGCAAAGAGGGAGTATTTATTAATATAGACTAAATACATTAAATTTTTAATGAATCTAAAAAGTCAAATTCTTTTATATTAATGATCAGAAGGAGCATCTTTTTAAATATTGAGTTTTTATAATATTAAATACAAAAATTTATAATAATTAGTTAATATGTGTCTTAAAAACACATGTTAATATTTGATTAAAATACGATACTACTAATTTGTCTTGAAAGCATAAGAAAATTATAAGATTTTTTGACAAAATATTTTTTTTATATAAAAGGGCATAAGTAAAAAAAAAACTAAATAGAGATGACTCTATAGTTAGTAATCGCATTAATCCATAAACAATAAGTTATTTAAATTAATTGGACATTGATTATGCACGAAGTCCAATGTCATGTTCATGTTAACAAAAAGCATCTGCAAATGCATTAGCTTCATGAAGTGATAAATTTTAATCTTCCAATTCAATACTAGTAGTAGTATCTGACGATTTTTCCGTATAAGTCTTCAACTGACAGTGCTATCAATATTAGAAACATTTAGTGTTTGTACCACAACTCTAGGATCCACTAACACCTTCATCTTTGTAATACCGTGTTCCTGCGCAAGCCTAATACCATCTAGGACACCCCACACCTTTGCGAGATAAGCGTTGTACGTTCCCAAATGACGTGAAAAACCACATATTCATCGATCAGTAAAATTTTGAAGCAAACCGCAACAACCTGTTGTCACGTCTCTTCTATTCACGTCATTTGTATTTAGTTGTCATACAGTAGTAATAATACTTTAAAAAAATTGTTTAATCAATTTGTAGGATATTTATTACTATTATTCTCTTATTATTTTAAAGAGTTAAGTATGTGGAATATATTCTGTCAAAAAATTAGTATGTGAAATATATAAATTTTATAATAAAAATAATAACTTTTAAATTTTAAAAAATTAAAAATTTTACACTAGTTTCAACCAAAATAAATGTTAAATATACATGATTTTTTAAGTCAATATTTATATATTTAATATTTTTATCAAATGTTTTAATAATTAGTCTTCATTGTTTTTAGTATTTTAAAATTATCTCATTTTATTTGTTTCAAAATAATTGTATTTTAACATATTAATATAGTTATTCATTATTTTTTCTCATTAATATTACCTCTTTCTGTCTAAAAATCATAATTCAACAGGTAGAATATGTTGAAATTGTTAGACCGGATCTCTATGACTGAGGTTTGATATTGGGTTCCTCTACATTATGCGTGTGAGTTTATGTTAACTTTGTCATTTTATAATGTAAAAATAAAATTTTTATTGAATTTCAATTCTTTTAAGATAACTTATTTAAATTTATTTTTAATTTGAAACTTTTATAAAAAAAATTGATAACTTTGTGTTAAAATTTTTTACATAAAATTAATATACTATAAAAATCATTTAATTTAAAAAAAACAAAAACAAACGCACATTTAATTACAATTTTGATCCCCTATTTTTAATGTTTCATGAAATTAATCCCCTATTTTAAAATGATTCATTTTTTATCCTTTGTCACTAGCAAAAGACCCGTGCATCGCACGGGTCGTGTACATTACGATAATAATTAATTCTAAATTAAAATTTAAAAATAATAATAATTTAAACGATTTGTTAAATATTTATACTATGCCCGTTGTGAATTAGTTTTATGTGTTTTTATATGCGGAAATATAATGAAGTACTAAATAAAGTGCTAAATAAATTTTTTATGTCTCAATATAATGAAGCGCTAAATAAAGTTTTTATCATATGAATATTTGAAATTTCGAGTTTTAGTCCCTCAAAACATTTTAGCCAATTTTTAGTCTTTTAAATATTTCCCGTCACGATATTTGATATTTCTTTTAGTCAACTATACGTACTATTTACATTCTTAATGATGTTTTTTTTTTTGACAAAATTTTAATGAGATTTTATATTAATGTTTGTAATATTATAAAAACTACTACACAAAAATTCATATTTTAAGCGCCGAAAACATAAAAATTCATATTTAATTCATCCATTATTATTAGAAAAATATGAATTATTACAAATATTTTTAATGTCCCGTGTGTTTTTATTTAATTTAAAGTCATTATTTGTGTTTTTACAATGCAAAAGGTAATGATTAAATGATATTTTAAATATCAATAATATTACAATATTTCAATAAAATATTTGTTTATTTTGTATGTGGAAATTTGTTTAAATATTGTCATGTGCCCGTTGAAAATTCTATATGCTTATATCTGTGCTTACAAATATTTTTGTCACATTTGTCGAACTTATGAAATAGAGGTTATATTCTATAATTGATTAAATCACATGTAAAAGAATAAAAATTGATAAGTATATATATAACATATTGAACCAAATTAATGCTTCTCAGTGACAAATACTCATCTCATATTTTATTTATACATTCATGGGGTGACAAATACTCATTTTTTTTAAATACTCATCTTGTTACATTTTTATTTTATAATTAACATCTACCAATGCAAAATTATATAAATTCAAATCAAGCGACGATAGTACGTTAGTAAAATAAATCTTAATAAAATGTTGAATATTCTTTAATGAAAGTGAAAATACGAAGTGAATAATAGAAATAGAAATTAGATAATAAATAGATACTATTAAATTAAAAGAGAAAAAAATAAAAATAAAAGTTGAAAATGAAAATAAATTAATGAAAAAATTAAAAAATAAGAGAGAGATAATAAAATGATTGAAAATGAAAATAAATTAATGAAAAAATTAAAAAAAGTAGTAGTAGATAGTTAAGCCAAAAAGAAACAAACAGCAACCTGGTAGTAGTTGTAGAGTCTGACACACACACAATTACAATTAGAAGCGAACGGTGGTTGGTTATCTTATCACCTTCCTTCCTTCGTTCTACTCTGAAGTGAAGAAGTTGGAAGAATAAGCACGACTCACTCGTAGTCAATCTCAATCAATGGTATGTTATGTTATGTTATGCTTCTTCTTCTTCTTCTTCTTCTTCTTCATCTCATCTCATAAGTCATAAGTGAAGTCAACTAATTATTAATATTATGTTTGGTTGATTGAATTCAATTTGATGAAGGCAAGCAGCAGAAGTGTAGTTGTTGGTGTTGGTGAAGAAGAAGAAGAATCACATCATCCTAAGCTGATTCTGTATTCATATTGGAGGAGTTCATGTTCCCACCGAGTCCGAATTGCTCTCAACTTCAAAGGACTCAAATATGTCTACAAATCAGTCAATCTCTTGAAGGGAGAACAATCTCATCCCGAGTTTCTCCAGCTCAACCCTGTTGGTTTTGTTCCTGTTCTAGTCGATGGTCCTGCTGTCATTTCCGACTCTTTCGCCATTATAATGGTCAGTTACTTATTCTCTGTCTGTTATTTTTTTTCTAAATCTTCCTTCATTTTCATGAATGATTTCTATGACTATCTATGCAGTATTTGGAGGATAAGTATCCTCAACATCCTTTCCTCCCTACTGATATTCACAAAAGAGCTATCAATTTCCAGGTACCTTCCTTCTTTGCTGCTAATCATTATTTTGGACTTTGTTCCTTTGTTTGTTTGTTTGTTTGTTTGTTTGTTTCAAAACTAATAATCAAATTCATGTTATTGGTTCTGTTTTCCTCCAATTAATAATGATTTGATTTCATCCACAGGCTGTCAGTATTGTTTCTTCATCAATACAACCTCTTCATAACCTAAATCTCCTCGTAAGCACGTCATGTCACCTCTTTTTTCTTCTATTTTTTTGTGGTTTCTTTAAAGGGAGAAAATGAACCCTTTTTTGTCGATTTATTTACAGTTCATTACTGCTTTGCTTTTCTATTTGCAGAAGTACATTGAGGGAAAAGTTGGCCCTGATGACAAACTTCCATGGGTCCAGAATGTAATTAAAAAAGGCTTCACAGGTGAGATTAATCTATTTTGCCCACCAACTGCTTCAGAGAAATAGTTCTATAGTTCATGTCAATTATGCCATTCATTTATTCAAACTTAAACACCTTACTCTTATATACAAGTATATTGTCTATCATAGCGGATCATTAAGAGAACGAGGTTTACTTTCTTAATTTTAACTTCATAGATTCTTTTGGTACAAAATTGAAGAACCATAAGTTGCATCTAAATGGGCATTGAAATGGGTAGATCATCATTAATTAAAACTTTCTTCCCATACTGTGTATCCATCATACTACCTTTTATTTATCATTATTCCTCTATTTTGACACTGCACTTCTTGACAAACATTTCAACTTAATGTATGGAATGAACCAGAAATAAGAAGAGAACCCAAAATGATTATATCAATCAGTTGTACTGCTGATACTTGAAAAATTAACTACTTATACAAGCCTTTGTTAACAGTGCAAATCCAATTTTGAATCTAACAAAATAAAGTGGATCTTTTGGTTGGTCAAAGGCATAGCTAGTAGCCCTGGTGGAATGTACATTTTTGTTAGCTTGAACATTCAGGTCATGACGACTATCTTTTAACAGACTAGCATGTAAAGTTAATGGTTGAAGAAAATATTCACTGTGGTCTTTGTCCTCTCTCCTTTATGGTTTTTTTTAATGAAAAATGTTAGTATAGTTATTATTATGTTAGGTTTGAGGATCTAACCACTAATCTCCTTAACACTCACCACTACTTAACTCCCCTATCCGAACTACCAAGTCAAACAAACCTTATATCCTCTCCTTCACTTATATTAAATATTTTGTTTCCTTGATAGATACAAGTTCCAGTGTGCTGTTGGCTTAATCTAATCTATAATGTATTTACATTTGAATGTGTTTCAGCTCTTGAGAAGTTATTGAAAGAACACACTGGGAGGTATGCTACTGGAGATGAAGTGTTCGTGGTATGTTGCTAATCATTGGATTTTGTTTGTTTGAAAACTAATAAAAGAAATAAATTAATCCTTTTAAAAGGATACAGTACCTCAAAAATCTAGGCTAGCAATGTCGACTATAAATGTCTGATCACTGGTGTATAACGTAATAAATGTATTCATCCTCTGATATTTTAGAATATAATGCAATTCAACTCCAAAGCTAATGATCACATCTTTTTGAAAATTAATAGGGTTAGCTGTCGGAACAAGCACTAGATTTGCATCTTTCTTGGAATATATTTTTCGGCTTAATTATGTTAAATCTAACATGTTCATTATCATTTGCAGGCGGATATATTTTTAGCACCTCAATTACTCGCTGCATATAAGAGATTCAACATTGACATGGTATTTTTCTATGGTCTCGTGTATATATCATGTAGGAGGATAAGGTGTTGTAATGAAATGTATGGCTTGTATTGCTGTGACACCATTACTAAAACTGTTTTGATCATGGATGTATCTTCTCTGTTTTCCCTATCATGATTAAATTTTTTAAGCAAGACAGTTTTAAGTTTTAACCTTGTGTTTTGTCCACACTCCAAACTAATATAGGGTTTTGCCTAAAGGCCATTCATTGGCCGTTGCCTATTTGCTTGAGCTATTAGTTGATTTAGATTGAATGATTGTGTCAACATTTAATCTTGTGTTATTCAAATCAAGCTAATAATATGAACGTGTAAGATGATTAATCTTAGTCTTAGTTCATATCTGTTTGATTACAAAATTTAGGAGAACTGTATGACTTTCTTGCTTGTACCACTTGATGTCTGTTGGTGAAGTACATGCAATCAAGGTCAATCAACAAGAAAGAGGATGCATTAATAAAAGAGAGTTCAATATGGATATAACCAGTCATTCTGGAACACTCTCAAAATTTTGAAACCTTTTATTTTCTATAGTGAAATCTTCTGTCATGTATCAAATTGCATTGCCCAAGTGCATCAGATGACTTACGTTTCCCTTAATTGTCCAAGCAGAATGAGTTCCCTACTCTATCAAGATTACACGAGACATATTATGATATCCCAGCATTCCGGGAGGCTTTGCCAGAGAATCAGCCAGATGCAGCAGGCTAGCTGAGTCAATAATTTGGAACTGGTAAGTGACCTCTAAAAAGCATATGGTCATTTCTTAGAGTTGCCATTTATTATTTGATTAGTTTATGAATGTGTCAGTAATAATCTACATTATGCTGAATCTTTTTAGTTTTTGTTATCTTTGGCACAATTTGTAATTTTCAATGCTTTGTTTTAATTGCGGGATCACAGAAATGCGATCCGGTGTTAGGTTGGAGAAATTTCAGCAGGACCTACTGATTTAGCATCTGGTTGATTTTGTAACAACAATATAAGTTACTTTATGCAGCAATAAGGTACTATCCACGTGCAATTTATTGCACATTCTCCCTCAATCTCAAACTATAAGTAAAAATTGGTCGAAAGAAGTTTGGTTCATATCAACTTCTTCAAACCAATTTTTACTTATAATTTGGGATAGAGGGAAATAGTGGATCAAACAATACCATAAAGTATTGTCATGAATTGTGTTTATAGATATTTTTAATTCCAAATATTTTGTTTTATAGTTTTGACATTTAAATTTCCATAGTCTATCTCTACCACTACCGCTAATTAATGGACTATCTTAGTAATTGATTGCCTTTATGGGCCTTTTCCACATTTTTCTTGTAATAACCTTCTCCACACATTTCCAAACTACCTAAGTCAATATTCTGATACTATCTTAGTATACTGCAATGTTGAACATCCCTCGAAACGGAGCTATGTTTAATTTTTCATTATATCATTTCAAATTTTAGTTTTCTTGTGCGGTCGCTCATTTAACATAGCATAAACATCTTTGCGATTTGTATTGATTTTTTTTTTTACTAATAAACATTTGCTTTAATAACAAATTCATCAGTACTGTTTATCAAATTCAGCAAACGAGTCATTGAGACTTACACACACATTTGTTTTAGTTGGACCTTACTCGTGATTTATTTTACTATTAAACATTTACTTTCTTGAATTTATGAAAAACAGAATCATCATCTATCAACGAATATAAAATCAAATTTTCATCTACCTTGACATGGTATTACCGGCGATTGATCAAGCGCTTTTGCAACACTAGAAAAGTAGAAAGTAGAAACAGTCCGAACTACATACCCTTAATAAGATAAGGAAAACAGGATATAAAATGGCATACTGTAGAAATGAATTAACTCCTAAAGTGATTCATACAGTAATCAATAGTAGAAAAATGTATAGTTGATGTATTTATGGAATCTAATTTATATTTTATTTTTTTTGCTTTTTGCGGATGTATGCTCGTTGTATGAATGAAATAAGCAAATATTCATTGTAGAAATTTTGTTTAAAGGAAGTAGATTCTCTCAAGTTTTATTTTCATCGTGTTTTTTATTTGATTCCATCATATAATAATACTCTTGTTATATGAATATAAATTTATTATTTATGTCTATAACATCATTTTTAAATGGGTAAGGTCCGGCATACACCATTTGTTGATAAAAAAAAGGAATTAAAGTGGAAAAAAAAATCATATATTTAAACCTCAAAATGTTCTCCACCGCAAGAAAAATCAGAAAAAGTAAATTGATATTGAACATATTTTAATTAATATATTTTGATTTGAAATGCTTTAACAAGTAAAAAAAACTCTTGGTATCCAAATATTCCCATGGCCATTTTTATCTCTTCTTATCCTTCCTTTGCTAGAAAAAGAGATTACGTTGTGACTAAGTTTCTTTGTAGTACTACACTTACTTCTTGCAAGTCTTGCCACGGCTATTCCACTTTCATTTGATTACTACATCCTTTTGGTCATACTAATGGACCGGTTACTAGTTAATAATCCAGCTATAGATAGATAGGTGTGAACATAGGAAATATATAGGACAAAACTAAACTATGTCTTCTCAATTTCTTTCCTCTTCTTTTGCTAGCAAGTCCACTGTTATTTCTCATGGCAGCGGTACTATTACTCTATTTATCATTGAATTAGAATATGCCACATTTTTGATAAAAAAAATTAGGAGAAAATAAGAGCACATGATGTTTAGATACTAGATATAGAAAATTTATCTCAAAAGTTGTGCATTGAAATTTTTAAATGTCAAACTTTTGTATTTCTATGTAAAAAAATGATAATGTAACAATTTTAGAGGATTTGTTAACATTTATCAATAGATTAAATACAGTAAAAAAAAATCAATAGATTAAAAGATTGGATAAAAAAACTGAAATATAGTATAATCTTAATTTTAATAAATAAATAAATAAAAAAAACTTAAATAACTCTGATTTTGATTACTCCTATATGGCTACTAGTTATAATAATGTGATAATAGATTAGACCATCTCCAATGGTAGTACCTATTAGGTACTCAATGAGTTCTTATTAGGTACTACCATTGTAACATAACACATTTGAGTACCTATTAGGTACCACTCTTAAATAAGAACTTTCTCTCTCTTAGTTCTTATAGGGTCCCACGTATTTTTATATATTATTTTTAACGGGTCTCACTTTTTATATGATATAATAGTAATACTTTATTATTAAATTAAATGATGTAGAGTTAATGGCGGGACCCATTAAGAACTTTTTAAAGAGGTGCTGAGTTGGAGAGATTGAGTGCTTATTAAGTACTTTTATTAAAAAATTATAAATAAATAATGTGTAATAGTGGGACCCTTTAAGTACTAAAAAATGAGGTTCTCCATTGGAGATGGTATTAGTGTAAAAGGATTATTAGTACTACTAAGTTTGGTAAAAGAAAAGGAAGAAATAGAGAAATGCAAAAGGCGTATGTGATTGTAGAGTGACAGACAGTTATGGAAAACAAAATGGCAGCAAGGCCTGACTTAGTTAGTTTGTACAAACAGCATGCCTTTCGCTCCTCCTCCTTCTCCTCCCACTCACTTCACAGTTCACACAGAGAGAGAGAGAGAGAGAGTGGGTCACACAAAGTCTCTCTCTTTCTCTTTCTGCAAATGCAAATGCAAATGAGACTATGAGAGAGAGTTACTAGTTTGTTATAAACAAACAAACAAACAAACAAACTTGCAATAGCACTGCTCAGTACTGACTGTCGGCTGGTGGTGGTGGAAACGAAACAAACCACCTTTAACTAACGTCTCTCTCTCTCTCTTTGCATTTTCTATTTCCATTTCTTCTTCTCATCCAACTCTTCTTGCTTAGCTTCCTCAAAACAGGTTCAGTTCACTTCAATAACTCTTTTATTCTTCTTCTCATATCACCACCATTTTTACTCATTTACTTGATCATTTAATCCTTCTTCGTCTACTCTTCTTTTTACATTTCTTCTCTCATAGCATTAACATACTATACATACTACCTTCATCGATCACCTTCTAATTTCAACTCAATCACACTGTCTATAAGTAATACTCTTAATTTATTCGTCATTCTTTTTTAATAACAACCATTTTTCCCCCTTCTGTTTCGTTAATAGTTTTAGAAGAAATGGATATGCATGCTAGCTAGCTAGCTACTTTATAGTATTATCATGTTAGTTCATGTGTTTTTTCGCCCTTTCAATTCCTGCATTTCCTAGCTTGTTATTATTGTAATCATTTCCAACATTATTTACTCATTAATTAGCAAACAAAGATTCGTCCATTATTCATTGATCTATTATTGTTATTTGTTACTATTAATTTAATTAAGAAATCAATCAATCAAACTACTTGTGTTGTGTGTGTCTCATTAATTTAATTCTTTTTTTTTTCTTCACAGAATTAATTATGAAGATGGTTAAGGTTGAGAGTGAGAGTGAGGGGTGTCTGAATAGAGACGTTATCTTTGATATTCTGTCACGGGTTCCGGCCAAGCCTTTGCTCGGTATGAAGTGTATTTCCAGAGGGTGGTACGGCATCATTTCAAACCGTTCATTCATCAAAGCTCAACTCCAAAACACACACCTCGTTTTAAACGGTTTCATTGTTCAAGATAGGTACACACTGACCAAACAAGATATCAAAACCGTTAGTTACATTCCACTCGAGCCCAAAATCAGGTCTGGAGTAGTTCACCAGAGAGTTTTCGGGTTTCTTCCTGAACAAGTTATTGTTTTGGCATCCTGCAAAGGAATTGTTTGCTGCCGTAGCTGTTTGCCTTCTCCAAATCCAACCCTTTATCTCTGCAATCCTTCAAACAGAGAGTGGATTCAATTAGACTGGTCTCCTCCATTCAACGTAACTGACAGTATTGCACTTGCTTTTGATTTTGATCCATCAAAATTCAAATTGGTCAGAGTGAAGCAACGCGTCGAGTTGAAATATGAGGAGGATGATGATGAGGAGGACGAGGAGCAAGAGTTCTTCTTCACATTTGAACTGTACAGCTCAGAAACCAAAGCTTGGAGGAAGTCAGCTGAGATATGCATTTGCAAAGATGATCTGATTAAGAACAGAGGCATATACATAGGAGGTTTCTTGCATTGGCTGACAGAAGGTGATCAAATCATCACCTTTGATGTTGAAAAGGAGATGTGTTTGCTGATTCCGGTTCCTGTTCCGCCCACAAATGAGTTTAGGAATGTCCCTTCATGTATTGGAGAATATGAAGGAAGACTTCATTATGTTCAGGTATCAGAACAAGGTCTTCATGTGTGGTGCCTTGAAGATTTATACGAGTTTAAATGGATACTCAAGCACTGCAAACTTTTGGAGGATTTCGAAGCAGAGTATCCACGCTTCTTTCTGAATTTGCGGAATAGAGTGATGAAGAGTGACGAATCTGACGATACAAATCCATGGATGAATCCTCTTGGTTTCAAAGACGGAAAATTGCTAATCAAGGTTTCCGCAGAGTTGTACATCTATGACATGAAGAAAGACAAGATGGCTCATGCTTGTTCCTTTCTGCAACTCAAACCACAATCCTTGTCACATCCTACGGTCTTCCCTCTTTCCTTGACTTTGGTTTCTCTAAAAGATGCTTAGTATAGAATTAAGTTTTTTATTCTCCTATGTATAGGCTTTTATTATCTGATTAAATCTGAATGTTTTGGAAATTTGGCTGCTCTTGTGAGCTCAAGTCATATATATAGTATTACACTATTACTAGCCTCTTTGGTATGTGGACAAATTTGAGATGATCAATGTTTACAAGTTTCAATTAATATTTGTGGTAACTGTTGTTAATAGTATTTCAGTTGATGCATTACCATTTCACCATCATCTTGCATATTTTTGCTTATTAAAAATCTGACTCTTCGATTATCACACTATATGAACTGCTTAAAGTGACTTGCTTAAATAATATCTTTGATGAGTTTATTTTCTATTTATTTGATATGGAAGGACTAAGGAGTGTCTTAGGATAGCTACGGCTAGTTAGTTCTCACAAGCACGAGACATGCTATGTGATATTGGTTTACATCAAGAATAGTTGCATTACATGACACCATAGCATCTCACCCAACTCTACCAGCCCTCTGCATTGGCCTATTCCAAAAGACAACACACAAATACAGTTAAAGTAGTTCCACATACAACACCTACATCCATCTGGCCCAGCATTGCTTGTTCAATTTTATGCATCACTTCAACATAAACCAGTTGCACTTGGGTTTTATTATCTGTAACCTTATTGATGTACCGCTGCAGTCACTTATTTTCCAAATGCCACCAACATTTTAGTAACTTGTATCCCAAACAATTCGATTATCTCCAGAAGCTCAACAAATAAATGCCTCTCCATCGATCTTGTTTGTAGGCCATGGGTCTCGCCCTCTCCATATCTTCCTCAATTAATTTATTCATCTTGATCTGCTCTTTACAAATGTTGTATCTCATGAGCACAAACATCATGTTGATTCCCTCTTTATCATTTACAATTTGGAAAGTCAAGTTCTTGAAATGTTTTTCACAAATTTATCTATTTTTTATGAACATACTGTTTCTTCTGTGTTTAATTTCTGCTGTAATATTGTTTTATGTTTCAATTAGATTTCTGTTATGAGTTTTGGTTAGTATTTACAACCTCAGGGATAACCATTTCTAAGTGAGTGAATTTAAGACTAGTAGCGGCAGGGCCAGTCCAATGAAATTTTCGGTCCCAATCTAAAAAAGAATAAATTGGGCTACCCTAGGACCAATCAAGCGAATTGGGCTACCTGGCCCAATTCAACATCGAATCAAGGATGTCGAATTTACATCTAGGAACTCTGCTAGGGTTAGTTTTCTTCCTCTAGTAGAGCCTCTTCCTTTTTGACAATGGTTCATTCATGGGCATATATTGCAAATGGTTGACACTTTTAATGGTGGTTAGTGGCAGTGAGCCTCCACTCACCCCTCTCTATCTCATTGCAAGTTTTTTCGGTGACTTGGGTTTTGTTTAGCAAAAAGAATAGCAGAGAGTTGATAACTTAGTTGATAGCTGATGAACTTATAGCAAATAAACTAGCCGACTGAATTTGTAGTGTTTCATACAAAAAATTTAGAGCTGAATGTGTAAAGGTTGGTCACATTAGTAATTTTGTTAAACTTTTGAAATGTAAGACTTTTTCACTTTTATGTCCAATCTAGTTTCTGCTGCTGGATGTAGATTTTGATTGAAATCTTGGATCTCATAGTGGTTGTGATCATAATGTGCTAATACTTGATGGACTAAACATTGCTTGATGCTAAATCTAGTTTCTTGTGTTTGTTTCCTTGCTCAAGATTTAAAGTGTTTGATACGATGAGAAATTGAAACAGAGACCAAAGACTTTGTTGCAATGCTAAAATTGGCATTGGGTTCAATTGATTCATTTGATTCTTATTATCTATAATAATCTACGATGATAGTAAGTAAGTAAATAAATAATATGAACCGGCATTAATAGTGTGCTTGGTTACAGTCCTTGTAACTTTACAAAGTGGTCAAATTTCAGCATCACTTGGACATGCTTGGGCTAATTTTCTAAGGTTTTCAATGATCATAACCAGTTTTGTGTTGAATCTATTGACAAAACACTTGGGAAGCCACCCTGCAGGATCTAACTGAAACAAAAAGCAACGAGAAAGGAAAACTGTCAAGATTTTGTTGAATGAACAAACAGAATTGATTGAAGACGAATACAAACAAAGAAAACTTAATTAGGCATCCATCATCTTATATGAATATGAACATTAATTAATTACCTGAACAACATAAGTAACAGCACATGAATTATCTTCTAGCTTCTCAACTACCCATCCTGATTGTAATAATAGTCCTCTAATTGCATTATTTTGCTTTGGATGTAACCCAGCAGCTATTTCTTTTGGCAGTGAAGCAACTGCCACAACCTACAAGGTTAACATTTTTGAAGGACAAAAACAATCATTAAGTTTTTTTTTCTTTTTCTTTCTTGTCTTGAAATTAGTTTAGTTGAAACTATAAAGTCATCTAACTAACTAACTAACCACGGTGCCATCTTCCATGGTTTGACGGCGCTCATAGACAATGAATTCTCTATTCCTGAAGAGAGGCTTTGAGTTGTCTCCAAACCTAAGACGAATTATGCTGAGGTTGTCTTCAATTTCTTTAATGTACCTTGCTTCCACCAAATCAGAGTCCCATTGCTGGCTTAACAAAATAAATTAAATTAAGTAACAATTTATTTAGTAGCTAGCAGTTTCAATTTCATCATATATATTAAAACCAACACACACACACACACACACACAATGATTGATTGAGTGAGTTTGTACCTTTGCAGCATCAATTGCATTAGCCACAGTTATGAATTGTTGTGGAGAGACGGATCGAAGTACCCAACGGCTGCGAAAAGTGTGAAGTGAGCCTGACCTTCTTTTTGATATCTCAACTCCATTGTCAAGAGTGAGCACTTTCCATCCATCATTGTTTCCTCTATTTGTGTCTGAAGCTGCTAATAACTCCTGTATGCAGCTTTCACTCGCAAACTGCACATACCTTTTAAGCGAGTCTTCACTAATTGACCTTAATTATATATTAGTACAAATTCAACATCATCAGATACATACACTTCTTAGTTCACTAATCACTTCAACATTTATGAAAAGAGTAATTAATTGATAAAAATGTTTGGTAATTAAGCAGCACTATACTCACCAGGATCGGCTGCAAGGTACTGTTCTGCTCATTGTAGTTTAGCTTGTAAATGTATACAGACAGAGACAGGTGTGTTTTCTTTATGACATTAAAACTATTGGCAAACGAAAGGTGTATATATACATACAAAAAAGTGTAATGTGTGATGATGCGTAGTTTAAAAGAGAAGAGAGGTTAAGAAGTGCCAAAAAAAACAAAAGAAAAATGAAGTGGGGAGGGAGGAGAGGTGATTGCTGCACATGCAATGCCAGAAGAACCACCTTACATGATTATCTCTCTCTCTCTCTCTCTAGAGATAATTAAAAGATAGATTCTTTTATTCCAGCCAGAAAAGCAGCAAGATAAAGGGTTGAAAATTTTATGCACATGTAGTGTTGGAGGAGAAAATTAAATTGGAAATAAAACACTCACAATAATATTTAGCAATGTTAGTAGAGAAAATTAAGAAAGAAATAAGAAAAGTAAAGGTTCAACCACTTTCATGTATAATTAGGCCAAAGCTGGGAATTTCAACTACCACAATGTTATGTATAGTGTTACTATGGAAGCCAAAACCCAAATAACATATTCTTTGTTCAATATAAGAGATATTAGTATTAGGTAATTATGCCAATCTGCTAAATCATGAATTATAGGACTCAAATGAAAATTTTGAACTGTATTATAATAATGTATAGTAGTTAGAAATTTAGAATAGAATAGATACTTGTTTTGTTGCAAATAAAAAAAGGTAACATAATACATATACTATACTATTATTCTTTATTAAAGAGAAAATAAAAATGGTTTGGAATATAAGGTCCCAGTCACGTGGCATGATAGAGGTGGAATAGACTGCAATGCATTCCAAACAAACATACAGCAAAACCGGTCCCTATGCTGCCAACTCTCATTGAGATTGTTAGGTGCACTGTACTGTACATACATACATACATGTATTATCAAATATCAACAACTAACTAACTTCCCATTCTCTATTTCACCATTATACACATATATATAACATACTTCTTTTGTAAAACCATTAGGTTTGGTCTAGTGATGAGGGGTTTGGGTAGTATGCTAGAGATCGTGGGATCGATCCTCGTCTCCATTGTAAACAAAAAACATATATACTTCTTTTGTTGAGTCTCAATTTGGTTCTCCAACATGCATGTTATGACCAAGAGTTGTGCAGAATTCCACATGCTTCCATTTCAGTAAATATGTGGATTAATGTGGAGTGAGTGGTTAAAGACCAAAATGGGCATGTAATGTCACTGCTACAAACAAGTAGTAGTATATATGATGAGGGAGCGCATGGAATTTCATCAAACCAGCTGCTAAACATTACGTACATTCATTAGTTTTCACAACTGGTTAGCCTAGTGTGAAGAAGACATGGACGATTTTTTACCAGCAGCATATTGTTAGTGAGAATAAACTTTGCATTTATTTGTCTTCTAGTTTTCTTTCATGTGAGCTCTTTCCAATACCCAATTTAATAAGGGACTTCTTTTTAAATTAAAAAAACTAGTATATATATAGATGATCCATAATTTTGTAGACCATGAAAAGTACAGATCGATGTACAATAATAGTAGAACAATTAAAAATACAATACAATACTGCAAATGATTTCCTACTACTTGCTGCATACTAATAATTTTATACTACTATAAATATGGACTTCCAGTTGTCCTGCTTCCAAAATGACATACATCACCAACTGATCATGCCTAGACGAAAAAAAATTAAATTATAATGCATTTATGATAAAGCAGATCATGGGATTGCTTTTCACCAAACCAATCATTGCCATTTTGCCATACATGAAAAGTACATAATTCGAGTAGCAGTAGTCTATGAAGCTCTAACACTCCTTAGATTAGGTGTGTCCGTGTCGTATCCAGTGTGTGCTTCATAGGTAGTAGGAGGGGAGGGGGAGATACCTAATATAGGATGTATGTGTTAAGGACAAACTCTCATTAACACGATCCACTTAAGGATAATATTAATAAATGTTGAACAATTTTTACTAACTTCAACCGATAAGAAGAAGCAGAGTTTAGATTACTACTAGTAGTTAGAGGGAAACCTGCATAAAATTAATTACTACAAGTTTACTCTGGTTTGACTTGACCAATGTGTCATTTTTGTCATTTTCCTTCCAAATAATTGGTTCATGTTGTAAGATATTTATGCCTCTTAATAAGTTGTTAGAGATTTGATCTTTGACTTTTGTGTATAGAGAAAATTTGGGTTAGGATGAAAAAAAATTCAATAAACTAGCTACTTACTACATCAAACATTATATGAATCTAAAATGTCAATTTCTTCTTATAATAGAGACCTGAGAGAGTAGTTTTTTTGAGTAGAGTGTAATAATTTGAGACTGATGCAGACCTTATTAATTTTGGTAAATTTATAATGATACGGTTTTATTTTATTAAAAATTTAGAGGGGGTGGGTTAAGAAAGAAGGTTTATGTAGTAAAAAAACCAAACCTATTTAAAATTGGTAAGCCCATGGCCATGGAAATGTAGAGGCCTTTGTTTGTAACCCGGAACACTTGGAAAGCGCAGAACCACACAAATAAATAAAAATAAAAAAATTGATTCGATTGAATTTACTACTAGTTTGGTAGGATGAGGAAATGGATTGCACCATTGGATTGGAATCGAAAGGTGTAGAACATGATGATTGAGCGAGTGAGTGCATGGTTATGTGATTGCAGAAAATCTAGGTCCGCGTTTTCATTGATTGATTGGGAATGAAGATGATGATGATGATGCTGCTGCTGCTATGGAATTGAAATTAGTTCTTCAGTTCCATCAACATTGATTCAACAACTATAGTATAGTATATAGTATAGTAGTAATTGAAATTAGTGCGCGTGGGTATGGAATTGAAATTAGTTCCATCAACAATAACAATTCATTCGTTAGCAGCAGCAGCATTACTATGTGATTGTTGCAGTTACAATTACAATGCTTCTTCTTCTTCTTCTTCTTATTCTTATTCGTATGCTCACAGTCACAGACACAAGCACCGTATGAATTTGATAGTAGTAGCCTCAAAAAGCAAGAAGAAGAAGCAGCATAATAATAATAATGACGCTCAGGTTCATTCCTTCTTCCACATGTTTGTTTGTTTGTAAATTGTAAATAGTAATTAGTAATAACTGCATTGCAACCACTCACTCAATCACTGTGTTTATCATCATGTGATGTCATAGGGTTCTCATTCTCATTCTGAAGCAACTCCTCCCAGAATCACATCTAACGCCAAGCAAAACCTTCGCTTCCTCAAGATATGGAAGGTACGTACGTACGTAGTAACCTACGGAGTACTTCCATTCCATTCCATTACTAGTACTGTATTTCTTTATAATAATAATTATTCTATAATTATTATTTAGGAGTATCAACAACGAAAATCTAGCACTCCTAGACCTTCCACCAGTTACCGTAAAAAAAAGGCCGAGAAGGAGGATATTGTGGAAGACCACACTGATTACTATCGTGATCCAACTACCTCTCTCTACTAGTAACTACTACTACTACTACTACTACTACTTACTTACTTCTTTCACTATAATTTACACAATTGCTGAATTGCATTGCATTGCATTGCATTGCAGCACTAACCAGTTGGGCAGTATAATACCTAATGCTGTCCCTGTTTTGCTTGTCGACGGCTATAATGTCTGTGGATATTGGATCAAGCTCAAGAAACATTTTCTCAATGGACAACTTGAGATTGCTCGCCAAAAGCTACTTGACGAGCTCATAACCTTTAGTATGCTCAGAGGTTTCTGCTTTCCACTCTCACTACTCACTGGCAGTACTCTTTTTTATGCTTTCAATTCTCACCTTTCATTATTACTATTTGCTTCTACAGAGGTCAAAGTGGTTGTTGTCTTTGATGCCATGATGTCTGGATTCCCCAATAACAAACAATCTTATGCTGGGTAGCTACTCTTTCCTTACTTATTACTATTTTTTTTTTTGGTCATACAACAAACAACATGAGTAGCTGTGAATGACCATTTCGTTTGACCATCATACTTCTAACGTCATTTTAATTATTTCATTCTTCTAACTTCCAATCTTATACATTTATACCTCGGCTATTTTGCAGCATCGACGTTGTTTTCTCAAGTAAAACATCTGCTGATACATGGATTGAAAAAGAGGTTAGATACAACTACATGTCTATTTATATCTGTCATTATTGTGGTTTAATTCTATTTTACAAGTTTTATTTTGTTTTGTGGTGCATGAGTTCTCATTAAATATTTGTCACGCCTGTATTGACCTATTGGGTATGTATACACTGTCAGTACTTACTGGCTACATATGGTTATGTACACAATATTCACTCATTAGTTATTAGTTACTCACTTACTCAACGTTCTATTCAATCTTTACATAACTCCAAGTTTTGTTGTTAAGTTGTTTGGTATGTTGCTAAATGATATAAATTACATAACTTCAAAATTTGTGCCTAATCCCTAACCTTGTGCATACCAATAACACTGGTATGTATTGGTACATGTATCCATGCAACAATGCTCTTGATCCTGCAGTTAATGTGACAGCATCTTCTGCTGTTCTTGCTTTTGTACGTTGAATTCTTCTAAATGGTTAGTGTATTAGTATCTATAGTCCCATAATGTAAGATGTGGTTATTTTCTGCACTCATGGACCATGAATTGCAATGATGTTTGGCATATAACTTATTAGCGATTTTTATACAGTAATCAGTGGTTATCTGCACGACTCTGTTATAATTGAGCTGTTATTTTATGAGTAGGAATTGAACTCAGTAGTCAGTGCCTCGGGGTTTACAACACTCGAACACACTATTTTCAATTGTAATAAAGCTTCATTTTTACTTTCATGAAGTGAATCTTCTTGTGTCAAACTTGAAACTGTCAACCGGGCTGTCTTTATGACTACCGTACATTCTTTAGATGGAACTTATCAGTTGTATTCTGTGCTCAATTTAGGTTTCAGCTTTGAAGGAAGACGGTTGCCCCAAAGTATGGGTTGTGACTAACGATCACTCTCAACAGCAATCAGCATATGAAGAAGTATGCACATTCCCATAAATTGAAAACTTGAGTAATATTGAAGCAACTTGATTGTCAATTGTCTTTATACTAATAATTTTCCAATGATGAGTATTGTTCACTTCTTGTTAATCTATGCAAACTAAGGAAATCATATATTCTACAATTTTAACATGATTTCCTTTTCTGTTCGTTTTCTAAATGCTGGTGCATACCATCACACAGTTATCATGCTCGGTTTATTTGTGCAAAATACTTATACTCCACATTCTTTCAGGGAGCCTTTGTTTGGAGTTGCAAGGCATTGGTAACTGAGGTAAAACTTTAGTATGACATTTCTGAATGTTTTCCTTTCATAAAATGCATGTCTTCAATTGTTTTTGTTGCACATTTAAATCTCAAATTTTCTAATTCAGTGTCAAATTTAAGAAATTACATAATATAAAAATACATGGTCATGCAATTAAAGAAGTTCAGAAATCCAAATATTTGATTAGTTTGACAATCCCGTGGATGATGTTTACATCCTTCAGTGATATTCTACATGGTCTTGTTTATTAATTGTTTGGCTAGTAGATCAAGGCATCACAAAAGGAGGTTGAAGAGATGCTTCAAGAGCAAAGGTATGCCGTGTCTGCATTAAGTGTGAAAAATATGTATTTTCTGTCAGAAATATTTGTTTTGTGATATCTTTTATGATTTTTCACTGTATGGTTTATAACTTGGGTATTAACGGCCTGTGCAACTTGAGATGCAATATTCTCTAATGCACTGCTAATTTCTAAACCAGTTTAGTTTATTATTGAAAAGAGTAAATTTTGTATTGAAAAGAGCATTGTTGACATTTTTAAGAGATTGACTACACAAGTTCTAAGATAACTTTACTATATTTAGTTCGTTAACAAGCGCCCTTGATATTTTGTTGGTCACATCTTTCCTTAATGAATAACTAATTATCTTAGGTTTATTTATATGCTTGCATTTTAATTCTTGATGGTTCCTGCAGAAATTTATCCCACAATTAAAGGGAAAATATAATCTATTTAGTGCCATATGTATTTAGTTTTAAATAATAGTTGTCCAACAATTAGTTTCCTTAGTTGCTGTATTTATGTAGTCCAAAACCCAAATATTAAATTTTAAATCTTCCACGTTTGTGCTGAGGGATTCCTCGAGCAATTCGTTAAATATTTGCCCATCTCAAAATGGTACTAAGCCATCCACCTGGGTCTGGTTCAAGCAATAGAATTAGAAACTATAAAATCATGTCTCTTGTGGCTGTGATCAAGTTAGGGGTTCCAACTTCCAACCAACTGTCTCCGTTCAAACAACTGTTGGAACACTCCTTGCAAGAAACTGTTGATGAAGTAGCCTTAGAAGAACTGTTGCCAAAATCAGTCTCATAGTTTCAATGTCGGCTTTGTTTGTCATTGTCCCGCTATTGGTCTTGTTCTGACCACCTAATTTTTTTTCATTGTTTATCTTTATTATGCTATTATGTCTACTTTGTCTTCTGCCTTTCTTCTTAGGAAGTTTAGTGAGGCTCTCTCATTTGAGTTAAAGGAAAACCATGATGAGATGATTGCTCCTGAACATAACGACATGTGGGACTTAGTTCTTCTTTCCCCGAGAAAAATAGTTGTTGAATGTTAGTGTTTATTAGTTCCTCCTTCCCGAAGAAAAACTGCTGTTGGATGTTAATGTGTTTATGGTATGAAGGTTGATTTAGCTGGCCAAATAGATGATCTAAAAGCTCGTTAGTTGCAAAAGGGTACTCTCAAACATATGGACCTTAATTACAGTGATACATATGACCCAAGTCTTCTATGTTAGAACTAAGATATTGCTTTATCACAATACATATTTATTGTCACTTTATCACGAACAATGTTCTCTTGGGAAATTGCTTGAGTTTCTGAATTATAGTGATTGTCAACTAAGCACATATACTTTTTATATCTGTCATATACTTGAGTGTCCTTGTTTATGTAGTTCCCAAATTACCACTCCAATCTTAATTATAAGCAAAGATCCACTTTTTAGGTTCATTGAGACCGGGCGAGTAAGTTGTAAATCTTGTGAGGGTGATTGATTGTGCTAGGGATTTCTCAAACAACTTTTTGTAGCTATTTGCCCATCTCCATAACATGAACGGATGGGATCATGTTAGGATAAGGTCACCCGATCTCAATCACTGCAAGTACCCTATCCCCAAATAAGGAAAAATGAGAAGGGAATTTTAAAGTCCGGTATTTTTCAATACAGGCCATTACATTTATTTATTTTTTTTGATAAAATCAGGCCAATACAAATATGCACTTGAAAGAATCACTTATCTATTGTTGTTAGTACTAACTGCTCCATTACATTAACAAATCTTGCTTAGTGGTTTGCTTATTCACGTTGTTATGTACAGATCCACTTCTTTTCAAGCTAGCTTATTGAAGCACAATCTTGATGCAGAGGTAGTGGATGCTCTGAAAAACCTGAGGCAAAAGTTATCTGAAAATGAGTCGAAGTAGAATATCAAATTAAAATTCTAGTCAGAGAATTTTGTTTGGAAGGTGAATTGGTTTTAATAGTCTAAGGTTCAAGGTGCTTTATTTTTTAGGCATGTGGGCATGTATTTATTCTTGACTTGGAACCCTTCACATTTTGGTTGGTTACCTTTTCCGTATTATGTCAAAATCTGAACTAAATTGAAAATGACACTGGCTGTGTTAACCGAAACAGAGATATTGAAAACACTGGTGCCATTTGATATCAAGACAGCATCCTTAAGAACTACAATGTGTAAATAATCACTCAAGTGTATGATCAGCGGCATATCTGTACAGAGACTGTTTCTATAGATTTTTGGTCTGTACTTCTAAACAAATGTACTATATGTATTTCTATTTCTTCTCTTTCTGTATTATTGAGGTAAATAATGCTTCTAAACAGAGGAGCAAAACTGGTTTAGCATTAATAAAAGTGTTCAGTGTTTTTATTGCTTGGAAAATAGCTTATAAACTTTTCATTATTTCATGAGACATTGTGAATAGTCGTTTAACATTAATTATCCAAACTTTCCATCTTATAGCTAACAATCCAGCGTTCATAATGAAGGCCTTACAAGCCCAAAAATGACAAGCAATCCATTTAGAGAGGCCTTTTACACGCATGCTTTTTAACTACGATTTTTTTTATTTATATAGACAAAATGACAAAGTTGTCAAAAATTCATACACACAAGTGAATGAGTCGGGGTACGAACCCCGGTCATGGCAGTCGGGCTAACAATTTCGACAATTTTTTTGTCAACTATGACTTTTAATATGTCATCATTTGTTCAAGAGAACCAGTACACTACAGTAGAAGGATTGTGTGTATTATTTATGGTTTAAACCACGATTGTGTCATCCTTGTTTTAATTATTCAACTAATATTGGTTCCACAAGCGTCAATGGGATATTTTCATATACGATGGTCTTTGATTGGTCTTTGAGATGGGGGGGTGGTGCGGTGGGGTTGGTTGAAGATGCATGCTAAATCATAACTCACGTAGACGACAAGGACATATATAGTGAGAGTGAGACAGTGACATTTTTGAACTAAACTTGGATTGGAATTAGCTCAACCATTACATGCCCACATCAATGTACTGCTCCACACTCACCATATCCCACCGCTCTTCATTTGTTTCTCAAATCCAAATTTATCACTCTTTGTCTTGTCAATGTTATTGTTCATGTTAATGTTAACAACCAGTTCAGCAATTAATTTTTCTTGTTACATTAGTAGTATAAGTTAATGCCTCGTGTAAGGTAATTTTCCAAACGAGTTTTAGTGTCTTTTTTTTAGTGTCCTTAATTAAGCATGTTCTGTAAGATACTAGTAGTAGTACATGAATAATTAAAGTACGGTGTTCTATCATGATTAGATGCACCTAACAGTCTAACACCACCGATTTATTGAATATACTAAATAATTATATGTAGCCAAGCATTATTAAATTATACTATATATGTTTGGCTAGTCCAAATTGATAATGAAGTGTTCACGAATTGGGTCCCTTGTTCTCCAATGGGCCAAGCAAGCAAGCAAGCCAAGGTCAATGATATAGCTATGCATAGTAATGGAATAACCATCAGATAACCTAGCATCCTTACACGTACGTCACATAGGTTTTCCGTCTATGGTGAAAAATAGTTAACTCTCTAATTTCACCAGCGAGAAATGAGAGCATGGAGTAGTTAATTTGTTGTGTATATTGTAATATCCAAATCCAAATAAAGCTTATCATAGAAAGAAAGAAAGAAAAGAAGTCACGGGATGCTTGCTTGGCGCATGTGTGGTCCTACACTACAGTACAGAAGAAGAAAATCAAACCAATAGAAGCAAAACAAAACAATTCATTGATTGATGATGAGTGAGACACGATTTGTTTTTGGCCTTCATTCAACCAGACAAAACAAAACCATATATCCAATCCAACAAGTAGTTAGTTACAAAGTGATTTTAATTAATTGTAGAGGTGATGAGAATAAATGCAGAGAGTCAGAAGGTCAAGAATTTGGTCAGATGGTCAAATTATTTGACTAGTCACTTACTGCAATTTGATTTTGATTTTGATTTTGGATGGATCCATTTCCAATCCAATGACCCATTAAAATTAAATGAAATATGGATTAGATAGATAGAGAGATAGATCCAACGGTTTGATAGTGGACCCTTCAAGTTCAATGTCAACAAGTCCCCTTACTTACTTACTCGTGCTTTTGTCTATAGTATTACTAAGTACTGTCTCTCATCAATTTCTATTTCTCTCATCACAACACAACTCCATGATTCATCAATTCGCAACACCAAAATTATATATGCAGTTTGTATGCAATTTATACTCCATATTGGCAATGCTTACTCGATGAGGAACCTATATATACTGAACTGAGCTAGTAGTATTATATGTTACAGTTAATTAGACAGACAGACAGCACATGACATCAAATTTTGTTTGTTACAGCAGTTGACTTAGCTCTTTTGCATCTGACACACATGTTTATAAATTTGTCATTTCATATGTAGTGTGTGTGTGTGCGCCTAGGTGTCACTTCTATATATCTCACCCTGACAGACATGGATTCGGAACTAGTAGTACTACTTTTAGATCAAAACTCGATCGTGTCCTGTGTGGGTTGACAAATTTTATGCACAGAACAACAAAACAAAGTATAGAAGAGAGAATAAACTAATTGAATTGAAATTGAAAGAATTATTATGAGAAAAGGTGGGTGTTGTTCATTGATTACAATAAACACCTATATACATATACAAGTGTATGTTCAAGTATAAAGAGGTTTTTTAGGTTACAAGTTATTGTAGCTACTTCTTAAAATCTATTTAACAGCAATCAAGGATCAAAAGTATAAAAAATCAAAAAAACATAAATGTTGTCAAATGTTGCAGTAGATCGTTAGGCGAGCTCTTCCACACTCAGGCAGGAGTGCCAGAGTTTGAATTAAAACCAATAAGATGATCGAACATGTCAAAGTTTTTAGCAAGAAAATTTCTAGCCACATCCTCTTCGACGTTTCTTTCTCAAAAATAATATAACTCTTATGAAAGTTTGAAGATTGAATTTGAATAATATCAATTAAGATTTTATTGCATGGGTTTGGAAAAATTTCGGCTTCCGTAGTTAGTGGCGGAGCGAGAAAAAAAAACTCAGGTGGACAGTTAAAATAGATTATAATATTTAAGTTAAATATGAAAATTATACTATAGTATCCAAAAGTTGATTATAAGAAAATTAAATTACATATCTTGAAATAATATTTTACGTGTACCGAGTTTCTTCAAATTATCAACAATAAAATACTCCCTCCGGCCTTTTTTATAAGCAAAAAACATCAAAAAAAAATTAGCTTAAAATATAAGCAACAATCAACAAATTCAACTCTAATTAATACTTTTTTCCCAAAAATACCCTTACACACATTTAATTGTACAAAGAAACATGTTGGAACATTTAATTTGTTTTGATTTTCACTCAAAGAAAATGGAAGGGCACAAATTTTCATTTTACCACCAAAAGAGTTTATCGGCACACATTGGCTTATGGATAAATTCACCAAGAAAAATAATGGCACACATTGGTATTGTGGCAATATAAAGATAGAATGACACACTTTAGTTTACCGAAAAAAATAATTGTTGTGTCATTTAATAAATTAAGTTGCTAAATGTATAGTTGTTGGAGAAATCACAAGGGTATTTTAGGAACTATGATTAAAATTTACACAAAATCAAGATAAAAACATGTTTTATTAATAAGTGTGCAAATGAGCAAAGTTGCTTATAAATAAGACTGAAGGAAGTAGGAACTAATACTTACACAAATTTCTTTTTTTATAAGGAACACTTTGAAAAAATCACACAGACCAAGGAGGCTCACATTTGACTAGCATGGAAAATAGGTCTCTCTAATTAATACATTAATATTGGAATTGATTTTTAATAAGGGTACAAATGAAATTGTGCAATTAATAAAGAATGAATTTAAAGAGTGTTTCTTATAGAAACGACCAAAATTTTTCTCCAAAGTGTTCCTTATAAATATGACCAGAGGGAGTAATAATTAAGGATAAGTGTAGAGAGAAAAAAGTAATAAATTTACTTAATAATTTATAAATGGACTTATATTTAGGGACTAAATTCTTTTTTTAAAAAAATAGTCTTATAGTTAGAGAAGGAAAGGAGTAATATTGAAGGTAAGTTACACATATTAATGTATTAATTAGAGAGACCTATTTTCCATTTGTCTCTAATTATAAGATTTTTTGAGATTTTCTTTATCCATTTTTCTAAGACCATTTCCAAATTTCTAAGAACATTAAATATTTCTTTACCACAATATACACCTAATTATAAAGTTCATCTTTTTCTACAGTCTCTAATAAAACAATTATCAACAATTTTTTTTGTACATCGTAAAAATAAATAATACTCCCACCAAAATTTGAACCTTAAACCTCCCCTACTCAACCTTTGTCCCCAGCTCTTACCACTTGAACAGTTAAGCTATCCTACAAGGAGTCGAGGACATTATCAACAAATTTAATACTATCAATTACTATCAACAAATTTAATACAATAATCAATTTTTTAATCATCGTATTCCATTTGTACCACTTGTAAGATGTTGTTTGATTTGTCTATATGAGTATTTTTAAAATATATAATTTTTATAATTTTTAAAGATAGATAATTAAAAATATTAACAATTAAAATTGTGCGTTGACAAACGTAAGCTGATCAACTGTGATACTTATTTTGAGACGGAAGAGATTATTAAATAACGAGGCAAGGAGAGTGATTTGTGATTTAAGAAAAGAAATCGATTATATTGGAGTTGGCAGGACAGGACAGGGGCGGCTGATGAGGTTGGATTGCTTTATGGGACCATTGATTATGTTAAGCATAAAATGGACCCATTACATTTGTGAGTGAGTGCCTCAATAAATTGTTGCATCGCACAAACCCACAAGAAGCCCGTGGTTTGGACCATTTTGGCGGTAATTCTCCCACATCTCTCGTCTTGCACCAATTCAACATGCACCACCATGTGATGTGAGTGAATATAATTATCTCATTCTAATCTAAATTTCACATACGGACAAGTTGACTCTCTATGATGTTTATCAACCAGAATCGTCCAAAATAAATTACTGCCATATACCATATCGACAAATTAAGAATTATACTAACTTCACGGACCTAATAATTTTTGTGTGCAAAATGTCTTTGTGGTCGTGGATATATGATATTACTGGCTTAAATATTAAAGTTTTTTTTTTCTAAAAATAAAACTTAGAAACTACTATGTTAGTATTTTATTTTATATATAAATTTAAGGGTATGCATACACAAGGTTGGGTGGTGGCGGAAAAAGACAAGCTAGCTAGGTCATCCATTCCATTCCATCATATTCATATTCATATGTATGTAATGTGAGTGTGTGTGTGTGAATTAATCGTACGTACCGACCAAAAAAGAATTGTTTGTCTCCTATATCTTTATTATGGTCTTTTTGTTTAATTTAACCGTCCAACCAATCTCTTTGTGGAAAGGACATCATCCGTGTGCCATTGACATCGCTTGCTTATACACATTATTCATCTCTCGAATTAACTAATCAAATCATATCATTTTTGGCATACATATTCCAGCTTTAATTTATAGTACATATATAACCTCTGTTCAAATATATAAGATTTATTTTTAAAATTTTATTATTCTATTTTATAAAACCTTTTTTAAAGTTCAAGTGAGGGTTAATTCAATTTTTACAAAAACATCTCTAATTAAACCAACTGATATACTGTAGCATATATATATATATATATATATATATATAATTTTTAACATAACATTAGTGTATAACAAAAGTGCTTTACTCAATTAATAATGCAATGTAAGTAAGTCAAGAGATGGTTCTAGATCGATAGGATAATACTTTTCTACGTAATTAATTAATGTGACATTTTTAATTGTAAATAGATTAAGAGAGAAGAGAAGACAAATTATTGAAGCTAAATATTTTAGTCACCTTGAACACATACTACACTACTTGTGATTGTGATTTAACATGTAATTGCAAGTTGCAACAATTCTGATATAGCTAGTGTGAGGTAGAGAGAGGATTAGGTTGGCTGCTGCGCAGGATGAGGATGGATGGATGATGCAAATTTGTCATAATTCTAATAATAATACGACAAGCTCTGCCTTTTACAACTACGACGACAAACAACTTGAAAACGTTAGAGCCTAAATTTGGACGCCACCGCACAATATATGTTCACCACTATTAACAATAATTGATTTTTGCCCATTTGTAAGGCACAAAGGATATTTTTTTTCTAATAAATTAATTTTAGTGTAGAAAAATAGAGAATTCAGAGTTTAAACTTCAATTTTTTAGTAATATTTTTGTTATTTTTCAATTGAGTTACATATAAAGTAAATGAAATATTATTAATTTAATTTATACAAAATAAATTATTAAATAATATAGTTACATCAGACTTTTAAAACTATATCTCAGTCTTTCCGTTGATCAAAAATATCTCGGTCATTCCATACAAAAATACTAGACTTTATTTTAAAGAATTAGTCAAAAAAAAAATAGAGGTAAAAAGAGTACTTGGAGAGAGTCAAAATCATAAATAAGTAGTAAAAAAACAACTTGTCACCTCATTTTAAAAAATAAAAAACACAAATAATTAATTATTTTTTTTGCTTAAATAAAACTCATTATTCAATAGTATTACTTATAAGAGGTCAAAATTATAAATAAACATAAATAGATGGATTATAAATCTAAAATAAAAATAAAAATAAATAGATGGATTAATAATACATTTAATTCAAATATTTCAATAAATCAAAATGTTTATGTTAAATAAATGTATGAATCTAAATTTATATATCTATTATAAAATTAAAAAAATGATAAGAAAAAGAAAAGTTATATAGTATATACTCAACTCAATTGTAAGGTAATATATGTTAAATTTTTAATATGCATAATTATAATTAGTTCAACCCAATCTAATAAATTTTAATACAATAAAATTAAAATAGTTATATTTATCTTAATATTATAGGCATGACTGTTTTATATTTAATTTGTTTTACTAAAAACAGTGACATATTTGTATTTAGCTCATAAGTCAAGATATTCTATGAGCTTTCCATCTCCGTCACACCGACAAGTTGACGGGTCTAAATAATGATCGATCAACAAGGTGTATTTGTCATTCAAATAAATGCTGAAAGTTCTTTGAGAATTTTTTGTGTTTCTTATTAAAAAAGTTTTAGGAGATTGAAAATAATTTATTTGTCAGGTTTATTTACTTTATGACTATATTTTGGACTCTTAGGTCCACAGTTTTATTTGAGAGTAAACTGAAATTATTAGATGTCATAATTAATAATTTGTTCTAAATTCTGAATTATTATGA
The DNA here is from genome assembly GCA_951804385.1 of Trifolium dubium. Taxonomy (NCBI): domain Eukaryota; kingdom Viridiplantae; phylum Streptophyta; class Magnoliopsida; order Fabales; family Fabaceae; genus Trifolium; species Trifolium dubium. Next base: position 59,253,196 of record OX638063.1, read on the forward strand.
CATAGTTATTTATAAAAATTTGAGGGTGAAAACAAAAAAAATAATTGAACTATTAATATAACAAAAAGAAATTGAACTATTAAGTCTCTTTTTCTTAATAATCAAAGAGTTAATGGTAATCAGATGTTACTTGGTTCAAACGGATTTAGAAATTTCAATAAATGGGGTCAACATTATTTATCATTTTTTTTTACTAATCATTATTTATCATAAATATAAATACAAAAATATTATAAATGCATAAGTGATAAAATTATGACATCAATATTATTAAGTAAAAAATTAGAAATCGCAAAATAATATCACTATACTACCTAAAAAAAACCACAAAAACAATCTCTTCAAAACAACAATTTCCCCAAATGTTCAAAGCTAGCTTAAACGTACACATTAAAACCTCTAAGAATTACAACATCAAATAAAACCAAGGACAAACACCACTTATTACCTAACACACACCTCACTCACAGCAAACACAACCTGAAAAACCTTAGGGTATAACACTAATTAATTACTTGCTTCTGAATTTCTCATATCACAAAAAGAAAAATATGGTAATTAAAAAAATTGAAGTATGTTTGTAATGTAGTTTTAGTGAATTGAATAAATTATGTGGAGACAATAGTATTGCACATGTTGGGTTAATATGAATATATACTTAATTATTGGTTAGTAAAATTTGAATTGACTAGGGTCAATTGCTCCCAATTTCATCAACGTAGATACGTGTCTAATTACAGTTCAATCTTCAAAACTATATTTAGAAAGGAATTAAAATTATTTGATATCATAACTCGTTCTCAACCCTATATTACTGAGACTCGTTCCTCTAAGAACCAACCAGAAGGTTAAAAAAAAAGTTATCAATGAAAAGAAAAATAAATAAAAAGTTGCGTGTTACATTTATGGCTTAGTTTTAACTTTGATCTCTACTACTCTACTTTTAGTGTTTTGCGCAATTGGTTTTTCAATTTTGAAATTTTATAGTTTTAATCATTTTATTTTATTTTGAATAATTTTATTTTTGTTCAACTAATAATTAGTGAATGTGATATATATGTTTTATATGATGTAATATATAATAAGATGATTGATAAAAATCAACATGATAAAATTGTAAGATTTTTTCAAAATAAATTTTATTTAAAACGTATCTTATAACTTTATTTTAAACAAAATATATAATATTTGATTGAAAGACTAAAACAGTAAAATTTTAAAATAAAAGAACTGACTCTACAAGATAATTTTTGTATCTTGTTTTATATGATTATTATTTTATTTTTTTACAGTTACATTGATTTAAAATAATAGAAATTTTATATATCTTTTTTAAGTTAATAAATCTTCGCAAAAATTATCACAATTTGCAAGAATGAAGATGAGGGAGAAAAAAATTATACGCATGATTCAGAAATCAAATTTGTGAGTATATATTTATGAGTTTCTCTTTTTTTTAGGAATGACAACAAAACTCAAACCTGCGGGCTCCACCCGAACCTGAAACAACGGATAAAAACTTGAGTTGATTGGGTTTGGGTGACACCCGATATATCGGGTTCGTGTAATGTCAAACTCACATCTAAACCGAAATCACACCCGTTATATATCAAGTTAGAATAAGTTTTGGTGTCAAAATCAATTCTACACCTCTAGAATTAACTTTGTCTCCTCCAAAAGTTGAACCAACAATACACTTGTTTTTCTCTTATATAATTTAATTACATATGAATAGCAGGTAATCGGGCAACAAGCTGCGCCGCTACCCCTTTTTGGATTGCAAAACTCATTCTTTTAAAAACCACATCCATAGACTTAGGAGAAACAATAATGTTGCTCTGCATGACCTTTTGAACCCTATTTAAAAGATCTACAATCTAGTCTCTGGTGCTAGAAAATCAAAAGTGTCAAATGCAAATGAGATAAAAGCATGTTGATTATCCGAACATGCTTTTTCATATTTAGCAAATGGGATAGTTATATATTAAATTATATAATTATCCCTCTTATATTTGCATGTTGTAAACTATTTTAATGTTAGGTTATTTTTCATCTATATTTTAATGTTGAAAATAGTGTTGAACATGTTGTAGACTGTAATTTTGTTAAACTTACCGTATTTTTTACTTTTATTAATATAAGTTTGAGTTCTGATGATATTTCGGTACTCGAATACCATTTAAATTTAAACATTTACCTTTTCCAAACATTAATTTTACTTATTATCATAAAATTAATTACAAATTGCTGTTAATTTTTTTTCTTTATCATTTTTTCAATAAACAACAATCAATAAAAAATACTTTTATATCTTCCTTTGCAACTTATTTAAAAAAAACTCACAAAACCATAATTCAAATTCTCATGTATGTTTTGGTTTTTTAATAAATATAATTTTTTTTATAATTTATGACAAAGGGAGGGAGTAAATTATAAATTAGTTTTAGGGATTTGTCAAACAGACTTATAAGCCACCATTGCACCAATATTTCAAGCTGGTTTTTTTGTCCCTCTTTCTAATTTATGCATCTTTAAGTGCCCCCACATGCGTTGACCGAAATTAAGTAAATCATTCTCAATTTTGTCCTATATATGACCCACAGTATTTTGTGGGTTTTCTGGATGCATGGTGCATAATAGTTGTACTATATTTTTACACTTTTTGTTTTTAAAATTTGTTTTTAAAAAGTCTGATCACCGTATTTACTCTATATAAGTGATGTGTTAACCTTTGTGATTGTTTAGTTAGATAATTTTGGGATATAGGAGTATCTTAAAATTATGTACAGTTCACTTCAGTGTAAGCCCTTTTTGAACTGTGACTTATTCTATTGTGCTGAAGGTTTTCATAGCTAAATTTTAATTTAAAGTTACCCAAGTCAGAATTTTAATTAACCTTAGAGCTAGCAAGCCCCACGAAGATAAGTATTTTAGTCCTTTAATTTATGCGTTAGTTTTCCATCGTTCCTATACTATATCCTAATAATTAATTGGTGACCACATAACTACAAAAGATGGCAACAGCTAATTAACCTCATCCCCACCACCACATAGGCGCCGTTGTAACATGCATTGCACGAAGATATTTGATGCCAAATTTTTCAACCAAATTTTTTCTTGCTTTTTTTGTTTTCTTATTACAATTATCTTCCATATCCTAATTCTTTAACCATCGGTCAATCATGCCTTAGACTTTTTAGAGTCAAGTTTAAAACAATACCACATTTCATTTCATACAATTTTACACGTCTTTGAATATTACACCTTTTTTTTCTTTCGTATAAATTGTTTATTTTCATGTTTACAACATTAGAGGTGTCAAATTAGGTAGGATACATAAAAACTAAACTCTCTCGAAATTAAGACTTAACACCAGTGAATAGTGATTACGATATATACATATATGTTATCTAATCTTATATACATCTAGACATTTTGAGAGTGAAATGTAAAACAATATACTCCCTCCAGTCCTATATATAAGAAAAGATTCACTTTTTAGATACATTGAGAACTTGCTGTATCTAGTCAACAATATAGGCTAGATACATCAATTTATCAATATATCTAAAAAGTAAATTATTTCCTATATATAGGACCGGAGTGATAGTTTTACATAATGTGTTTAAGATGATAAATTTATTTTTTATATTGCTAATAATATTACTACTACTATTATTTTTGATACATCAGAATGATAAACGCTCCCACCAGAATTTGAACTCTGGATCTTCCCATACTTAACTTATGTCTCCCAGCTCTTACCCCTGAATTATTCTACGGAGACTAATATTACTATATATTGTTTTAAAACAATAATATTACTAATAATTAAGTTTATTTTTTATTAACGCGTTCAAACTTATATACTTTCCAGCTTTAAATCCTTGGACCAGCTATCCCACCCATCAGAGTGCCTCCAATCTAGCGAGGGATTAGTCACTGCGTTCGGCGGTGGATACCCCAGTCTCGACAAAAAAACTTATATACTTTCCATATTTAAAAAAATTATAAAACAAAAACAAATCATTTTTAATTTATTTTTCAAACTTCGATAGTAAATTAAGTAATGTGGAGACTGGAGACCAACTTTAAAGTTCTTTAGTTATATCTGATGACTAATTATGAATCTTCAAGATTCATGTGGTGCACGTGAAGTGCTGATGTACGGGAACGATAATAAAATACTAATAAAGGCAATAACGAACCCAACACTTTGCATTTTGCAAGCAACATATAAAAGCCTATCTAGCAACCAAGCATTGTAATTTCACTAATTTGTAACAACATAATAATATATGAAAGTTTAACACAAAAGAATAAGAAAAATGGTAAATAGTGCCACTCGGACGCTCTTTAAGCTTTTATATAGTTAAATTTTATATAATTTTATGAAAATATTTAAATCAATATATTAGAAATTGTATTGTTTAAATTTTTGTTTAATTTTTTTAAATAATATGCTTAAAGTGTCCGGGAGCAAAACTCAAAAAATAAATATGAAAGTATATCAAAAGAGTTTATCAAAAGAAAACAGTGTTGATGATCACAAGTTACAACAGATAATCCACCCTTAGTCATTTTTTTCCCAAGTAATTTTAGGTTTTTATTAATTAATGGCAAAGATACTTACGTATATATTAAAAATGAAAATAAGGTATTGCAGGTATTCTATCCATAACAATAGAATCAGTATACAGATAGTACTCGTATCAAAGATAAAAATTACAAAAACTCCTATGTAAAAAGTTACGGATAAATTAAACTACCATATATAGCACCCAAGAAACATAAACTATTGGGATATGCAATCCAAAGTATTAACACTCCATTCGTAAAATATACATGGTGAGTTTATCATTTTTGCTAAAAGTCACTTTCAAGAATTACATTGGATCTTATCAAAAATATCATCTTCCGTCATGACCTTTCCACTAAAGATCATTTTATTTCTTGAACGCTAAATCTCCCAAAGTATCACATATAAAGTAATTTAGTGGCTAAAACTTTTACCCATAAAATAAATAAGTCGAGTATCTAAAGTTCAAACTCTGTTATTCACATATAAAATACAATATCTCTGCCCACTTATTATTAATTTATTTTCTACCAAGTATATATAATTATATTATATTAGCTTCACCGCCTAACAATTTTGATGTTTTATGGAAAATTTAGCTAAAACAGTTTTAGAGTTGACATAATCTATTGGAATGAAGAAGAGAGATCCAGAGAGCACTTGAGTGTTTTATTTTTATTTTTTATATAAACTGCATGAACAGAATGGTAAATATATTACATATGAAAATAAGACACGAGAATTTGAGTTTGAACTAATAATATCGCATATGTAACTAATATAAAAAATATATATTGTATTGTACCAAAATATATATTGCATTTTTTTATTTAGTAATTTTGTGGCTATATTTGTACATTTTAAACAGAAAATAATATTTACACAGGTATATATTATAATAATATTTTTTAAGTTTAAGTTTGACTTTTTGAAAGTCTTGTATATTAGTCTTTTAAAAATCTATTTCATATAAATATATTTCAATAAGTAATTATCTCAATACTTAAGACTATTGTTAATTACTAAAAAAAAGTAGACTAATATTAAATATATTATTCTTTTGCCGTTCAAAAAAAACTAATGAATTTAGACTCATTTTGATATTTAACATCATATTTTAGATAATTTGACTATATATACATCATATGTCAATTATAATTTGTAATAATAAATTTATATATGCGACAAATTAATATAAACTAATATAAATATTATTCATATTCATTAAAAAAATCTACTTAATAGCTTACCAAGAAAAAATAAATCAACTTAGTAAAATTAAAAGACTTCTTTTATAATTTGTAGCCATAAACTAAATAAATTTTTTAAAAAAATCTTATTATGCTTATTTAAAAAAAATAATCCGACTTAACCTGAACCGTGCATGTTCTATTCGACCCCTAGTAAGATATGATATTTTTGTGTCCAAATAATATTTTTTGGTGAACACAGAAATAGAGGATACTCCTATATTGTAACCAAGAAAAATATAAAATATATTGAGGTTATTATAAATATAGAGGAATTTGATTGAATATATTTTTGGAAACAGAAAGGTAATTAGGGTGGAAGAAAGGTCCAAGTGCACCGCTTTTTGGGCTGTGTCCACCCTGTCCTTCTTCTAAAAAGTCATTTTCTCATCACATAGCTAGAGTCCCTCCCAATGTAGGCCCCGGCCATTCTCTAACTCAATAACTCTACTTGTTCTCTTTTTCTCTCATGAATTATATTTAATAATTTTGGCAAAATTAAACTATTGATTATTTATCTATTTTATTTGTAATAAATTGATCATTTATTTTTTAATTGTAATAAATTAGTCTTTTATCTTTTTCATTTGTAACAAATTGGTTCTTTATCTTTTTTTTATAATAAATTGGTCATTTATCTTATATTATTTTACACCGGTGGTCATTAAATAGAAGTGAAATAATATTGACTAACGGTGAAAATCTTAGTAAATATAAAAGACTAATTTATTACAAATGAAAAAAATAAAAGATCAATAATGTAATTCTGCTTGACCAATTTATTGCTTGAGGTAGAGAAAATTTTCGATTTGGTAAAGTATACTTTGTGGAAGTGGTTGTTAGCAAAAAAGGGAAATTCGCCACGTATATTCTATGAATGGTGTATTGAACCTTTAGATTGTATTCTTAGCTAGATCACTCGGCTGCGTTCAGTGTTTGGTTTTGTTGGTATTTTTGGTTGAGTACCATCTGTACTTATCCTTCGATTGCGGATAGAGTACCTCTTGTAATTTTTTCCAATTTTATCTATATAAATATTTTGTTTGCTGTTCAAAAGAAAAATTTGCCAATAATTTTTCTTTTTTATCATCAGTATAATTTAGTTCGGGCTCATTTTTAATATCAAATGATTTCACCCTCTTTTCACGTGAATGTAATTACGAGATCAAATTATGACTATATTTATTAAGTTCAATATCAATTACAACTTGATCAACTATTTAACGTTTAATGAATCTTATAAATTATAATTTGTCCCATTCTACCATTAATTGAATTAATTGGGTTACATGTAAAATATCAATTTCTTATCTTCAATTAATTAATTTGCCTAACACTATACCGTACTAGCACACACTATTGAAGAAAGAAAAAAAAAATCTCAAATAAATATCGTATATAATATAAGTATAAAAGAGGAGAGAGGAAAGGAAATGTGTAAGTTAGTTAGTTAGAGAGAGTGGATGGCAATAGCAGGAGCAGCATCACCTACCATGAGCATGAGTATGAGTATGAGCTTGAACCAAGATGGAACTACTACTACTACTTCTAACGACAACAGCAATACGAAGGCAGCAACAGTAGTAGTAGATGATGATGATGATGATGATCACGAGCATGACTTGGTTATGCCAGGTTTTCGTTTCCATCCAACTGAAGAAGAGCTCGTGGAGTTCTACCTTCGCCGTAAGGTGGAGGGAAAACGTTTCAACGTTGAGCTTATTACTTTTCTCGATCTTTATCGCTATGACCCTTGGGAACTTCCTGGTACTTATTACTTTTATTATTATTATTAATAACTTCCCCTTTCTTCAAGCAAAGCAATTCACCTGCTGGAATTAACCCTCCCTCTCTTCTTTTTTTTGTTGTCATCCACCTCTCTCTTTAGTTTATTAATTAATACTATATATATATATATATATACTCTTAGCTTCTTCTTCTTCACTATATATCTTTTTCTCTTCTTTATAAATTTCTTAGCTAGCTTTTTTGCTTAATACATATATATATTGAGAGAAAGAGAGAGACGTGAGTCTATTTAATTTATTAATTCTCACATGTATATATACACACACCAGTTATTTAATACTAGCTAATGATATGAAGCATAATCAATACATTAATTTAATTGTTATGTGGTTGGATTTTGATGAGCAGCTTTGGCAGCAATTGGAGAGAAGGAGTGGTACTTTTATGTGCCACGAGATAGGAAGTATCGAAACGGCGACCGTCCCAACCGTGTAACAACTTCTGGTTACTGGAAGGCAACGGGAGCTGATAGGATGATTCGAACCGAAAATTTCCGTTCAATTGGATTAAAGAAAACCCTAGTTTTCTATTCTGGAAAAGCTCCTAAAGGCATCAGAACTAGTTGGATCATGAACGAGTATCGCTTACCTCAACATGAAACCGAAAGATATCAAAAGGTATATATATATCTCAGATTAATTATTTATTAATTAGTTTAGTTCTACTTCTTCTTAATTACCAAATTATAGTACTTTTCATGGAATCCTTACTCACTCTTCCTCTTCTTCTTTCATGATGTATATGGAAATATTGAAAATTGGTTTTTAAAAATCAACCCTAGTTTTGAAGAGCTAGCTATATTATTAATTTTTATCTTTATAGAATATTAAGCACGCACACGCTTGATTTGGAAACCATAGATAGATAGATAGATAGATAGATATATGGATCTAAAGCTATAGCATAGCTGCGTGAAACTTGCAGGCAGCAGCAGCCACCAGCAATATATATTCAAATACAGAAGCACTAGCAGCAGCAATAAATAATTAATACGTGATAGAAAGAAAATGTACAAAAGTGTTTGCAACAACTATCACCGTTTGTTATTAATTCACTTTCTCTCTCTATTTCTATCCCATACACACATTTAGTACGATTATTTCATGCATGAATTTTGAATTTGAATTCTTGTTCTGACCACAAATTAATTAATTCCTTTCATCTCTCGTGATCACTCTGATGATGGTGGGTGCAGATATATAGACTACTGTGCATTTTTTCAATTAATAATTAATCCGTGTTCATTCATTCATTCATATGGAATGCATTTACAATAATAATAATAATAATAATAAGTTGAATTTTGAAATTGAAGGGTGAGATATCTCTATGCCGTGTATACAAGAGAGCTGGAGTAGAAGATCATCCCTCCCTTCCTCGTTGTCTTCCAATTAACAGACCTGCTGCATCCTCCTCCTCCTCTTTAAGAGACAGTAAGATGATTAATACTACTAATAAACAGCAGATCAATGAAATATTGGGAATGGGTTTTGTAGTTGGACAATCATCAAAGACAGTAGTAATTGGTGATGATCATGAACATGATCATGATGATGACCAAATATTAATAGGAGGAATTAACAAAATGGATCAGCTGGGAGGAAGAAGTAGTAATAATAATAATTCAGATCATCATCATCATCATCATGTGACAACAACTCTTGGACTTTCCAAGTACAGTCCTCCTCCTCCTCCTCCTCCACAGCCTAATAATAATTACCACCATACAGAAGAGGAAGAACAATTGATGATGATGCAGCATCAACAACAACCTAGCAGGCAACTAGTACAATATGCAGCTGCAGGAAACTCTTTGTTTCTCCCTGCAGTTTGTGGTGGCGCCATTTTCCCTGTTCCAGCTTCAGCTGCAGCTTCTAATTCTACTGGTGCTGCGCCTGCAATGGTGATGGATGAACTCAACAGACTTGTAACTTATCAACAACAGCAGCATCAACAATACTGTTACAATAATGTTCAAAACCATCCTAATCCAAATCCGAATAATTTCTCTACTTTACTGATGCAACCAATGTCGACGACTCTACCAACAAACTTCTCTGACAGACTGTGGGACTGGAATCCAGTCCCTGATGAGGATCACCCCAACACTGGTAGTAACATCACTACTACCTCCTTCAAGTAATCAATCACTAATTACTACATGTTTTAATTATTATATATAATTATGATTATATCTATATATACATGAGACAGTTGATCAATTTCAGTTATATATCAACTTAATTTATATGTAGCTAGCTAGGTTGTTTTCCTACTTACTCTCATTATTCGATTGGCCTGTATCTTCGATTTCAATAACATATACTATATTATTTTGCTAATAGCTTGCCTTTCATTTCTGTTTATCTATCTCCACACTATACTAGCTACAAAAAAAAATAGTATAAGCAACTCAAATTATAGACAAAATAAAATTTATCTCTCTCATTAATTAATTATATGAATTTCATATTCTTTTTTATTACTAAAAAAATCTTGGGTGATTCAATTTTTTCCTAAGAGTGATTTAATTAGTACAAATTATTTCTGGTGATCATAATTTTTTTATTATTCGTGATCATAAATTTAGAGGATATAATACGGTGTTTTTTTTAAATGACAAATATATATAATATTATGATGATTAAAAAATAGAGAGAGTCAACAATACAAAACAAAAATTCCAATAGTGGGTACTAGATGTACTCACAACCAGAGAGATTCAAACACATTAAAAAAAGACATAAGAAAATCGAAAAAGCTCGAAAGACATACAAACACCTATTACCTAATATGGTGTGTGTACATATGTGCTTTCATCGTTGAGTTACTTAATTAATTAAATGAAAATTTTATCAAGTGAATATTAGAGAATGGCATTTCATATGCGTACAATAATATATTTTCTCAGTGTTTCTTATAATTGCATGAAGGGTCTCCTAATATGGACTTAAACAAAATCAAATGTAGATTTCTGCAATTTTTTTATAAATAATGGGTTTTTGACAACAAAAAATGAAAGAGATAGTAATGCGCACTTTACTAAAAATGTTAGGGAAACGTAGTCAACATTACTCCACCTAAATAATTTGCAAGATATAAAAGTCACACTCTAGAAGTTAACGAGAGAGAACTTAATTCGTTTGACATACGGTATTGAGTAAGAATATAATGGTGTAATAAGATAGTATCTCAAATACTTGACAAATAGTTATGTTGTCATAAGATAAATCTAAATTAAGTACTCCAATGTGATTTATCAATATATGGTTAAGTTTACACCTATGAAAATAACTTATAGAAGTTAGAACACTTAAATATTTAGCTGTAGGTTTTGGAAAAGGGGAAGACAACGATCATCATAATTAATAGTATAAGTTTTGATTTCTATATATGTGGCATGGCCGGTCGCTTCGGTGAATCTTTTTTTGTGAGAAGTAATATGCTCTTGTGTGCTTAATTTATATATGATGATAAGGAGAATGAGCATGTTGCCCATCTAGCTATTTTCTGTATGTGATTTATAATCTCCAGTATCTTTTGCTGTGCTAGAGTCTTAACTAGTGTAGTTATTTAGGCATTTACTCTAATTATTAGTATATATATATATATATATATATATATATATATATATATATATATATATATATATCTACATTATGCATATGTATTTATACTAAACTCCAACTATAATCAAATTAAACAAGTGCGTCAAAACGTCACCTGGCTTCGCATGGTTTAATCACGGGGAAGTGGGGAACTATATATGGGTATTAATATATTGCATTTTTTTGTTTGGTGTTATAGTTTTTTGTTAAATGGCGTAGTTTTTAGAATTCTACCATGTAATAAGACGAATAAGTGAATAACCGATTATAGTCTCAAGTATATTATGATGTTCCTACCAAATTAATTATGTTCGTGGAAATTTTATTTGATGTTATTATTATATAATAATCTCTTACATTATTATTATTATTTTGACGAAATCTCTTATATTAAAATTGGGTAAATGATCATTTGATTTACACTAATGCATTTATTAAATTATAATAGCATATTCAAAAATCTATTAAAATACATTAATTCAATGCAATAAATATAATAAAATTTATTAATTATCATAAATTTAATGTAACTATATATATATATATATATATATATATATATATATATATATATATATATATATATATATATATATATATATATTTTAAATTTTTGTTCAAATAAATCTCATAAGTTTTACACTAATTTTATATCTGTGAATTTTCTAATCAATACATATATACCTTTGATTTTGTCTCATTTTTTTATTTTAATGTTTTTTACAATCAGTTTCAGTTAGTGTCATTACTTAATAAGATAAAAATTAAATAAAGTTCAATTATCGAAATATACAAAAAAAAAATCATAAAACCGATTATATATAATTTTATATTAACATGTAAGTAAAAGAAGGTGTATTTTTATGTACAAAAAAAAAGTGTATTTCTTAATTAATTCATGTGTCAAAACCTTATAAAATAATGTCACCCCTTTGTTAACAAAAATTACCCTTGTAAAATGAAATTAATAAGTGTAAGACTATTTTTGTTTTGGTCAGGTATTTAAGTGTATATAAGTTCACTCTTTAGAGATAAATAATTGAGTTATCGGTATTTAAACTTCAATCTCTACATTTTATGTATAATGTTTTTATCAACTCAATTAAATTCACAAGGTGTAAGACTATTTATTTTCTAAATATCTCTCCACTTGATAAGAGAATATTTTAATAGAAGTGATAAATTAAAAATTCTATAGATAGCTTCTTTTTTGACGCAATTCTATAGATATCCTTGATAGCCTAAAACCATACGATTAAATGCCATTTATTTGTTGGAAGAATTGAAAGAAATTTAATGTGCAATTTGTAGACCTAATAGTAGCTTGAATTTTCTACGTACGATCCGTCATTTAAAAAATATAAGAGAAAATTGATATAAAAAATTTAATATATTTGGTCCAAATTTTTAACCACCTATATAATCTAAAAAACTAAATCGATCTACTAGTAGTTAGCAATTTTACGAGTAAACACATTTACTAAATGTTTTTTTAGGAAAGCAAACTTATAATTCAATTCAATATGAAAACTGAAGTAGCTAAGATAAAAAGTGGCTACTCTCGCTAACGACTGAGAGCAATCACATGACTGATCCAAAAAATTTGGTTGAACCTCCTAGCTAGTGGAATGGAATATGGATGCATGCATATATGGTTCCCGCAATTGAAATATAGATGTTTCTCTATTGATAACTTAATATATATTTTGGGTTTGGTCGATGATACTACTATAAGGAAAATAAAAGAGAAAGCTCTAATAGTAATACATACATTTTGTGGGTGAAAGTGAAACGAAAGCTTCATTTGTGGATGATACTAATGCAATGCAATTAGAGCAATGAAAGATGTGAACAGGAAAAAATGCAGCTAGGTGATCAAAAAGTTGAATCAATCACGCAGTAACTTGTGCAGAAAGTTACAAATTAGATCCTGACATGACATCTCAACAAGTTATCATTAACACTTTTCTAACACCACAAGCTGGTGCAGTGTTGCTTTTAGATTATCATTATTATTGATTTAAGATAAAACGTTACATACAGTATGGGAGATTGTAATTAGTTGTGACATACATAACATGAACATGTATGTATGTATATAATTAAGTGGACAAGTGTGTTTTATTTGCTTTGAAACTTATGTTATTGAATCAGAGAAGTAATTGATGAATGTAGTGTTACCTTATGTGATTGAGGACACTACATTCAACCATAAATTAATCATCATCATAATTTAATATAAAATAATGCATGAAGGGAGGGATATAAATATAAGGTGCATGAAGGGAGGGAATTATCCATCCGGGGTTGGGAAGAGAAGGAGAAAGGATAGAGATGGTGTGTGCGCAACGCCAATCCTTGGAAAGAAAAACGATAATGGTAACCGGTGGGGCGGGGTTCATTGGATCCCACACTGTGGTTCAGCTTCTCAGACAAGGTTATACGGTTTCCATTATAGACAATCTCTACAATTCTGTAATGGAAGCTGTCCACAGAGTTCGGCGTTTGGTGGGTCCTCAACTATCCAACAACCTGCACTTCTACCACGTTGATCTCCGCAACAAGCACGATTTAGAGATTATATTCTCTAAAACCAAGTTCGATGCTGTGATCCACTTCGGTGGTCTGAAAGCGGTGGGAGAAAGTGTTGCAGAGCCGCGGAGATATTTTGAAAACAATGTGGTTGGAAGTATCAATCTTTTTCAAGTTATGGCCAAGTATCAGTGTAAAAAGATGGTATTGTCATCCTCTGCGGCAGTTTATGGACAACCAGATGAAAGTCCCTGCGTCGAGGACTTTCCCTTGCAAGCCATGAATCCTTATGGAAGAACCAAGGTACTTACTTATTTACTCATCCACTCAATCATAATATCCATAGTCCATCCATTAGATAAATGATGTTACTTAAGTTGAAAACACGCGAATGATATTATGGCAGCTTTTCGTGGAAGAGATTGCACGAGATATTCAAAAGGCCGAACCTGAGTGGAGGATTATATTATTGAGATACTTCAATCCGGTTGGGGCGCACGAGAGTGGTGAGATTGGGGAAGATCCAAGGGGCATCCCCAATAATTTGATGCCTTACTTAACCCAAGTCGCTGTTGGGAGATTGCCTGAGCTCAACGTTTATGGTCATGATTATCCAACAAAAGATGGCACCGCGGTTCGTATCTTAATTCCCATATCATATTGATATCTACCAAGTAGCACCAACATATGCTCTAATGCTAATAATGTACGAATCAGATAAGGGACTTTATTCATGTAATGGACTTGGCAGATGGTCACATTGCTGCCTTGCAAAAGCTTTTTGCGACAGACAAAATCGGTTGGTACCTACCTATCTACTTCACTTTCTTTTCTATTTAAATAAATGCTTCTTACTTACTTACATTTAATTGTTTATTAGAGCTAACCTAACCGGGACTTAATTGTTGTTATTAGGTTGTAGTGCCTACAACTTGGGAACTGGCCGCGGGACATCAGTGCTTCAAATGGTTGCTGCATTTGAAAAGGCTTCTGGCAAGGTCTTTTTTTACATCTTCTTTGTTCTGTCAAATGTATGCATTTCTGAATGTAATGTATTCTTAATTAATTTGGCTCTTGGATCCGTTTATCAGAAAATTCCTGTTAAAATGTGTCCTAGGAGGCCCGGAGATGCTACTGCTATCTATGCATCTACACAAAAGGCTGAAAATGAGCTTGGCTGGAAGTAAGTACTCTACTATGCTTCATAGTTCATTGGGAGGGTATAATTAAATTAACTAATAAAAGAGTGTGGTTTATTTATGATGGACAGGGCAAAATACGGTATAGAGGAGATGTGCAGAGACCAATGGAACTGGGCAAGCAACAATCCTTGGGGGTACCAGCTTGAGCTTGAGCTTGGGTTGGGGAATGGGGATCATTGAATTTTAACTACCTTTGTTACTAATACTCTCTTTTCACTTTCACCATCCACACACATATATATACTTAATCCTTCCTCACATTTTTTTTGTATTGTACTATCTTGAGATATAAATTTTGCTTTTTCTTTTGTTTTTACATACAATACAATTGATTCTTTGCTAATATAAAATATGGTTTGTGATTGGATGAAGTTGCAAGCTCTCAATTTTGGTTTACGTTGTTTGAGTCCTTCATAGCATGAGTATTTTATTGTTTTAAGTCCTGTAAATTTGACTTTCTATTTGTCTCAAAACTATTTAAAATTTATAATCACTCAATTCAACTCTTATTCATGGTAAACATTTAACACCGATTCATGATCATTTATCCCAGAATATGTAGTTATTACCTTTACCTTTTCAAATATAATAAGGAAAAACCTATCAAGGAACTAAAATCTTCTGATTTTTGTCTGTTTAATTAAACAAGTTTGTAATCAAATACAGAATCAATATTTCTGTTATCGCATGGCATGAGATAATATTTTTATAACTACAACCAACCCATTATCATATTTTAGTTCTAGCTTTATGTATATACAAGTTCAGCACATTTGAAATTGTGCTTTACTCATTATCAAATTTGAAGTTTATGCACCAAAGATAAACTAAAAAATAAATAAAAGTGGGCATCTAAGAGCCAGTTTGCTTGTAATTTTGATTATCGTAGTCCCAGGTGGCACCAGCAAAAGTCAGAAACACTTCCTTCGGTCCAAACACTTGTTCAGAGCTTCCAAAATATGAAAACAAAAGGTCTATAATTAGAAGGTATCCGAGCTCCCTTTGGCAATTATTTGCAAAATGGGGCGATGCTCATGCCTTTGATTCAACTAAGTCGCCTCTATCTCTCTTGTCAGACTTGATCCTTTCGGCCACTCTGCCTATTGGATGGCTACTCTTGCTACTCCCACCGGCTTCTTTCTTAACGACAGAACGTTGCATGATCCGTATAGGAATTCCACCCAAATCGAAGTCATCTTTCAAGGATTTTGTTAAGAACCTGATGTCTGTATCAGAAAGCTTAGTCTTCCCGCGCACAAATGCAACAAATGTAGGTGGTCGAGCCTTAACCTGAGTAAAATACTTGATCTTTGGCTGTGCTGCCTGGTCTTTCCAAGAATGCCTACTCATAACCTGATCAAAAACAGCCAGGAGAAAGAACATTTACTACCAATTGCACGTTTTACTCTTCAGTCTTCACATAAAGTGGTCATTGAAGTATTAAATACCTTTTGCAACCAACGGTTAAGACGAGCTGTAGATAACCTTGTACACCATTTTTCATATGTATCAATGACCTGATGCAAGACGGTTGTACGTCCCCTTCCCTCCAATGCGGAAATGAATACAACTGGGATTCCAGTAACCTGTTGAAAGTTGCCAATACTCAGTTGTAATTCACAATATAAACAATGGGTAAAGTTTGTTATTCATTCACTTAAAGCAAAGAAAGAGATATGTCAAAGACTGTATGATAAGTCGATAACCTCAGATTTTGATTGTTCTTTTCTTGAATTTCAATGGAATCTATTTTGATATCATGTCAAAACACATAATTTTGACGTCTATGTTGAAAAAGGTAACATCTTAAACATCGTGTATAATGTTCCAATTTATAGAACATCTAGACAAAGTTAAGCTCATAACTACTAGCAAACCTGAGGTATAATTGTCTGTATTTCTTGTTGGACAGCCTCCAGAATCTGCTCATAGGATGATGATGTGTTTCTGCCCCTTAGAAGGTCCATCTTGTTCACAATCACAACCAGACCACGCCCCTCTTCCACGGCTCGTCTGGCTATAACTACTTCAGCGTGTTTCATACTTCGTTTAGCATTTAGTATCTGGTCAACATAGATTTCCAATAAAAATAATCTTATAACACAAGAATAAATATCTAATTAACACCAAGAAATTAGGGAGGAGAGACATTTCTTATTGATTATAGCATGTTTTTAATAGAGGGGTGTTATAAACACGAAGACATTCATAAATGCACCAGGTGCATCATAATGGACAAAATAACTCAATTTAAGGAGTAAACAAAAAATTATGGAACTGAAGCAGGACACATGTTTCTTTCATCAGAGAGAACAAACCATCCTGGAACTATTGAGTCTTCAATGAAAAAGTATTTGGGAAAACAGTCAGCAAAATCCAAAAATCTTAGTAGATTCAAAATTTCCACCAGATAAACGAATTACTGGAACAATTACATTTTGATCGTCTCAAACATGTGTTTAACATGTGTTTAATTATTAGAAATGTGTGAACTAAGTTAGAACAATAAACATCATGACATATGAACTTAGCAGTCAGCTGTCAGCATGCTAACACATTGGTTGATTATATCACATTTTGGCACCATTGTCTGAAACATGCAATATAAGTAGCAAACCTCGTCGGCATCTAGTACCAAAGCAATTATATGAGCCCGGAGTAGACTCTTTCTTGATTGCATAATGCTCAAGGATGATGCTCCTTTCTCCAGTTTTGTCCTCTGCAACCAACCAGCAGTATCAACCTGAATGACAGCAAAACATGATAAATTTTTAAAATGTAACTGGGGTTTCAATTTACATGTTTACTTTGAGTTTATGATAGTTACTGGAAATAAAAGAAAGCAAAAAGGAAAATTCACTGTATTGATAATGAACTTAAGGCCTGTATCTAGGTGATGTCAGGTTCTAGGTGCTTGAAAATGAAAAGACGAATAAAGAAGAAAACAAAATAGCCTGGGCGATCAGAGATATCGGGTCCTGCCAACATATTCTATCCAACAGAGTTGCGACTAATTACATAATATCTCCCCCAATTCACACTCTCACCCTATGTCCCTTAGTCATGCATCCACTATCTTCCTTACAGGTAACACAGCAGTTACTGCTACTGGAGACATTTACAATTCTATACCTAAGTTACAATTTACGGCATTGCACCCCCACTTTCTCTCTCTTGAGATTGATAGCATGATCCTTCTCTTTCCCTGGGGGAGACCTATTGGGCTCCTTAGAAATGCAAGTTAATTTTTTCAAACTAATTTCCTCGAATAAAACTTGTTGATCTTTTATCTTCTTCCAGACATTGTTGTAACAGCTATATATAATACCCCTCTCCTCCATCTTGCAAGTTCTTGATCAATAGTTCTCCGAGACACTTGTGCTTTACAAAGGGAAGGATCTTCCCTTAAAACCATCTTAGAAATGCAAGTTAATTTTTTCAAACTAATTTCCTCAAATAAAACTTGTTGATCTTTTATCTTCTTCCAGACATTGTTGTAACAGCAATATATAATACCCCTCTCCTCCATCTTGCAAGTTCTTGATCAATAGTTCTCCGAAACACTTGTGCTTTACAAAGGGAAGGATCTTCCCTTAAAACCATCTTACTCCTCCCCTTCTCCCATTCAATGGTTAAATTTATGAAATTAGCCCCCAATATCCTCAAAACTAGTTAACCAGTCCATCCATAAGACCAATTTTGTACCCCTCAAATCAAATATGAAGTAAATATATTTAATCAAATATGGAGGATCGAACTAAGCTCTAGATACCATGTTGAGGTTGTGAGATTATAGTTAAAAGGAGGCAAGAAAAAAAAATGAATATGATATATAATTAATTGATATGAAAGATTAAAGAGTAATTTCTATTTATAGAGATAGAGATACATACACATACACTCAATCAGTCAATCCTAAATAAAGAGGAAAATTGGGAATGATAATAATAATACTAAGAAACAGATAAACCAGTATATTCTACAATAATATCAAGATATTATCAGATTCCTTTTTTCTAACAGCTCTCATTACTCCATTCAAATAAGCTTCTCTCCAAATTTTCTACTCAAGACTCCATCGCATCTCATGTACTAACCAAAAAAATAATAAACTGAAACAAGGAAAACTTTAGTGTATTTATGTTTGCTCTATCTAGGTGACATGAAGTATTGGGTACTAGAAAATGAAAAGAATATAGAAGAGAGGGGTAAACAAAATAGCTTAGGCAATTAGAGAGTGCTCAGTCTCTCCAAAAGAGTCCTGACTATTTCCAGGCTTATCTCCCCCAATTCACCCTCCTCCTCTTGCAACCAAATAACACACCCAGTACCCCCCCTCCAGCCAACTCAACAATTTGTTACATGGTGTGGTGTCTTTTTAATATCAAATTTGAAGGCCAGATAAACAAATAACTACTATGTAAATTGTAATGTATTCCTCCTACAAAATACATTCGTTTAGATCCTGTCAGTTTCAAACTCTAACAACACTACCAGAAGTCGAAAACCAAAGCTTACCAGATAAATTGTTCTCCCTTGAAATTCAAACTGAGTTCTGATTGCATCTCTTGTCAGACCAGCTTCAGGACCCACAAGAACACGCTCTTCTTGCAACAATGTATTCAATAAGGTTGATTTACCAACATTGGGCCGTCCTACAATTGCTAACTGCAACGGCAGTTTGCTTTCGTCAACCTCAGTGGAACTAGTCTCATCACCGCAGCTATTCTCTTGAGCAATTTCATCTATGAATTGATGAGTAACAATTGAATGCAAAATCAAAAGAAATACGTATTAGAGAACAGAACAGCACAACAGTGAAGTTAGTGTTGATAATTGCAAAGTCTTACTTACCATTGAAGACACGAAGCATATAGTCCTCGATAACAGGCTTAAGAGACAAAAACAAGTCATGCATACCAAGTCCAGTCTCAGCAGATATAGCAATAGGATCCCCAAAGCCTAACCGGGACATTTCATTAGCAGCAGAAGCAAGAGAGTGATCAGCATCAAAAAGTGACTCAGATTTATTCATAACAAGAATAGGTTTGATTTGAGGTGCATTTCTTCGCAACCATTTACCAACCTCTTGATCAAGAGGATGAAGTCCAGCTCTTCCATCAGTGAGGAATAGTAAGGAGTGAGAGGTTGACAAGACATTAGCAGTGAAAGAAGCAGTTCTTTGGAGAATGGAACCAGAAGTGGCTTCAGCTTCCAAGCCAGCAGAATCCAAAACTCTGAAACGCAAGTGACCTAATTTAGCGATACCTTCGCGAATGTCGCGGGTGACATGATCATCGGGTGTGTTGTAAACAAGAGCTTCCCTTCGACGAATGAGTCTGTTAAAGAGTGCAGATTTACCGACGTTAGGTCGTCCGAGAATTATGACGGTGGGGAGACGAGATATATCAATTTTAGTAAAATCCAACGACTGGGGAGGATTCTTGTTCTTGCTGATGTTGTTGGTACAAAAACCCCTGCTACTACTACTGCTGAAACCGAAACTGCGGGTGTGGCGGATCCACCACAAAAGGAATAGATTAGAGTTAGACATACTATACTTGTTTGTAAGAGTTAAGAGCTCTGGAGCATTCTATCAAACAATTGGGGATGATCGTGTTTGTTTGTTGGTTCAGATGAAAACTCATTCACGTATAGTATATATCTATATCAACGATAATAAATGCTCACTTCAGTAAGTAAATCCAATCACTTCCATTGCACTTTTGATATGAAATCAAACAGTGATGCAATAACAACAACAAAACCAGACAAGTCAAAAATCTGAAATATTCAGTTTGAGCTTGCTTCTTCCATGTCTTCTTCTCTGCACAAAATAAATAAGACGACACCACTGTTGTGTGGGTCGAAGACTGTCGGAACTACGGCGGCGTCAGGGATAATGGCGGTCGGCGGCCTGCTGGACGGAGTCAGCGGCAAAGACGATGGCGGGTTGCAAATGGCAGTGGATCGGGCTATGAAAACGGGTCTATGTTGGACTCTTGTGCTGATTTATTTTATGTTTTCTTAAATAAATAAATAAAAATAAAATAGCACGGTTAATCACACAAGGTCCCAATTGCCATGCGGTTTGGTTCAGTTTTTGGTCAAGACCGAGGCATCTACCGCCGAATATGACTAATCTCTCGCTATATTAGAAGCACCTGATAGATTGAATGATTGGCCTAAAGATTTAAAGTTGCTCCATACACAAGATGAGATCAAACATTCGACCCTTGGTTAAGGGAGGATGAACCCCAACCGCTCAACTACATTGGGTTTGGTTCAGTTTTGAATTGCATAACATTTATGTATCAAGTAATTTAAAACTTTCAACAAAAAAAAACTTAAAATTCGAAAATAACAGTACACTATCAATAAAAGTCGTTTATCCAAAGAAATAAAGTTGAAGTGAGAGATTGTAATGTAAATGTAATGGATAGTTAAAAATGCAGTATTGAATATTGTATATTTTTTGGGCTCATTTGGTGGATTAACTTCTTAATTTGAATGTGTGTTAGAATAATAGAAACTTAAGTTTTTAATATTACAATTTTATTTTCTAAAATGAAAATTATCAACCAAACCACACTTTACACCAAAAAAGCCATCTAAATCCATTCAAATCAAATGCGATTTAGATTGGTTCAATTTACAATTTTGTTTTAAATTATTTCGGATACGATCACTCTTAATTCTAATAGACTGAATGACACCTTAAGTTGAGTTTGACGCTTCAAAGTCCTACAATCCCTCTTTGAATTTTTAATTCAATTTTAAAGAGAGTAGTATTAAAAAGTATTTAAGTTTCGCGAGTTTAGCTCAATTGGTATGACATATTATACATGTCCATCATCCTATTCATTTTTAAAGGTGAAATTTTAGCCACTAGACAACCTGATATATATATATATATATATATGACGACTCCTCTTTTTGTAATTTTCTCTTAATTTAATTGCGACAAAATATAGTATATAAAAGGTTCGTTTGATCTGCAAAATGAAAGTACTGGATTAAACAGTACAGGACAAAACAAGACAGAACAACACATGACATACATCTATGGTATTATGTAAATTTTGTCTTGTACGATGCTTGATGGAGAAAATGTTATTTTGGTGATTTAGAAAAGTTGTGCTGAAGACAAAAAGTTGTCCCATAGTTCAGTGGGAGACAATAATATCTTATTTTGTCCAATCTTTTGACCTCCAGTTTGTCCAATCCCAGTAACAATCTTTTCAAATCAAATACAGTACATCAGAAATTGTCTTACCTAATTTCTTATTTTTTAACCGATCAAATACATTCAAAGTATTAAATATTGAACTAAAATGAGCCTCGACTCTTTAATAAAAAATACTAATATAATAGTAATTGGAGTAATGGTATCATGAGTGCTTGCGTCGCCTTGAAATGTTATTTGGATTGGATAAACACAAACTCCGTTCCATATTTTTGAATAGAAAATAGGGGAAGAGAAGAGGGAATTATTATTAGTATAATAAAATAAAAAATAAAATTATAGTAAAACCCTAGGCAACAAAAAAAAAGCCCCGAAAATATAGGTGTGTGGGTGAGGGGAGTGAAAATCAAAAGAGAGAGAGCGAGTTATAGTATATAATTGAAATTGAAATAAAAATCTTTGGTTGTTGAGTTGAGGTAAAGAAAGAAAGAAAGAGAATGGAAGCAATACCTCAGCCAGTACCTCGAACAGTTGATGAAGTTTTCAGTGACTACAAGGGCAGACGTGCTGGATTGATCAAAGCTCTTACTACTGGTCAGTCAGTCAGTCGTCACTCACTCCTTTTCTTCTCTCTTTCACTCAATTCTTCTTCTTCTTCTTCTAACTTCTTCTTCTTCTTCTTCCAGACGTTGAAAAGTTTTACCAGCTCTGCGATCCTGGTTAGTTCTTTTCGTTTTTAATTCTTCACTTTCTGCCTTTCATGTTTATTTCAATTATTATTATTCTACTATTCATCACCCTCATTTTCTTCTTCTAACTTTTAACTAGTAGTAACAATTATGACCCATTTTCTGCTATGCTACTGCCCTTTTCACAACTTCTTTTTCTTTCTGCTATTATGAACTACAAACGGATTATCATCCTTTTTATCAACATTTACATTCACGCCGAGACCATTTCACTTTACTTCACTCACTCTGTACAATTCACAACTTTTCTGCTATGTTCTGCAGCAGGAAATAAAATAATACACTGTTGAGGGTTTCATAAAATTGTCAAAACCTTTTCTCTAGTTTACTTCATATATATAGTATATACCCACCAAACTTCAAAATATGCCAGATTTTGCCAACCACTATGCCCAATTTCTGAAGGATGTCATTTTATGGCGGCTTTAAATGGTAGTAGAATTTTGGCCTTCCCCAATCAATAACACTCCCGCAGTTATTTTTCATAAATGATAGCACTAGAATGTGACAATTTCCTGTTGACCATGAACTGTAATTAACTGTCATTTTCTTTTGAGTTTTGTCCTCTTCTTTGCAATTGAGCAGTGAATTTTTGAGTGATTTATTTTATGTGATTTTGGTTATCACCAATATACCTGTCACTTCTACTAGCTTGATTGGCTGTCACTGTATCCAATTAAACTTATCGGCTTGGCTTTCGCATGTTTGAAAGTTGGTATGAAAGGGATTATCGGGTAAGAAGGGGAACCAAAAGGAAGAGGATGAGGATAAATCATTAGTTTTAAGGCATCTTTTCAAATCTATCCTTTATTAGTAAACTATGTCTTTAAAATTTTTGTTTAATCATTTCAATTATAAATATTTGAATGGTTATATTTTATAGGAAGGGCCGATAAAAGTTTGTTAACATTATACTGTTCTCATTAACAATTGCAGACAAGGAGAACTTATGCTTATATGGATATCCAAATGAAACATGGGAAGTGAATTTGCCGGTTGAGGAAGTGCCTCCTGAACTTCCCGAGCCAGCATTAGGCATAAACTTTGCTAGGGATGGGATGCAGGAGAAGGACTGGTTATTACTGGTTGCAGTTCACAGTGACTCATGGCTGCTTGCTGTTGCTTTCTATTTTGGTGCTCGCTTTGGTTTTGGTAAGAATGAAAGGTAAGAATTTCTGTTCTGTTACACTAATGTAAAAACTATCAAGTCTATAAACCTTCAAAATTGCCGAGTTAATTTTTTTTTTTTTTTTGAACAGGCCCTTAGAAATTGATTTGTTATTCCTATGGAACTCCCAACTTATTTTCATCTCTGATTGCCAAGCGTTTGGCTTTGCATGCACCTTCTAGTTTTTAACTTCTTTGATACATCTAGGCTGTTTAGAATCATTCATTTCAAGCACTGCACAATATTTGCATTAAGTTTTATCAGTTTAATCTATTTGAAATTCACAATGTGCTTTCTGAATGTGCCAAGCTGCTATTTTTTTTCTTCAATAAATTATTAAATCTATTGACAAGCATGAAATATCTGAATCATGTAATGTTCTTGTTGCTTAGTACTGTACTATACTCATGAACGGCTCAGGTAGTAATAATGCTCTTTCTATAATCTTGACCCCCCTTGTCGAGAAAGTTATGGATTATGTTTCACCACTTACAACACAAAAATCAACATGGGATGTGACTATACGATGCATATTCTTTCTCATGTCTTAAGGTTTATGTTTTTTTGTAAATTACAAGCTCTTTAATGTTTTGTTCTCACACTGCTGAAGATTTAAAAATATAATAATATCCTCTATTCTTTGCAAAGACAATGCATATCTTTTGTCTTTCACCGTCCTATTAACTTTCCTCCGTAAAAGAATGATTAGTACATTTTACAATGAAAAAGTATAACTTCAGTTTAAAGAAGAATTTTACCTATAAGTCCAATAATGCTATATGGGACTACATAGAGGCAGTAAAGATCCAATAAGAAAGTGAGCTGAGTGTTGTAGAAATTATAATGTTATACAATGGATGAGTGGTCACATAAGATTAGAATAGATGGTAGATTCTTGCCTTAAGTGTCTTGGGGGTGTCTGGAAAAGACCCAAGGAGTCACTCATTATAGGTCTATTGTTGGCCTATGTTGCATTTGAGAATATATACTTGAGTCTCCCATTGGATCGCTATACAGTTGAATGACTCGGTTGAATATCTAATAGGATAGTCCAATGACCCAATCAAATGTGAACTAATGGATTGGGGCATATGACATTTCTATTGCAAAATAATTAGGGTAGTAGGGCAGGTCAAGAAAACAAAAATGATTAAGCCATTTTTTATAAGTAGTCTCAGCAATGTGGTATTATATTTAGGAGTTTCTTCTAATTTTAGTTCACATGGATATTTACAGGAAAAGGCTTTTTCAGATGATAAATGATCTGCCAACTATCTTTGAGCTTTCAACAGGAAGTGCTAAGCAATTGAAGGACCAACCAACTGCTAACAACAATGGTAGCAATAGCAGATACAAATCAAGTGGAAAGGTATAGTTTCCATTTCATATTCTTATTTTATGTTTCTGTCACTTCACTGCTGTGCATGGAAATTCACTTGTGTTTTCCTGATTGAATGCTTCCTTTTAACAGACTCGCCAGTCTGAGCCTCAGGCCAAGGGTGTGAAGATGTCGGCACCACCCAAAGAAGAGGATGACAGTGGTGAAGAAGAAGAAGAAGATGATGAACAAGGTGCAACCTGTGGTGCTTGTGGTGATAATTATGGCACCGATGAATTCTGGATCTGTTGTGATATGTGCGAGAGATGGTTCCATGGTAAATGTGTTAAAATTACTCCTGCCAAGGCTGAACACATCAAGCAATACAAGTGCCCCAGCTGCAGTATCAAGAGGCCAAGAGTTTGATAGATCTGAACCTTTGGACCAATGACCGTTTAAACAACGGAAAATATTTAGAATGTTTGATAACATTTTGTAAGTGAAAGCATTGTTACCTGTTCTAGTCAATGCACTTTAGTGACTATGCAGACAGAATTTCTAGTTTTGTGACCATCCATTCCTACTGTCTACTCTTATTGGGAATTTGCGTTTTTAAGTAGTCATTGGCAGCAAAAATATTATATAAATATATTATGTAGTTTCTGGTTTTAATTTTAATAAATATTTTGTTTATGCATTTTTAAAAGGGGAACCAAATTGTAAAGCGGCCTCATTTGGATAGTCTCCAAGATGAGATTCCTCACAGGGACTTGGATGCTGCTCACAGGGACTTCATATAATTTGAACATTTATTTTAAGTGCGGATTCATTTTCAGCAGGAAATTTTGAGGGGACCGAAGCATGACAGTTCGAATTGCTGGAATGCTTAGATTCAGCTACTATGGAGAAAGGTTCTTGAGAATTATTTTGAACTTCAGTTCTATTTACTTTCCCTTCATCGTTTTAATGCTTGGTCTGTGGTGAACACCAAGAACACAAGTTGAATATTGGTCGACAGTTCTGATCTTGGCCATTCTAACATCAGTATACTCCCCTCGGGTGTATTTGAAAATCTTCAGATTTGATTTCCAAGTAGAAGTGTTGGTTAGGTATAGTTTTTTTTTCTTCCCAAAATGACAATTTCAGGATTCAAAAGCCTTACTATTACATAAAATTTTCTTGAAGTTCTAATATGTTGATCTCTTTCTTACTATGCCATGGTGATGATGAACAAAATAAGTGCAAGAGAACTAGGGAAATTGTACTGTTTTATACTTTTATCGAGTTGCAGAGATAATGATGAGAGAAGAGAGAAGTACCGAGAGAGGAAATCTTGACATAATTCAGCATGCTTATAAAGCATAATTTTGTCACCCTAACCCTCCCATCCTTTCTTTTGGTAGCTGAATCCTTTTCCCATGCCCCCCTTCCTCCACGACTCCAGGGAATTGGTATTATTTCCTCCTCTACTCTATGTAATGAATCTTTTTCTTTTAGAAACTAGCCGTTACAGATGACTACTATGATCACGCTCTCAAACAAGCGTTATCTCCATGATACACTTTTATAACATCTCTAACACATGTTTAAGCAAAGTATTAGGAGAGTCAATCATTAGGCTTTAAGGCCCAATAAGACACCTACTCTACTCCAAATATTAAAGATATGCTAACCTGTCCTTTGGAGTTTGGACACTGATTAAGAAAATAAAAGAGGAATTAAAAAAATCATTAAAAAAAAACAATTTTAAAGCTTTAAGATAATAAATATACAACTTTCAAAAAAAAAAAATTAACAAGTTAACATTTTTTTATGTGATGTCTAATCAGTCAGATAAAACTAAAATTGTTTTGATTCAATTTAGATTGAATATGATTGGTAAGAAAGGGCAATCAGTATTATGTTATTTTTAGAAAGAGCAATCAATAATAATTAATTAGAATGATTGCATTTGGTGTTTTAACAAAAATAAGAAATGAATAAAAGGAAAAGTAGTAATCTGATAAAAAAACATAGTTATTTGTTTCTTAAATAAATTATGGGTAATTAAATGCAGATGATATGATATGGGATAGTAATTGAAAGAGAGGTAACTAAAGTCTAAGGAGGAGAAAGAAGTCAAAGAAGAAGGAAAAAGGCAATGAATAGAATTTAGAAAGAGAAAGATTCCATTCATTCATCCATCCATCCAACAGCAAAAATCACTCACGAGTGTCCCCTTCATTTCATTTCATTCTAGTACGTATTTGGTTTGGTTTGGAGTCTGTTTTCCCTCTCTTTATTTTCATCTCCCATACTATACATCCATATCAGCTTGGGTCATTTCTTAGGAGAGTGGTGCTTGCTTCTTTCTTTCTTTCTTTTTTTGTTTCTCTCCTCTGTCTTGTCTAGCCATACACACACACACACACACACAAACACAGCCAGCCAGGGTCATCACACATTGAATTCAAATAGAAAACCCTAGCCTAGCTAATTACTGTCTGGTACTACAGGACTAGTAAGTAGTACTCTTTACTACTATTAATTAAAAAAAAAAAAAAAAATTAGTAGGAAATAAAAAGAGGTGGGTGGTCAACTAAAAACAGAAGCTTCACACCTCATTCATTGATTCATTAACATACTACCACGAGACTCAAGCTAACTAAGTAACATTAACCCCGTGTGTGTGTGTGTGTGCTTCAGTTCAGATCTGCTGTTGTTACTGTCACTATTGTGTTTGTTTTTCATGATATCTATGAATGAATGAATGAATGAATGTAGCAAAGCAAGAAGGAAGGAGAGGAGATGATGAAGAATGATCCAAGCAGCCTCCATTTGAAGAAGGAACTCACTCAAATTCGTAAGGCTTCACGCGTCCTCAGAGATCCAGGCACTACTTCTTCTTGGAAATCTACCTCCAGATCTACTGCTCCATTCAGAAACCCCAACTCACTTCTTCATCATCCTTCTTCTTCTGTTCATATTAATAATAATCTCAAAGACAACAACAACAACAACAAGAAGGTCTTCTTATACAACTGGAACAACTACAAATCATCCATCATCAACCAAGAACATGAAGACGAAGAAGACCATTCTTCCTCATCCCTTCTAGCAAGTTTAGAAGAAGGTTTCAGTGATGCTCCAAATGATTCTAAGAGTGACGCTGGGACCCGCTCTTCCTTTTTCCCAAATTCAAATCCCAGAAGAAGAACAATCCCTCTTCATCTTAATAAGAAAAAAAAGACCACCTCCTCCTCTTCTAATATTAACAATAACAAGCCATTGCTCCTACCACGCCATTCCAACAACAACCATGATGACTCTGACTCCGTTTCAGGGGCTTCTTCTCTTCTTTTCAAATTCAACCACCATCCTAATTCCTCCAACTTCATCCGAGGAAGAACAAGCTCCAGAGACGATGATTCTTCTTATACCTACAGTACCCCTGCATTGTCAACCTCCTCTTTCAACAGGTACCGTCGCCGTTATCCCAGCACCGTTGGATCCTTTGACGCCACAACTACCTCAATGAATGACGGTGATGATGAGATTGATGATGACCACTTGGATCTGCCTGGTCGTCAAGGATGTGGAATTCCTTGCTATTGGTCAAAGAGAACGCCCAGAAATAGACCCGGTGGCGGCTGTGGGAGTTGTTGTTCTCCTTCACTCTCTGATACTTTGAGGAGGAAAGGTACCAGTATTCTCTGTGGAACTCAATCTATGTATTCAAGACACTGCAGATCCTCTTCTTCCACTTCACTGCCACACAAGCGCAGAATGTCTTTGAGGAATGCTAGGGGAGGAGGAGGAGGTGCTGGTGTTGTTCCTCTGCTCAATAGCACTAGCAGTGGTGATGTTAGACAAGGCTCCTCCTCTATTATTGGAATTGGTAGGAGTAGGACTGATGATGAACTTTCTACTAACTTTGGTGAACTTGATCTCGAGGGATTGAGCAGACTTGATGGTAGAAGGTGGTCTTCCAGTTGTAGGAGTCAAGAGGGTTTGGAGATTGTTCCTCTCAATGAGGATGAAGAAGGCTCCTCCGAAAACGGTAGGAGTTTCAGCCACAAGTATAAGCCTTTGTTCTTTGGCGAACTCATTGGTCAGAATATTGTCGTTCACTCCCTCGTCAATGCTGTTTCTAGGGGCCGAATAGCTCCTGTCTATCTTTTTCAAGGTCCCCGTGGGACTGGCAAAACATCAACTGCTAGGATATTTGCAGCTGCCTTGAATTGTGTGGCTTCTGATGAAGCTAAGCCTTGTGGATACTGCAGGGAATGTGCTGATTTCGTTTCTGGGAAGAGCCTTGATCTGGTGGAAATTGATGGAACTAGTAAGAAAGGAATTGATAAAGCTAGATATCTTCTGAAAAGATTGTCGGTTGGGTCTTCTGCTGCGACATCCTCGCGATATACTGTTTTTGTTATTGACGAGTGTCACTTGTTAACCTCCAAGACATGGCTGGGATTTCTCAAGTTTCTCGAAGAACCGCCTCAGCGAGTCGTATTCATATTTATAACATCCGATCTTGACAATGTACCACGGACAATACAGTCTCGATGTCAGAAGTACCTTTTCAATAAAATTAAAGACGGGGATATTGTGACCAGGTTAAGAAAAATATGTACCCAGGAGAACCTCGACGTGGAAACAGATGCACTGGACCTTATTGCCATGAATGCAGACGGTTCACTTCGAGATGCAGAGACAATGTTAGAACAACTGAGTTTGCTGGGGAAAAGAATTACTACTTCTCTTGTCAACGAACTTGTGAGTTTGTTGCTTGTGACTATTTTTCTTTGAAATACAACAGTATTATGACAATGCTTTTGACTTTTACAGAAGTTTTTCTTTTGGTTGCATGGATATCATTTACAAATAGTGCTGTTTTGTATTTACCTGCAACAGGTGGGAGTTGTTTCGGATGAAAAATTATTGGAACTTTTGGAATTAGCAATGTCGGCAGACACTGCAGAGACGGTGAAAAGGTCCAGAGAATTGATGGACTCTGGAGTTGATCCAATGGTTTTGATGTCTCAACTAGCTGGGCTTATTATGGACATCATTGCTGGATCATATGCGGTCGTTGATACCAAACCTGATGGTTCATTCGTCAGTGGTCGGAGTTGTGAGTGCAATCTCTCTTTCCATTTCATAGGATCTTTATGTGTGTTATTCATCATAATTTTTGCATTTATATGATGGAAAATCTTTTAAACATAGAGAATAGTTGCTTTGGGGTGTTATCTAGTTCTATGCTATTTCTCATTCAAAAGTTCAGTGACTGAAAATAGTACACTTGCTCATCTAAAACAGAGAGGATATTAGTAAATATAAACCAATAGTAGTTTCTTTGACATAGTACTTTTATATCATGATGCACGAGCTTAAGGATTCAGTTTGTGTGGGCCAATTGAAATATATCAGTTGTTTACCTTGATGCGACCTACCGTTTTTCATTACTTCCAAGTGCTTTTTAGTCTATAATGACAACTTCTTATTTGATCTGATAATGCACAACTGCTTGTTTCTATATTTTAAAATGTTCTTATACAGTGTTTAATGGAGCTTCACAATTGTCAACTGGGAAACTGTCAATTCATTGAAATAAAATAGTATTCCGTATAATGAATTTCAACAATGCCACTTCGGTCTGCTTCATGATCTTATTTTCTTGGTTTTGACCTTAGGCTTTGGTACATGTTTAGAGAAGTTTATATCCGCTTTGGACATTTTTTCCTATATGTCTGGGGTGCTTTGTGTCTCTTTTGATTGTCATATAGTATGTTATTATATGTTCAGTGGTTATTGAAATACACACTTGAATTTCATGTTTAGTGAATGAAACGGAGTTGGAGAGGTTAAAGAATGCTTTGAAGCTTCTCTCAGAGGCTGAGAAACAGTTAAGGACTTCCAGTGAGCGCTCAACATGGTTTACTGCAACTCTTTTACAGCTTGGTTCTGTACCTTCTTCAGATCATACTCAGTCAAGCAGCAGCAGGAGGCAGAGCAGCAAGACAACTGAAGATGATCCATCAAGTGCTTCAAGAGAAATTTCTTCTTTCAAGCACAAGTCAGACCTCCAATATATGTCTCAAAAGTCAACACCCACTGCTTCCCAACTAAAAGCGGTAAATGACAGATCCAGACTTCAAATGGATATGCCGTCAAAAATTGATGGTTTCAGCTTGAAATCAAAGCCGTCAAATAGCCCGGTTATAGATGATGGCTCCACAGTGGTCTCGTCAGATGATCTTACTTTTGGTAATACAATGTTTAGATGCATAGATTCAGGGAAGTTATGTGATATATGGGCATGTTGTATTGAGAGGTGCCACTCTAAGACATTAAGACAGCTGCTACACGATCACGGAAAGCTTGTGTCCATATCTGAAGTTCAAGGTAAGCTGATAGTGTGGTATAAACTGACTATCTTGCTTGTTTTGTTGATGATTTATCAGAAGCTTTTTTCTTTCTTTCAAACCTAGCTGTACTAAGCTCTTCACATTTAACAAGCTAAATACTAGAAGCTTTTTATTGCTATGATTTTCAAGTTCTGAAGCTGTAAGCGATTCACTAATGCATTTTTTTTACTGACGAGAAGTCGAGAACTATCCATTGACTCACTAAGCAAAGCAAGATTTTACTTGATTTTCATAAATGTTTCTGCATATGACTCTATTTCAGTTTAGTTATATTAAGTTCTATCGTTAAAAGATGCTAATGATACTTTCCAGTTAATAAATATTTTGTGAAATATTATATCCCTGAGAATAATGTTAAGTTCCTAGCAATTTAAGATATCTAAAAAAAGATAACACAATTATTGCTAAAATAGCATAATTTATCTTAAAATATTATTTATGCATGATTTTTTCCTCTAAGATAATTGTACATTGTAACAGTGCTTTTGTTGAATATTTTCATCTTTCTTTATTGTCCTTTTCAGTATCACATTTCTCCATGTTCTTTCCCTTCATTTACTACTGCTCTTTTACAACTCATTGCTAACAGCCGGCTTTTGTTTTGTCATGTATTGTTGCCTCCTCCTAATATGTGGTTCTTCTAGCAGGTGTTCTTGTAGCATATGTTGCATTTGGGAACGAAGATGTTAAACTTAGGGTTGAAAGATTTTTAAGTAGTATTACAAACTCCTTGGAAATTGTTCTTAGACGCATTGTGGAGGTCAGAATTATCCTCTTGCCAGATGGAGATGGTGAAAAACAGGTTAATCTGCCAGGTCTAAAGCAAACTGCGTCAACATTGGCAAGTGAGGATGAACAAAAACGAGGTCATTTGAATGGAACGGTGTCATATTCAAGTTTGCCTCAATCTGCCATGGGTTCATCAGATATTCTGACCGAAGGAAATGGCGTGAAGGAAAAAAGACGGGATAATCCAGTGCAAAGAATTGAATCCATCATCCGTGAGCAGAGGTTAGAAACTGCCTGGTTGCAGGCTGTAGAAAAAGGTTCCCCTGGATCGTTGAGTCGTTTGAGACCTGAGAAGAATCAAGTCCTGCCTCAGGATGGTGTCTATTGTGTAAACCCTATGGATTCCATGGATTCAACAAGATTTTCCTCTCATCAAAATAGGGAAGATGATACAAATAGTGGTCTTAAAATTTTGAGCCTTAAAAATGAAAGGGTCCTACAGAAGGATCAGAGTAGTAAAAGAGCCGATGGTTATCCCATGTCCCCAAGTATATTGCATGACAACAGCCTAGCAATAATGTCTGGAAAAGATAACCCGTAAGTCTTCCATCAATTGTGCAATCTATCTCTCTTGTGCAATATGATTAGAAACTATAGCAAATTGTTTGGTAAGTAGTCATTGCATGATTGGTGGACAAAGTAGCTGTCATGTTTAGAATGTGTTTCTTGGCTGCATAACCTAATAATTTCTAGTAGTGGAATATTTGTCTTTGAAGAGGAAAAAAACAATTCCAATGCTTGAACAAATCAGATGGAAATAACTATAAAATATAGAGTTTGAATGGTAAATATTGGGCAAAAATACTAATATGTGTAAAAAGTGGGAAATCTTTTGGATTTTTCAGTCGTTTTTAGTAATCCGTTGGTGCTTTATATACCTACTTTAGAGTTATAATGGTTGTTGACATGCTTGCTTGCCTTCAGCACATGGCATGTATTCTTGTTCACTTAGCTCTTCCCTTGCTCTTCACCACTTCGCATGGCTTCCATTTGGAATGGACCCCATAAATGGTGACCGATTCTGACATCTGACCATCAACAACTGATTGTTCAAATCATTTATATAACTCTTTTCCTGATTCTCCTGGTCCGTTTTTCACATTTAGAAATGATTGCACTCATGGATCGACTTTATCCATCACTCTGATGATTGTTTGTATATTTTGAAATTTTATGTTTGAGGCTCCTGGAAATTAGCTGACCCACAAGCTGCAGTTGTAACTTGAGTACTATCCTGAAATTTCTTTCTAACTCTTAATTTTAATGCTCCGTTTTTGCTGTAAACAAAAATTCTAATAAAACTGGCAATAGTGAATTACAAAAATTATTACCGGTGAAATAATTCAGTTTTATTTGTTGCTTACTGCCATTTTGAATTGTTTTTTCTGTAGGGGTTATGAATCGGGTTCGGGTGCTGGAGGTTGTGGGTTTTTGTGTTGGAATAAAAACTCCAAGACTAGAAGGGCAGTGAAGGTAAACATTCTGAGCTTATCTTTTCTGAAAATTTGTCTACTTGTTTGAATAACGATACCAAATTTATTTATTGTCTGATTGAATTTGTTTAACTCTGTTGAAAGCAGATAAAAGGTACACCAGTTGGAGGATCGCGTAAAGTTGGGCGTTCTACATTGTTTGGTGAGTGTGGTAAGCGGAAGAAAAAAGAGGGTAAAAGATAACGGGGGTGTCGGATATTCTTTTTTTTTTTCCTTAGAAATTTTCCCTACTTTTTCTTTCTTTATTTCATTGGGGCTATTCTTCAAGGATGCGAGTGTGAAATGTGAAGGTTATGTTGTTCAGCAGCTTCTACTTATGTTCTCCTTTTTCTCCATCCTTTGTTTATGAAATTAATAAAGAAAAACAGTGTAACCTTTTTTTTTTTACTTCATGATCGCAATTGCTTTGATAATTCTTGCTGCTTTATCCTTCCAAATTCAGTCTTCTTGAGAGAAGTACTCTGGTTTACTTTTTATCAAATACTATGACGGATAACTGAATAGTGATCCAACGCAAACTAAGAGTACAACTAGCTACACTTACACTTTAATTTGTTGAAATTCAAATGGCAATCTTTCAACTAAACATATAGTAATATAAGAAAGAAAAAAAGAGAAGAAAATTAGTAGAGTAATGTGATAAAAAAGTGATTATCCCATGGAAGAGTTTCAGGAAAAACTGTCCTAGTAGTAGTAGTAGTAGAGTGTGAACGAGCGTGCATATAAAGGTTACTTGTATCTTTTTAATCTTTATGACTTCTATTTTAATATATTAAATTAGAGCCTCCAATTGATTTGTTGACACATCAACAATATGAATACCACATAACCTTGTATTTGCCACCTCAAATATATTCCTAGGTGTCACCTCTTAGAATTGTTCCCCTCTTTTTTTATAGCTCTCCTATTATCCTATTATACACACATCAATTTGCACCACCTACATTTATTTAGCAACTTAATTATCAGCAAAAAAAACGTTATTATTCCATATGTTGCTGTTACTTTACTTCAATACCTCATTTTATGTGTCATCATTGACTATGAAACGTTACAAGTGTTTCAAATACATTTTCTGTTTTCCCTAAACCTTTCATGAGCTACTAACATTGTTTGTGCTACCCACACTGCATTTGTAACCTACCATTGCCAAAGCCACATACATTGTTGAACAATAGTCACTTTACGTCACTGCTCTTATGAAGAATTTGCTGCATGATTGCCACCGAAATGGACAAACCATCAATATTTTTGTCGAATTTTAAAAGGTATTTTATTTACTTTAGATATGTCTCAGACACTATGCACTATTTTCTTCTAAGAAACATTTATTAGAATGTTGGTTCATCCCTATGATCTTCACATTTTTCCATTAAGAGATAGTTACTCTACAATATATTCTCTAAGGCGTGACAAGTTTCTTTCCCCTCCATTCCTGTTTTTCTTTGTTTTCTTCACCAAAAAATAAAATGCTACATTCTCTGTAATATGTTTTGTTAATACACTGTTATCATAACTCTACTTCATCTACATCAAAGAAAAATAGTGGAACAAAACTATAAAAATTAAAATTTGTCGAGATTAGGTTATAATGGGTTACTATATATTCCATTTATTAAATAGAAATCTTACCATAAGTAATAGATGACAATCTTTCACTAATGCTTTTTTACTAAGTAATAGATGATAATTTTTCACCAATTTTTTTTAAATTAGAATCTCAAATTATTTCGTTAAGATATCATCATTCTTTTACCATGTAATCTCATTTCCGCCGAATCATTAAAACTCTAATGTGGCGCTCTATATATTTGCTACTGCTCTAGATTCCAATTTTCTTTTACCACACTCTTTTCCTATTCCCTTATATATGTTACTTCTACTCTTACATTTTAATTTTTTTTAGCAATACAAACAACATTCATGTCATTTAATTAATTGTAAGTTACAAAACTTATTTCATCTGCTCATTTACAAATGATAATTAACATGATTTGATGCATCTTATAAAACATGTATTTTGGCTCATTTTCTCTTGCTCTCACAATTCTCATTACTCTCTTTGAAAGTATTTTTCTTGCAACTTTTTCTTCTTTTTCTTCATCTCGATTATCTTTGATGTTGATCCACAACATTTTAGCTACTATAGAATTGCTTATTGAATTCAATTATTGGTCAGAATGTTACATTCACTTGCTAGAATTTTTATCTCGCTCCTCCCAAGCCCCAACTCTCTTTTGTGTGTATGCTCCTGCCTAGACACCTCAATCTGCTTTATTCTCCTCATTGAACATTCTCAGATACGGGCGTAAAACCAAATTGTCAAAGATTTCTTGGGTAAATTTCTTTCTACTACAAATCGCTTTGTTATGAGTAATAATATCACTAATGGTCTTTGTCAAATATGTGCATGTTGATGCTGACACTCTCTATTTTTTTCGTCTTGTATTTTATTAACTTACATTGCAATGAACAAATTTAAGTTGCATCTTTGTCTCGAACCATACTTAATTAGCTTGATTCCTCTTCTTTTGTTGACTTTATTGTTTGATCATATGCCTAAATTTTGCAGTTGAGACAAACAACTACCAAAAAACTTCAAGGGTATAATGATTTACATCTTCTACAACAAAATTGTCTTCTCAATGTTGCCAAATGGCAGAATGCAATTACTAATTTGTATTTCATCATAATGCATCTATGTCTTGACAGTCTAAAAAGAAATTGTAGCAAATATCATAAATTGATAGTCCAGACTCCAAACCGTATCATTTAAGTAGTGGCAAGTTGTTTAAAAAAAAAAAGTAGCAAGTTGTAGATAAGTATAAAAGCAAAGAATCATTCTACATTATTTTATCTTTACCTCGAATCTTTGATTGTATACGTACTATACCTATTCTAATGATATAAAATAATCATATATTAAATTTCTCTAATTTTTTTAAATTCATACTAAATTGTATCAACACACATACTTATTATGTTCCACCCGCGCAACGCGCGGGTTATTATCTAGTTTTAATAATTTGCCAATAACAGTTGAAGGTTGAGAGCTTGTTTAAAATGTGACAAGTGTTTATCTGTGTTTTTAAATTTTCTTCAATCATCTCATTACTTTTATGCTTTACAGCTAACAGTGTTATTATCATTTTGAAGCAAATTTTTATTTGACTAAAACAACACTTATTTTAAAACAAAAAGAGTACTTATGATTCATGCAAAAGCATCCCGCCAAAATGTCCCTTGACTGATCCATTTCTCTCGAAATTGAGTTGTACATTTTGTCATTTTGGATGAGACCAAGACCATCACTCACCAAGTCCAATCGTTTGAATTTTGTTTGTTGTCTTTTTATTGCATATTTGCATGATTAGATTCATATTGAGTTTACCATAATCCACTCCTGAAAATGTAGAATCCAGTCAGACATAAATTACACTTTTGAATTTCAACAAAACCAATGTTTAGTGTCACCGTAGTTTCACATATGCATCAAAATGATTCAACATATTTTATTTTTTTTGTTGATAATATTGATGGCCTAGACCCAATGATGAAGATAATATTGATGGATAGGCCATCAATATTTTTTTTTGGTAATAGGCCATCAAAAAAATATTAGTGCTATTTTTTTTTCTAAGATAAAACATTTATTCCCGCTAAAATATTAATATTGATGGTAATATGATGCATATGTGAAACATTAGTTCTATAATTCCAATCAATAAAAAGATGAAGATACATGACTAATATATCAGCTATGTAAAAAAAAGGAGACTAATATATCAAGTGCAAGTCAAAGATTCTTTTAAACATTTGAAAATTGAGGCCTTTATTATGTTTGTGAAATTTGATTATAATTTTAGGAATACATATCATCCCATTGCACGGGGCTCTGGTAATGAAAGTAGGTTTCTCCTACCATGCGGAAACATTTCCCTTGTTTTAAGCAAGGGCCATGTGTTTTTACACAAATTTCAATAAGTTACACAAAGTAGTAATTCAAAAAACTTGTGTACAGTGTCCTCAGCTGCAAGACTCCATCTTGCAGGACAAAAAATAATATATTGAAGAAAAAATGTTTAACAATAATATACTCCATCTTGCAGTATCCTTCAGTGGTGAAATTGGCAAAACTTCATTAAGAACTTTCCCCAGAATTTATATTCAATATTCTCTCTGCCAGTAATAAATCATCAGGGGTAGTCACCTGCAAAACATTGCAAAGAGTTTCTATATTTTGTATCAGACGGCACTACACGCTTCAGTGCTAGTTTATTATGTCAAAACATGTACAAAGTTAAATCCAAGATCGGTGTAACAGTGTTATACTAATGCAGAACCTAAAAACAGCTTTATATAGACACATCATATGCTATGTTCTTTCAAACATTCATACGGTGCTTTTGTCACAAGATGAATTCATTTCCAAACGCTCTCTCAAGCCCAAATGTTTTGTTTTTATGACTTGCTTAGCCAGGCCAAGTGGGTGTCAGCCATATAGTGGCACTGTGGCAGTACTACTACAACTGCTACTAGCGCATCATATGGTACCAAATGATATAAGTTACAGGTTATAAAGCTTTGTATAGTTATATAAAATAAATGGCTAACCAACAAGTATCCAAGAGAGAATATAATTGACTACCTTGATGTTGGTATAAGATCCTTCAGTGATATAAACAGGATGTTTAAGGTGCTCCACAATCGACACATCATCAGTGACTTCAAGACCTTCTCTGTGAGTAAGGTTGTACATAAAATGTTAGTTTCTGAAAGGCAACATATCTTCTCAACATTGTTGTGAATAATGAAACCAAATTCTCTAAACTGGTTACCACATATTCTGATTTTATCATGGGTGACTCACCCTGCTGTTCAATGTGTCTGGATACCTCTTAGTTCATTGAGGCGTGACAGTATATTTTAATTCTTAAGGTTTATAAATAACTGAAAAATAAGATACTTCACAATTAAATTTAGCATAAAATAAGATACTACCTATTTACAAGCTCAAAACCTTTCCTCAGCAATTCGGGTTTGATGATCTGAAAAATGGATAAGCATCGTAAGTAGCTTTCAAAAATAAATGAGATATACATTTTCATCTTTTGCAGTTTGACCTGTGGGGTCTGCATCTCCCATAGCGTTTTTCTGTCTAATGTTCTAACCACAAATGATTCAATGTTTGCCTGCAGAAAGATTTGTATACAAATTTCATTATTTTCAAGTCCATTAAGGCACAAAAAGAAAATTTCATTGTATGCGCAAACAAAAATAAAACTAAGATTAAAACCTTGTCCATAGTTGTAAAACAGTTACATAATTGTCAATGGAACAACTGAATAATCTCTAAACAATTTTTGAACTTAAACTAGCATCAAAATTATTTTAGAAGAATGTCAGTTGTGCGAAAATACGTGGTTTCAAGTCAGGAAAATGACTCATTTCCCTAAACTCGGTTGCTTGGGTGTTAATTTTCAAAGAAAATAATAGTAGGTTTAGATTAGAATGGTTTGGAGCTTTGCTGGTTGTTTTTTTTCGTCAAGTGCACCGATATGATTACTTATTGTCAATGGTAATTGCTCTTCTCCCCTCATGAATTGCTCAGAAATCCCTCCATCCACAGAAGATATCTTTCGGTAGGCAATAAATTTTCAATGCCTAAGCACTTTAGGTTAGAACAAGACTTGCTTTTGCCACCTTATTGGCTTGCTGCTCTGACCATATATCAGAATCTTCCCAACTGAATAACTTGTGCTCAGGCTCCCAAATATGGGTGCCTAGTAAAAAATGAGTGGAAAAAAAGAGGTTCCCAGAAAATCCTAAATGTCATTTAGTGCTATAAATATCTCTTTTCTTCACTTTTTAGAGGAAGAGTGCACAGCACAGCACAGCACACTCAAGGGCAAGGGGACTATGAATATGATTG
The DNA here is from genome assembly GCA_951804385.1 of Trifolium dubium. Classification (NCBI taxonomy): domain Eukaryota; kingdom Viridiplantae; phylum Streptophyta; class Magnoliopsida; order Fabales; family Fabaceae; genus Trifolium; species Trifolium dubium. Next base: position 59,293,224 of record OX638063.1, read on the forward strand.
GTACTGCGGTAGAAAATGACAAACACACATTGAAGTGAAACTCCAACATATAGCTTACATGTTCAATTGTATTGGGACACAAAAACAAGTCTCCACACCGACCGACCAAATGTGCACTATAAGATTTTAGGGTGTTTTCAAATGAAGTTTTTGAAGGATTTTATTTTCACTGAGGATGGCTAAGGAGTTCTCTCCTCTTTTGTTTGTTTCTTGACTTTGTCTTTATAGGTATAGTAAAAGGTAAACTCATCAACCACGTACAATAATCGTAAGTAAAGCACATAAAAACAACTAGTGAATACCTCTTTGATTGTGGCCTTCACAGGGACACCAAGAACAGCAGCTCCGTTCAACAATCCATCTTTAAGGACCTTAAAACAGAATACAGATAAGTAGTCATCTAAGTAGGCAGCTTAACTAAATAGATGTTTAGATTTTATTTAACAAAAAGCACAAATCAAAATATGATAAATGTATTTGAGTCCATTAAAATTGTACAGACACATAACATGCCGCCATGTAGATTCAATACATGGACACTTCTATCAAGACTCTCCCATTGGAAATGGTCAAATCATTTAATTCCAGAGATGAAGAGAGCCTCAACACGAGTTGTAGCTCTTGAGTGATTAAGGTGCAAATACTAAAGCACATAGTTTTCTTTAGCTTTTGTTCCATAAAAACCATTGATAATAACATTAACAAAAATCTAAAGTTGATATGTCCCTGACAAATCTCTGCTTGTAGGTGGGAGTCCTTCCATAACACTCACACTAAACTAATGCAAGGCAGCAATGTTGGCTTTCTTGATGTATGCATTACATTCAGAAACATTAAGCAGCAAACTTAGTAACTTGAGCGAGAGAAACTTATTGAACCCAAACCTTTTCCACATCTCCTTGTAGCACTAAAGGTCTTGCAGAATCATGAACACAAACAAGCTCTGAGTTTGAATCAACAGCCTGAAGAAAATAGCATTTAATATTTAATAGTAATATAAAGAGCCATGCCCATGACTGTTAAAGGGATAAACAAGAAGGCAAAGAAAAGTGCTTGCAGAAACTTCCCAAATTTAATTTATGCAAACTCAATCAAATAAACAAAACAGATATTATTGCGCTGACAACAGTTAATTAATGGATTTGAAGATTTTGAATAGTCCCTTTTATGAGTGTATGAAAGTTTGACTTTATTGAAACTAAGGCTGACCAAAATGCGAACTTATAAACTATGTGTTTGGATGCACAATATTAAACACAAAAAAAGCTGCACATTCCTGAAGGCCGTTGTAAACAGAATCTTGTCTTTCTTTTCCAGGCAGTGCAAATTTGAGTTCTGGTTGGCAGTTTCCTTTCACATCTGAGGGAAACAAATAATATTAATAGCTCGTAACAGAAGACATAGTTTATGGGAGAAAGCAAAGGTGAAGAAAGAAGAAACCTTCAAAAATGTCCTTGTAGGAAGGATCACAAACAACAATGATTTCTTTGACTTGAAGCATGCGAGAAAAAGTGTAGAAACTGCAAAGAATTGACATATTCTCCTCTAATTATATTGGAAAGATGAAATGAAACACAGTGAAAAGCATATATTGTGGGTGAAGATATGAGCTAAATAAAATGAATATAGAATAATACTACATTATATTATATTATATCTGTGAGGAGATTATGGAAGTGGAAATCAACAGGATCCTAATAATTAGTATGGCAATTTGATTTTGCAGGAAGCATGGTATATAGATGATATCAGTAAGCAGATGGAAACATAGGAAAAAGAGAGTATAGATAAGGTTGGAAGTTGGGATTGATTGATTGATTGATTGATTACCTATAGAGTGCAATGGGTTGACCCAAAAGAGGAAGATACTGCTTTGGCATGCTAGCCTATTTATTTAAACAATGGAATAGATAAGCAATTGAACCAACCAACCAAACCAAACATGTTAAAGAAATGAAGGAAAAGACAATAGAGAGAGAACAGACTCCCATCCTCTTGCCCTTCCCTCCGGCGAGCAGGACAACGGAGACGCTTTTGTGTTTGACAACAATATCTGGCTGAGTCTCCTTCTCCTGTTCCTGCATAAACAAGCAGCAGATGAAGGTCTCAGTAGAATGAATCTATTGGGTAAAAGTGAATTACTGTTCGTTCGTTCTCGGTGAATGAGTGTATATAAGAGAATTGAATTGAATGGAGGGACTTACTTGGGCGGAAATTGCAGAGCAGAGAGTAAGGGTTGAATTTGATTTAGCAACAGATAATGCATTTTTGGTGCTTAAACACAACAATTTATGACCTCTGCTCACTACAATAATAATAGACAGAAACAGTGAGTGAGTGAGTGAGTGAGTGAGATTAAGTTGTTATTATTACTCTGTATTGAAGAAGATGGAAGACAGACACATTGACTTGCCTGTGGATTTAGGATATGGTTTGTTGATTGTTGGGAGCGCCAATCCCGTAAGAGAATGAGAAGAAGAAGAAGAAAAACAACATTGAAACTTAATCACTTCCATTCCTGCCTGTCTTCCTCACCACACCACACCACACCACACCAAAGGTAAGAAAGAAAGAAATAAGACAAACAAAGAGGGTGGTTGGTCGCAAAAATAATATACTCCCTCCATTCCTAAATAAATAAATGTAATTTGAGTTGTGCGCACTATTAATATATATAAAAATAAATATTAAGATATCTTATTTATGTTGTTCAATTTATTTTGATGAATGTTTTCAAATATAGAATTTTTTATAATACATAATTAAAGACATTTTGCCTACACCCCTCAAAATTCTGCTCAAACTTTGCAAAATTTTGAATCTAGATCCCGAATCTTACTTCGAGTTTTACGTTTCGAACTTTTTTTAAAGACCTCTAATTCATATCTAAAGGCAAAAATGATAGTTAGGGGAGGAAAAAGAATGGAGGGAAGTAGTAGTAATACTGTAGTAGTAATACTAAAGTAAAGTAGGGGGAGAATTATAGAAGTGGGGAGTGGCTTAATATTGGGCCTGTTATTATATGTTTTGGGCCTCCGAGCCCATTAATAATTAAGTGAAGAAAACAAGAAGAAGGAAGAGGTGAAGGGAGAGAAGGATCGATCGGATCAAATTAATCTGGAAAGAAAATGGGAGGAGCAGGAAAGCATACAGGAGAGTTCTTCAGAAGGAGGGACGAGTGGAGGAAACATCCCATGCTTGGCAATCAGATGCGTCACGCCACTCCTGGTCTCGGCATAGCCCTTGTCGCTTTTGGTGTCTATCTCGTTGCTGAGCAATTCTACAACAAGATCAATCATCATTCTTCCTCCTCCTCCTCTTCTCACCAAGTAAGTACTCTTCTATCTTCTTCTTCTTATTATTATTAGGGTTTTCAATTCCTTTTTATTATTATTATTATTGCATCCATTCATTTGCTTTTCTGTTCCCTTTCTTTCATATTATCAATCTCACAATTTCAGTCAGTCAATATTCAATTGCATATAATAATTATTATTATTATTCTTCAATACACCAACCAACCAACGCTGTTATTTGTTCACGACTGTATGTGTGTGTGTGCATCTAATTGGTTGTTTGGGGGGGACTGACTCGTTTTCATAATTCAGTTTTAAAAAATGAAATGCTTTTGATTTGTGTGTTGAATTGAAAGTAGTAGTAGTAGTAGTAGTATTTAAATCACTATTGGCTTACGGTTAATTACATTGCTGTTGCAGGTGAAAGTTGGAGAGCACTGAGGAATTCGTCCTTCTCTTGTTTGTTTGTTTGTTTGTTTGTTAAATAAGCTTACATTGCAGGGGTTTCCCTTCCATGTATTTTGCTTGCTTGCTTAGTAGTATTAATTTCAGACTCTGTATAATGAATGTATGCTCACATTTTATGCCTCACTTATTTCTTTGAGTGAGTGAGTCAGTGACGACTCAATATCTATTCTACCTGTGTTTGCCTTTGTGTTTGTCTTTGCTGTCATTTCATTCACCCAGTAGTACTAACTACAATTCAGATGTCTTCTACTTGCAACTAATCACTTGCATTGTGTTTGATTGCTTTCACTGTATGGATTTTAAACATTTCTAAGTTATGTTATATGATACCATTTCATTTCATACACAGAATTTCTAACCACTTAATTACATAGATAATTCAATAACACACCTAAACAAATGGCAATATATATATATATCCAAATCACAAAACTAACAACACTGAATCAGTTTAAGCTGCAGAGAAAAACACTTGGCCGATTTCCTTGTTTGAGGATAATATGGCAGCCAATTTATTTGTCTGGAGCTTTAGTTTTTATGTTTCTTCTCTGATGCAAAAAGCCATGCTTGTGCAGATTTTATTAAGTATGTTTCTTTTGTAATAAGTCTGAATAACATGCCATTAAAACTTTTTTTGTTTTAAGCAAAAGGGGGATTCTTGATAATATAATTAAATTGCTTGTCAGAACTTGGTTCATGGAACGGTTATTGTTCATCACATACACAATTTAAGATTTATTATGTCCGTGTATATAATGAACCTAAAGTATGTACTATTTATCATCGAAATGATGAATTGTTTAACATTCAATAGAAACCAGAGAGAGATTTGTGTGGCTAACGGCTATCCACTACCTCATTGTAAGTGAATCGTTTCATTTCAACGGTTGAATTGTTCGGAGATCTAGGAAAAGCGAGATTTCTCCTCGCATCACTTCACTTGTGTTTTTTTGGGTTACTGCATATTTATATGCAGAAATTCATTAGTTATTGGGACTAATGTATAACAAAGCAATTGATTGAATGTACCCAACAATTACAATCATTTGATCACATAGATTAAGAAAAGCATTAGTTTTGCAATATTGCATCCATCATTCCACTACTGAAACTATTCCCATCCCATTATTATTACCTGTCATACAGGTAGCAGAAAAATTACTGCCAACAGGTTAAGAAAGGATGATACTATTCTTTAACTTCTAAAACTCAGAGCTGACACAATGGGGCTTTGGACTCAGGGAGTGATTCAATATCAATTACTAACAACCGCCAAAAGCTGAAACTGGTACTACTTGTACATGTGTGACAATGGAAATATGTTTTGCATGAACTTTCAAGTTTCAATCATATTTCACATTGCAATGTTAGTATTTTAATCGTTAGTTTGCATGAACCACTCTATCACTCCATTCCTAAACTCTTTCATCTCAGTCACTAAGCCAACACAACACTTATCATATTGGTGTATGCTATAATGATCGAACTCATTTAGATGCAAATAGACAGCAAGCAAACAAGATCAGTCCATATTTATATCATGGTTTAAAATTGTGGTCTGCGATATGGAATAGAACTGACTCTGGGAGAAGCCCACCATTTTGTAGATCCAGTTTGAGACCAACTTTTACAAAGGGTCTGTTTGGCAAAAAATAGCGGATAGCTTATAAGCTAGCTTAGAGCGGATGAGCTTATAGCTGATAGCTGATAAACTAGCTGGTTGAATTTGTAGTGTTTGGTAAAATTAGCGGTTGAAGTGACTTATTGATATGAAATGACATAAAAAATATGTATAAAATTAATATTTAATTATTTTTAAGTAAGATGATAGGAGTAAAGTTGGAAGAAAAAGTAATAAGCTAAAAGCTATAAGCTAATAAGCTAATTGAATTAGCTTATCTAAATAAGCTAAAAGCTGGTCAAAATAAGCTATAAGCTCATGTGAAGAAAAGGTTACCAAACAGGACTTATTTTTTATAATGAGCTTATAAGCTATAAGCTCATTTTCATGCTTTGCCAAACAGACCCAAAAACTCAACCTGTTCTTTCAGTTATTTTACACAGACAACATGACAGCCAAACAGTACTAGTTAGCTACTCTATTAATAACAATAAAAAAGGAACCAAGTAAACTGTAATGAGCAGAAGAACATACAAATCTAAACAAAAGCAAAAACTATTCATACTTATCTTTTTGCAAGAGCTGTTTATATAGTGGTTGAATTTCTTTTGGTAGAATGAAACACATTAAATTAAACCAAATTAGTCTCATCCAGAAATGAAGATTGCCTATTTATAGTGGTCGGGTTTTTGGTTACTGCATTTTTTTTTTACGGTAATACTAGTGTTTTTTTTTGGGTTACTGCAAAAATCATTCTTGCCAAGTACATCGTACAATACTGATTATAAGATAGTACCAGAATTTTCTTGTTTATAGTTAAAAGAGTGATATGACTAGTATATAAAATATAAAATTCTAATGCAAGCAGCACAGAAATCGAAAAACAAATGCATGTCTATGAGTCTATCTATCTAATCGTAGGAAATTGCAAAATAAAAAGAAACTGGAGGCAAAACAGAACCCCACTTCCAAGCAAAATAAATTTCATAGTACTATAGTTCTAAACAACAATCAACAGAAAAATAATGCTACTATCAGATATTATTGTGTCCAAGAGACAATTCATATTATTATTAATAACACAAACAAATTTGTAAAAAATAAATAAATAACAACATAACTGCAATGCAATGTAATGACTAATAATACATCTATAAAAAGTCTATCTATAGTTTCTCATTACAAACAAATTGTATCCTAAGGCATAGTGTTTGTCAGACGTTAATGTCTGGAGCTGGTGTTGTCCATCACGGATATTAACCATCTGCTTAATGGAAACATAGCTCAATACCTGAGGAGTGGCTTGAATGTTTGATGCAGCACCCCCAATATGTCTAAACACACCAGTTTCAGGGCTAAAAGAGACGAGACATTTTGAAGAGGATTGAGAATCTGAATCAGCTTTGAGCCACATATCTCCACAACTGTTAAACCCAATTGGTCTGTGTTTGTCCTGTGGACTCAATCCACAATATGATTTTATGTCAATACTGAATGCCATTCTCCAAGACTCCTTCACACCGTACTTCTCCATCGACCATGTCTCGAACCTTGCACCCTCAACTACATAGCACAAACACAAACAACCTTTTAACACTCCAACACTCATCCCTGATATCTTACTACTCACATACTCATTGTCAAAGTGAGACGGACACGGCACCGATTTGAAAGTGTTGGTTTTGAGATCAAATGAGTATATCAATTCAGAAATTGCACCATCGGTGACCCAATGAAGTGCACCATTGAGTGAGGGATCAAAAGAACTGTTAGGCTTAGGTTTGGCAGAGGGTGGATTTAGAATGACAGACCAAGTGGTATCATCATCCCCTTCTGAAGAAGAAGAATCAGATTGGTACAATTCAGCCACCATAATATTATTATTATTGGATTTGGAAACAAGCTGAAGGATCTTGAAATTTTTGGAGTTGGGATCAAATCCAAAAGCAGAAAAACGGATATTTTCATCGGCAGGACTTGGGGCAGGGGGAACAGTAAGAAGCTCGCCCAACAAAGGATTGCAGACAAAATAAAGAGAGTGAGAGTGATAATTAGAAGCGCGTAAACACAAAAGACCGTTGCTAGAATTGATCAAATTCATACGCCTGTGGATATGAAACGCGGTTCGAGATTGATGATGATGAATTGGGGCGGCGGCGGTGGAGGTGGAGGTGGTGGTGGTGGTGGTGGATGATTTGGTGCGTTTGGAATCTTGTGATTGCAATTGGATAGCCATACAAGAAGAGGATCCATGATGATTGGAATTAGGGTTTAGGGTTTGAGAATGGATGCAGGAAAGGCGGTGGTGATCGGAGAGAAGAGCGAATGAAATAGGGGCTTTGGAGAAATAGGATTTTTGGAAGGAAGCATCAGAGACGATGGATTTGAATTTAGAACAAACGGAAGAACATCGAACGATTGTAACAGCGGGTAATTTAAGCATGATATCATAGAGTATGTGAATTGGAATGTCAGTAAGGATATTATTATTTCTGTGCAATTCTTCTGTCTTTCTCTCCTCCTTCTCCTTCTCCATAATCGCATCTCTCTTTCTCTCTCTTCTCTTCTTCTTCTTAGTACTACTATGGAGTAATAAACTCACCCACTCACTTTCACTTACGTTCATTTGTTACTCCAAACAAACTTGTCTAATTCTTCTCTAATCTCCAATCTAATTTATAGACCATCATCACAACATTCATACAAAAATATTATAATTTTTTTTTGTTACCAAAAAATATATACCTAATTTGTAATTTTTTTATTTGACCAATGATAATTATTATTTTGACTAAATTATTATTAATATTTTTTATAATAAATTATAATTATTTTTAAAGTCATACAATTAAATGATTTTCATTGGTTGGTCAAAATAAAAAACAAATAAACTTATTTTATTCTAACAACTTATTAATTATTATTGTTTTTTTGAAAAAAATTAAATTAGTCCACCTAAATTGAAACCGAAGAGAATCAAATCTCACAATGTATTAATATCCTTACAATTAGTCTATGAATATTAATTTCCTTCAAAAATTTATGTTAATCTTTCGATTCTTAGAGAACTTAAAGAAAGAATCTCTGAAACAGACATATTTGATTTGGAGGTACATAGAGTCTGACTAAAATTCTCAAATTCAAACTCAATTTCTCTCAAATAATTCTTTATTAGGTTTATTAATCACTTGACTTTTATCACATGGTTAAGTAAAAATATATTTAATCTCGACTGTTAAAAAATTTAAGTATTAAAATAATGAGTTTCTATTAGGTCTAGAGATATAATATTTAAAATAACGAGATTTGCAAACAAAAAATGATTAACAGCTGAGTTTGTTGTCTGTTTACCTTCTATTCATATCTAATTAAATTATATGTAGGAAATTGAAAGTGTATTTCAATTATTAAACTTTTTTCTTTGGCTAAATGAATTTTCATTTTTGAAATTCATAATTTTTTTTTTCACTCTCTCAAATTTCATTTATTAATTTACTTCATTACTCCTTTTTTATGTGTGTGTATATATATATAGGGCTGCTAACTTTGATTATGTGGGTCAAAATTAGCAAAAATAGTAGTTTAAGGGGGAAAGAGAAGTGTGTGTGGAGGGGGGGAGGGGATAGAGAAAATTTCAAAAAATGGTTGGGCTAGGGAAGCCCAAATTAATCTTCAAATTCCAAAAGAATGAAAAGAAAAGACATGGCATGAGTATGTACACTTTGTTTGATTTAAGGAAATATGGAAGAAAATATTGTTAATAAATAGAAAGCGCGTAGATCGAACTATTTTTTATTGTTTGTTTCAGAAGAGAAAAATTGTCCTTCCACCCTTACAATTAGTTCTTCACCTCTACAAACCACTTGATAATCCTATTTTACCCTTTTAATTATTAAAATTTTTATACTATTATTTTTACCATTTATTTCACCCCTACAACACACTGTTCCGATAATTTTTTTTTCGGTTAGATGTGTTTACCGGAATAGTTTTTCAATGTGTTCCGGTGTCATAATCTTGACAGGTAATTTAAACATTCGTACTAGAACGCTTGAAACATTTGTTCCGATTTATTAAAATATGTAGATCGTATGAATTTGTATACCGGAATATTATTGAAAATTATTGTTACCGGAATACATGAAAAAATAGTGAAAATTGTTGTTACCGAAACATGAAAAAATAGTGAATATTGTTCCAGTGTGTTACTCAACCCTCAAAATGCATTTCGGACGAAAGATAGATTATTAACTTTAACATCCTTTTATAGTTTTACTTGAATGATGGATTGTGATTTAATGTGAAACATTTGCTGCCTTGGTACACAACTATGGTTTTATCAACCATTTGTGAAGACAGTGATTCTATGTTTATGGTTCTGATGTAGGTTGCAGGCAGCAACGAGTAACAAATCTGAACAATTTTTACTATTTATGGTAACAATATGTTTAGTAAAGTAATACACCGGAACAATTTTCAACGATGATCTAGTATACATATTCATATGATCCGCATATTTTAATAAAGCGGAATGAATTTTTCAAGTGTTTCAGTGTGAATATTTGAATTAGTTGTTAAAATTTTTACACTTAAACACATTGAAAAATTGTTCCGATAAACATCAAACAATTTATTGCAGGAGTGAAATGAATGGTAAAAATAATAGTATAAAAAATTTAATAATTAAAAAGGTAAAATAAAATTATCCAGTGGTTTGTAAAAGTGAAAGGTTAATTGTATGAATGGGAGGACAATTTTTCTTGAGAAGAACAATGAGAGAGAAAAGGAAGTTAGCATGTGACCCACTTGAAAAAAAACAATCTTTCCGAAGCCAAAGATGAAAGAAATCATGTTTTTCATTATTATTATTATGTAGTGAAACATATATAAATAAGGTTATGTTAACCGGTGCTTCCGGGGTATTGGTTAAAAACTTAAAAGAAGAAAGTTTTAAAATAATTTTTTTTTTAAACTTTTAAGATGTTGATTGCACAATTCTCAATGTCACATTTCTATATTTGGTTTCTTAACTAGTGCCCCGGGAGTACCGATTAGCATTTTCCACAAAATTATGTCATTTTTAGGTAAGGTTAATAATGTCATTCAAAAAATATACCTCTTTCTTTCTTTTTATTTTCTTTTCACTTTCACTTATACCAAACAATCAAATAATTTTCTTACTTTCTAATTATTTTCTACTTAGGGTTTCTTTGATAATTTTGTCTCTTACTTTCTCTCCACCATTTGAAAAGAAAAGAAGAAAAACTACTCCCTCCGTCCCAAAATAAGTGTCCTACTTGCCAAAATTATTTGTCCCAAAATAAACGTTCTATACTATTTATAACATTGATTTTTCTTATTTTATCCCTTAAAGCAATCATTAGGTGAAAGAAAAAGTACACTCAAAGATCTACTTTTTAGTATTCCAATGTCTACTACTAATAAAAAGAAGGGATATTTTAGTCAAAGTCGTATTCTTTCTCTTTCATTTACACATTTTTTTAAAGTGTGTGATTTGGTCAATTGTGACACTTAAAATGGGACGGAGAAAATAATAAAAGACAAAAACATATGTTCTTTGTTTTGGTTTTCAATGATATTATGAAGGAAAATGTTCCTAAACCCTATTTACAAGACCCTATTATGAATGATCAAATCTCAATCCCAATCCTAATCCCAATTCCAACTTCATCTTTTCTTTCTTTTCATGTCATCCATGAATTTAAGCAAAACCACAAGTAGTACAACCATCCTTTAACAGTTTAACTTTACTATATTTAATGAGAAAAAAAATATCGTTATTTCAGTCCTAAATTGCAGCAGAATTATTACCAAAATTAAAATAAGGGTCTTGTTAACGAGTGCTCCCAGGCACTCTTTAAGCATACTATTTAAAAAAAATTTATTCAAAAATCTAAACAGCATAATTTTTAATGCGTTGACTTTACTTATTTCTATAAATACTTACTATTTAAAGGGCTTAAAGAGTGCCCCAGGAGCACTGTTTAGCATTTGCTTTAAAATAAAGTCTTGCCCCTGACACTCTTTAGGCATACTCCCTCCGTCTCAAAATGTACGAGAAAAATTCTCAATTTTGTTGTCCCAAAATTTAATAGAAAAAGTTCAAATATTTATTTTTTTTAAGAAAAGTTTACTCTCTCTCTTACTTTTTCTATAACCAACAACCAATAAAAATTGTTTTTACATCTTTCCATACAACTTTTTTAAAAAAAACATACTCTCAATCATTATATTTTACTTTTTCTTAATAAGTGTGATTTTTGTTTTTTCTCTTGCATTTTCGAACGGAGGGAGTACTATTTAAGGAAATATTTTATTTTAAAAAGTAAACAACACAATTTTCAATGCATTGACTTTATATATTTTCATAAATATTATATAAAAATTTATTATTTAAGGCTTAAAAAATAATACTTCGGGACACTATTTAACTTTTGCTTTAAAACAAAGATGCAATTTTTGTTTTGTATCTACGGGTCATGTATATGCTTTGAGGTTTATGTTTATACATAAGATACTTACAGTATCAGTTTTGAGTCCATATAAATAAATGAGTCCGTAGCATGTTGTACCTATATTTTACAACTAATCTATTGTGTGTATTATGTATATATAGATTACAGTGATTCTTGCATTTTAGTTCAAATGATTAAAGAGCTGTCGACGATTATTGATAAAAAGTAGAAACAATTTTAATTAGATATAATGTTTGATTGAGTTTGAGATGAGTCTCTTTTGTATGAGAATAAGAATATACAATATTTTGTCGATCAATAAAAAACGATTATTATTAATTATTTTACACGCACAAATGCACGCACACACAAGTAAGGGAGTCGGGGTTCAAACTTCAGTTATGGAATCCGGTCCTACAATTTTGACAATTTTTTGTCAGTTGAATTAAGATTTGTGAACACTTTTTTTATATGTATGATGATGTAGAAATATAAACGGCTATTATTGAATGTTAATGTAAAATTTAGTGTATGTCCTTTAAAATCTTTTAAAAAATAATACTAATATTTTGGTGAGTTAAATCTGCTGTTCTGTTGGGCCAGTACGAACTACGAATAAGTCCTCAATGTGCATAACCTCATGCCACTTTTGATATACTCATATGGACCCTCAAAACACACGAATCATATTACGAAAAACAGGATTGCTAAATAGTATGAAAGACATTGTCAAAAAAAAAAATAGTATGAAAGACAAGGTTAAAATTGTAACTCAATTTGTGGAAATCATGGAAAATGCGTCAAAAAAAAAATTGTGGAAATCATAGGTCGGTGGTTATATAAATTTATGGTTTTAGTGGTATTGGCTTGAGATTAGGGTTGGGAAACCCTTTATTAAATCTGAGTTTCACCTGTCAAAATGTAGTCTGTTATAAGTTTTATTTTTAGGCCTGAGTCTGACTTTTTAAAAATCCGCTATGCCCTTTTAGTCTGTATTTAAATAAGTAATTATTTTTATATTTAAATAGATTAATCAACTAATTTAACTATATATACGTCATATTTCAATTATAGTTTGTAATAATACATTTATATATGTAAAAAAATAAATTCGTTGTAAAGTTCATAGAATTAAAATTCAGTTCAATATTTCATATTGAGTGATAAAAATAGTAAAAATATTATTAATATTTATTTACATAGGTTGGTCTAGTAGACTTAAAAGACTTTTATTATGGCATGTAGTTTAACCTTTTTACCTAAATAGGTTTATAAAAAAATCTTGGCCTACTCTATTTCAAAAATCGACCTGGTCTTGCCTGGTCCTATGTAGGCTAGGCAGTAGCTTGTGTACGCCGGTCTAATCTATTTTCAACCCTACTTGTGACCTGCGAGTATACTCCTCCTCGAAATCTTAAAAATTCAATTCTCTCCAATACCAATTTAATTTAGCTTCTTCTTCAAAAAAAAATTATGATTCGCATTAATTTCTACATTTCTTTTTATTCGATTTCTCCATACAAATGAACATTTTTCAAAAGATATACTTTAGAAAAACATATCAAAATACGAAATCACAGGGTCTTTCTAAAAACAAAATGGCTGGTAAAAAAATTTGATTTCTACAAACAAATTTTATCTGTTGCTATAAGTCAATTATTTTCAAATATATATGTATATATTTTTTCGAAACTGTCCGAAAACAAAATATGAACACATGAAGTATAAATGTTTTGGAATTGAATTTGGGCCTTTTGATCCATCTAGATAGAACAGGTGGCCCAGTTTTGTGCTGCTCAAACCCACATATATTGCCTCTATAATAATCCTCCCTTTCTGTAACCTTATATATGAAAATTTCTCTTTAACTCCTTTATATTCTTTTTCCTCTTCTAACTACCTTATTTGCTCTTAGGGGGTGTTTAAACAAAATTTGGGACATAGATCCCGAAATGCATTTCGGGATGTAGAACCCGAAATCATTTCAGCTTTGATGCTGAAAGTTCAACATCGATGTTGAACTTATAAAAATTTGCACCATTTCACCCCAGAAATCATTTCAGCATCGATACTGAAAGTTCAGCATCGATGCTGAAATTAAAAACTTGCACCATTTCGGGATCTACATCCCGAACCTCATTTCGGGATCTACGTCCCAAATTGAAGGGCAATTTGGAGTTTTAAGGGGGTTAAAGAGAGTATAGGGGGGCAAAAGAGAAATTTTCCTTATATATAGAGAGTCATATACCCTGAATAATAATTAGAACACAATGAATGAATAACATATTTGTTATATTGTCCGATCACTATGAATTTTCCTTGTAAAAATGTATCTCAACAAATTCCACGTTATAAAACATAAACACAGCAGTGATATACCAAAAATATACCCTTAACCCTATATATTCATCTCAGTATAACTCCTCTACGCTAACAAATTAAGTTGGCTCAATTGAAATGAATTGGTTTATGAGTTTAGTTATCAAATACTACATAAAAATCAGACAATTTAGTTCTTAACATGTTAATAATATGAATTAAATTGACGGTGAATGAATTGGTCAAAGTTCTAGATAGTAAGATTCTTCGACCTCTTAAACTATTTAGTAAGCGATTCAATTCTATTTAGTTCTTAATTAGCAAGTAACAACACAAGTGATCGAACTGAACACCGTATCACTATCATATATCATTGTGAGACTTCCAACTCACATTTGAGTTGGACAACCTTCATTTCTTCAAACAACATTGAAGATCTAACTAACATTTATCACAATACTTATATATCCAATTTTAATCAAACAATTCGAGTCCTAAAAAAAATAAAAAAAAATAATTTGCTACATATATATATATATAGCAAAATTTAAGGCTGTGTTAATTTAGAAATCATGGTGGAACATTCTACAAACATATATATACGTTGATATATCGTAGGTAATTCATAGTTTGAACAATTTAGTTTCTCCAATTTGGTGTGGTTTGTTTGTGACAAATAACGTAGGTCATTCATTTAAATTATATATAACAGAGGACGCAGGTCATTAAATTAAATTATAAGAAATAGAAAAGTGAAAGCTAGCTAGCAAAAAGGACAAGTCATGAAGAGTGAGTGAGGCTTTAATGACTAATTAACCTTCATAGATAGATTTGTGACTATATTGTTTTCTTTTGTTTGTGTGGAAGGAAAGGGAAGAAGACATTCACTCTCAATAAATGACTTCATTCATTCATATATATAAGTATGTACGTGCAAATATAGGTAAAATAAAACTTGTCATGAATTCTTCACTTAGCATATATATTAATAAATATAATTGATTTCTTCATTAAGTATAGCTCATGAAAAATGTGTAGTGATGACATAATACACTAAAAATATTTCGCATTAATTTGTGGAAACAATCCGTAATACTTAAAGCAAATTGAGAAGTACACTTACAAACAAAAATATTATTAGATTCAAATGTTAATGAATTTCAAAAGAATTCCAGTTTGAATTTTTGGATGGAACAATTCATGGAACAATAAATTTGAATTGTGTCAACCATTCTAATTGTTGTTTGAAGTTGTACGTATCAAATTAAAATAACAACTAAGATTCGCATATAGAAGGAAAAATAATGGTGCGGCCTTTTATTTGGGTCACAAATGAATGAATTAAATTTCTTTATTGGACATGGAATTACTTTGAATCTATGCCTTGCCCCATTGTGTGACCATGTGATGGCCTTTGGGTGTTTATAACTACATTGAGACAAAAATGAAAAGCAATGGGAATGTTCCCAACGGCTAGCTAGCCCAATTGCTTTATGAATGAATTAAATCGTTTTTAAAAACAAAAAGAAGAACACATGCATATTCTATGATAAGAAGAGGGGTCCCAAAAGAGACACAAAGCATAGCCCACCCTGAATCCAAAATCAATGACTTATTTGGACATGATTGAGACGTGCCTGGCCTTGAAAGGAACTATACCCACTTTTATTTTTATTTTAATTTATCTGCTTATTTCCATTGTTTGCATGCATACTTATTAGAGCTTAATTTGTTTGAGCTTTTAAATACAACTCCTCCCTTCTTTTAATTGAAGAGATTGACCAAATTAAATATTGATACAAAAAAAGAGGGACCAAAGAACAGTATTTATACATGATGATGATGATGATAAGTTATTGAGTCTAAGGTGAAATGATAGTCCGGTCTGACAGTTTTAGGATCATCTCATCTCATTTTTTTAGTCTAAGCTAAGATTGGAAGGAAAGAAAGAAAGAAACTCTCTCTCTGAGAACAATTCAAGCTTAAGGAACCAAAGCAAGCAAGCAAGCAATTACACATTCCTGCAATTGCACATGCAGCTTTTGAAAGAGTGTAAAATGATCCTTTCCTCTTAGGACACGAAAAGATAACATACATAGCAAGCAAGCAAGAATGAATGATGAAATATGCCAACACATATAACTTAATATTTGATGATCGATATATGGCCGGTGGTCACCTGTTTCCTACATTTCCTAGTGCTTGCCAAAGTATTGGTCCACTCAGTTTACCACTATTTCTATCAACAAAATTAATTAGAGTAACTCTCTTAGTAATTTCCCCACCACATATAAACTAGGGGTTAACACATGGGTTTGGTTTCATTATAAGGAATTGTTTTGGACTGGGCCTAATGTTGACCAGACTTATTTTACCTTAAGCGTCGAGCAGGTTCAAAGATGAGTGGTCCATTGCCACGTCATCATCGTCGCGTTGTGGAATCCTCATTCTGTAATGGTCGATTGTGGAATGATGAACATTTAATGTCTATCATGACTCTTCAGTCAAATTCCGACAGCCATTGATGAGAGAGACGGATTCTCCTCCCCTCATCAATGGTCTTGGCCATCGCTGGACTATATATATGTCATTCCTCACAATGACACAAATATCATATTTCTAAACTTGTATTTGCTTTTCTACTATCTGCTGACTTGAGCGTCGGAGTCCCTACAGGTACAACTCTCCCCCTCTGCTTCAACAACCGCGCACGGTGGTACTTTTGGCTGGTCGACACTTCTGATCGGGCAAGATCAGAAATTGATTTGGTTTCATTCAATTTTTTTCAAAATGAGTGTCGTTTTAATTCAAAATTTTGTTTTAAAATGAGTGTCGCTTTTCAATTTCTAATGCAACATTTTTCAATTCTACCCACTAGGTACTAGACTTTATACACTATTTTCAAGAAAACAAAAAAAAAAAAAAATTTAATTTAATAAAATAGTTACTCCATAAACAACACTCATTTTAAAATGGAAGGAGTATTAAATTTTAGATTTTATCATTCCATTAATTTGTTTCTTAAGCTTTTAATTACATGCGAGCTGGGGCACACCAAACAAACAACCCCGCTAGCTTAGCTTATAGCTTCCCTCAAGAAAAGAGAAAGTGGTAATTAGGGAAAAGTGAGTGATTTATAAAACACATGTGTTTGTAGTATCTTAAAATGGAAATCATGATGACAAGCATGTCCGAAACAAATGATCCAAATGGGAACCGAAAAAACAAAGCCAATTTAAGTAATTTGATTCGTTAATGGAGAATGATTGGCACAACAAAGTTAGAACTGGTTTCCCAAGACAAGGCACCTAGGATAATTAGGAAAGCAGGTTAGGTAGAGTAGCAAGATGATTAATTACAATAAGGGTTTTGCTAACGAGTACCCATGGGCACTCTTTAAGCATACTATTTAAAGAAATTTTTTATTCAAAAATCTAAACAGCACAATTTCCAATACGTTGACTTTACTTATTTCTATAAATACTTACTATTTAAAGTGCTTAAAGAGTGCCTCAAGGGCACTATTTAACATTTGCCTTACAATAAAAAGACCATTAGTATTGTATAAAGCAAAATGCATGGTTTATCAAAAAAAAAAAAAAGCAAAATGCATGGACCTCGATTGGATACATTCGATCGGTAGCCATGACCGCATGCAATTGGTGAAATTAGAACCATCTGATCTCATTCGAACAGTTCAAATTTTAAAGTTGAAATTTTTATATATAAAACAAACTAGTATAACTGACCCGTGCAATGCACTGGTTAATATTTAAATTTATATTATATGTTATTAAAATTAAAGTCGATTAGTTGAGATATTAGATATTTAATTTAATTTTTTAAAAAATTTAAGTTAATTAATGTAACTTTTGTCAAATAATTTTATTTTTCCAATTACTTGTGAAATTAATTTTATATTTATATTATTTAAATATAAAAATAATATATATTTAAGGATTTTAAAGAGATAAAATAGGGTGGAGAGTGATCTCCCGCTTCCCGTTTTGAACAATATCATGTTTCATTTCTAGTCCCCATTGAAATTACAAAAAAGATAGGTCGTGTATTAATATATGAGTATAAATATTGATCATCGTGTAAATTATAAAATTAAAAAACATTCATATTAATATGAGTGTAAATATAAGTCATAGTATAAAAAATAGGTTTTCCGCTTAATATGTGTATAAATATTTAAGTTCCTATAAAAAAAAGTCTTTCGTCTTGTATTAAAACATTCGTAGAGAAAATATAATTCTGTAAAAATTACAAAAAAAAACCGTACATGAGTATAAATATAACTCCTATAAAAATTATAAATATATATATATATATATATAGTCAACATATTAATATATGGGTACAAATATAGATCCTCATAGAAATATATGTTCTCGTGAAATTATAAAAAAATCTTTGTATTGATCTAATGTTTTTATTTTTATATTACGTAGACGTTCGTTTAATATTGATACTCATATATTAATACACGAACCGTGTGGTATCATAAGCAATAAAATAAAATATCATAAAATTGCTTCAAAAATAATCATAAAAATATAATCTTAGTTCTTGGTGGAAATCGAACCGTGTGGTATTGAGCAACTTTAAATTTCTGAGACAGTTATCCCACTCTTTGAGGTGCCTTCAATCTAGCGAGGGATTAGACACTGTGTTCGGCGGTGGATACCACGGTCTCAACAAAAAAATCAAACTGTGTATCTCATACTAAATTTTGTTCGTGAGAGAGACATAGATGACACACATAAACTTTGGTTTATTATAGATTGTCCCGTGAAATTTTGTTCATGAGAGATACATCCGTAAATATATCATAGAGATCAAGATAGAGATTATAGAAATTTGTAACTTTTTAAAAATTATGGTTAGTAATAATTAAGTAAAAAAATACATCATAAAAATAGATTTTTGTTGTGGGTGAGAATTGAACCATGTTCCTTTTGCTACAACTCCTAATTAAATCTACTTGGTATAAATAAAAATATATATATAAAAAAAATAGATTTTTTTGTTGTTGGTGAGAATCGAACCATGCTACTTTTACTAAAACTCTTAACTAAAATCTAAGTAAAATAATATAAAAATTAAAAAAATGTTGCTGGAGGGAATCGAAGGGAGTATATTTAGCTTGCTTAATTGCTTAAAACTTAAAGTCTTGAAATCTTGCCACATAGACATATGAAGACTTGGTTGCTTGGCACGTTGGATGATGATCAGGAAAGAGACATCCGTAATTATATTATATAGAGATAGAAATAGAGATATTAAAACTGCATTATCATCTGAACTATTTGATTTACTATCCAATGACTATAAACAGCCGCTACAGCTTAATTGCATCCATGTCGACCGCATATGATACATTTCCAAAATGCGTACAAGACTATGCAAATTACTATACAGTAGAACTAATGATGATCAAATCTATCTATAGTTGACCCATAATAACTTTTTGAGGAAACCATTGCGCCTTGTAATTGTAAATGTAACTAATCTGTTGATTTTGTTCAGCAAAAATCGGTGAATTGTAATTTATTTGATATCAATATTATACTCCCTCCCTCCCATTATATAAACACTTTTACTAAAGTCTAGTCCCAAAATATAAGCTCTTTTACAATTTACTATTTACATTTATTACTTTTTTGCTTACACATACCCCTAATTATTACTACTAAGTTGTATTTGAATACAAAAATTGTAAATGGGCTTATATTTTGAGACTAGACTTTTGTAGTAAAGATGCTTATATAATGGGACGGAGGGAGTATAATTCAATGTATCTAAAATTGTTTTTCAATGTATCTAAAATAGTTTTTTTGTTTATAATTAAAGCTGAAGGAAGTATAAGCTAGTTTATATTGGATGAAGTTATAGTTTGTAGTTTATATATAGACTAATTTATAGTAACTTATAACAAATAAACTAGTTGATTGAATTTGTAATTTTTAGTATTTATTTTTTTTCAAATATGACGACGGAGATAAAATTAGAAGAAAAAACAATAAATTATAAACTAATTCAAGTAGTTTATCAAAATAAACTATAAACTAGTAAAAATAAGCTATAAATTCATAAGAATAAAAAAACTTGCAAACAATTTTTTTTTAAGATGAATTTATAAATTCAAAATTCACTATTGCCAAATACCATACACACGAAATATATCAAATTGTCCTTCCAAATAGTCCAAATGTTATCTTCGTCGGACAGCTTTGTTTAGACATGTTAGAAGTTTCACATTGGCTAGAGATATGATATAAATAGCTTTTATAAATGTAGTGCAAACATCAACTCTCAAGCTAGCTTTCATGGTTGAGTATATGCATCCTAAATTCTAATATAGTGTTAGAGTTTATCCTAGATCCATTTGTTGTTTATTGTGGAGATCTCATAGTTAGATCACCCATTTTTGAGATAATCGGTACAAGACATATTGATGCACAATGCTAAACACATAAAAATTTAAATATTTCTAACATCATAAAATTTGTATTTAGAGTTTTGTGTAATGTAACATCAAATATAGACAAGTCATCGTATTACACAATATTGAGATATTATAACCTTTAACAAAGCTATTTGACGTAAAAAATTGTCAATTTGATTGAAGTTAAACAATTTAGAAAACCAATTTAATATTTGGTAAATTTAGGTCTCCAAGCCATACACCTATATATAATTTTAAGATACAAAAAGTGGTTCACTCTAATTTTCCTTTAGCCATCCGCTAAGTTTGGTCTAGTGATGAGGAATTTAGATAATACTTTCCTTTTAATTTGTTTTTAATATTCATAACTGTTTTAATTGAGGAAAAAAAAAACAGGAGAGCAAATCGTTTCGTTTTTTGTTTGTATATTTGATCATTGAGTTTTTGTGATGCGACAAAAGTTGTAG
Organism: Trifolium dubium; assembly: GCA_951804385.1. Classification (NCBI taxonomy): domain Eukaryota; kingdom Viridiplantae; phylum Streptophyta; class Magnoliopsida; order Fabales; family Fabaceae; genus Trifolium; species Trifolium dubium. The sequence goes on from OX638063.1 coordinate 59,314,325, forward strand.
CTTTTCACTGGGAACATATTGTAAAATCTTTATGTAATATTCGTCTCTTTTGTCTGCTTGTCAAAAGAAAAGAATAAGCGAGTAATGAATCAATTACACTAACCTACCTTTGAATCTTCAGTGATGTTATAAAGCATCTACATTGTTATGTCGATTTTCCAAATCCAAAAAGCCATATTTGCTGTGTTGTTGTATATGGATATGTACTACTTATTAGCTTTTAATATTTTGTCAATTTTATTTCTTTACATCTGGATTCGTTATAATTAAGAAGAGTTAAGGTTCCTTTTGGGACTAATATAATAAGAAGAGTTAAGTTTGTTTTAATCAATAAGAAGAAGAGTTAAGTGGTCATATTTTAATTGTGTGACATCTTCATCTGTTTGCCAACGTGTCATCTCCATGCCAAAAACATGGACACAAAATAATCCTTGTCGAGTTTTGTGTACATTGTTTGTTTGGGACAACTATTAGTTGGAGAGTTAATCAACAATTCGTGGTGGATTTGTCTATGACTTAGTAGAATATAGTATCGTTGTCGAATGGGTCTACATTACAAAGTCATTTAGTAGTTGAAGGGGATGATTGGAGTAAGGAAATACCCAGAAATGTGAAAAGATACATACATTGTGATCATCAAAGTGCAATCAATTTGGCTAATCGTCAAAGTACAAAACACATTGACACTCATTTGCACTTTGTTAGAAACATGATTGAGTCCAAGAGATTGTGGTTTAGAAAGTTTCTTCGGAATACAATGTGTAAATTTGTATGTTCACCAAATTGCTAGGTACATCCGTGAGAGGTGGGTGCCTTGACCTCTATATATGCCATATACAACTATGTACCAAATTAAAAAAATAACTTTATACGATATTCATATACAAATATAATTAGGAATGATCCTGTTGTTAGGAATGAAGTAGTGCTTAATTAATTGTGTAACATGATGGAAAGAGAGATGAAAACATCCTTCTCTCTCATATACTTCCTCCGGAGTATATTTTTTTTTTTTTAACTTTTTAGGTTAATTGAAAATCTAATGTATATAGTCAAATATTATTGATTAAATACATTAGATTCTCAATGAATTTAATAAAATAAAACTCTTATTATATTAAGGACTGAAGGGAATACATGTGATGAATCTGAATAATGCAATTGAGTTGCTGTTTGTATTCCAAAGGAACATCATTGACGACATGTTTGAGGGAACTATTTGTTGACACAACACCACAAGCAAAGAGGAAACAATACGAGTTATTATTTGTTAAAGATTGAAGGGCCTCTGTATAAAAACATAGTAAAACAAAAAGGAATAGACAAGCTTCCGCGTTAATAGCACTGTACTATATTGTTAACACATCATATATAGTACGTACGGGTCATGTTATTGTCCGTCCTCTTCTTCTATTTTTTTTGAAGCATGTTAATGTTCTCTTAATCGTTCCAGTTTTACTACTGGATTTTCTCGAATGAATGGATATACATACCTTTCAAATGGTCAATTAATATCCTATGTATAGTTTAATAGAAAATTTTATAATGGAGTTCCTCCAACTTGATAACAAATTAATACATTTACATTTATGAATAGTCTACAAGGTTTGTTAGTATTTTTTTTGTGGATCTTTTTCCTTCCCGCTGGCTTTTATTGTTTAGGAGTATGTGATTTTTGTTGTTTCTTTGTTTTTTTTTTGTACTCGAGTTCTTCTTGTACTCTATTTGCCCCCTATGTGTTTTCTTCTTCTTTTTCTTATTCTTATATATATTTTGTCCATTAAAAAAAAACTCTATAAGGCTACATTTTTTTTTTTAGTAAACTTCTATAAGGCTACATGTCTTTAATTCTTAAATATAATTAGTTTTTTCTAGCTTTGCTTCTACTCATAATATTTTTTTCATACTAGTAAACAAAGGTTTGTTTGGAAAAAATAGTTTATAGTTGATGACTTATAGCTTATATATGATTGATAGTTTATATAGTTGATAAATTAATTAAAATGTTTGGCAAAATTAATGGTTAGACTGACTGATAAATATAAAATGACATAAAAAATATAAGGTTATTTAATTTATTTTTTAAAAGTAAGATAATAGTGGTAAAATTGGAAGAAAATATGATAAGTTCATAAACTAATTGAAATAACTTATCAAAAATAAGCTATAAGCCCTTTTTTGAAAATTCATTACCAAACAAAAGTTTTTTCTTTTATCAAATGAACTTATAAGCTATAAGTTATAAATTCAAATTTTAACCTTGCCAAACAGAATGAAATTTATAACTAATAACTCTATTGTTGCGTGCTCTCCTATTATACTCTTTCATATTCCTCACCAATTCATTTACATCCATACTTCTTCATTGTTATAATGTATAACTCACATTAATTTACACAACACCACATTTAATTATCAAGTAATCAGTTAGCAAACAGAAAATTTATTTCTTCCTCCTACATTATTTTTCATTGTTACAATTGTTTTATTGTTAATAAATTAAGGGTAGGGGTTGGAATGGAGACTTGTGTTCACTTGAATTGAAGCGTATTATTTTTTTACCACATTATATAATTAACTCAATCAATAACCAGTCTAATGGGATTAGTTTAATAAGGTTATTTTAGGAAAATATCATTTTTTTTAGTTTCTCCCCCTTATTTAATCTAGTTCGGAGTCAATTCTGGTATCAAATAGTTCCAAGTACTTTCAAGACACAATTTTGGAGATTTAACGGTGGTTGGAGTGAATAATAATTTGTGTTTGAGAAAACAAATGTTGTTTTTAGTTTTATCTTTCTCTCAAAATGTGTTAGTGTATGTATGTGTGCCAGGCAGCCAGTCATGTTTTGTCCTCACCACTATCTGACACACACACAGTACTGCTCTCTCTCTCTCACACACACACACTATCTATATGGCGTAAACTCGATGCCTGATAGTGCAAGCAAAGCAAAGCAAACCAAAGCAACTTACTTTTTTCTTTTGAGTCTCTAATCTCACACACCTTTGTCTGTTAAAATCTGCTTTTTTTTCCTTCTTCCTTTTCTGTCCCAACACAGCACCTCACCTCCCTCACCTCTATAAGCTAGCTAAGCTCTTGTTTAATTTAGTGCTTCACTACTCACTCACTATCAAAAACTTATCTCTTCTCTTTACTAGTAGTATTTCCTTCCAACTCATGCCTGCCTAGTTAATGTTTTCTACTACGTACTACTAGTACGAGTACATCTTATTTTTATTTTTAGACATCCAAACAGATCATATATAATACTTACTAGGTAGCTAGCTAGCTTATTATTATTTTTTTGTTATAATATAACACTAATTAATTATAAGCTAGCTAGCATATGGGACTGGGAGAGGTGTTTGATGTATGTATGTATGTTATAAAATAAAATCCTCTTCACTTTGGTTTCTTCCTTAATTACTTGTTGGATCTCCAATTCATCAATCTCTGGCTGACTACGTACTAAAACACGTACAAAGGTTTATTTCTATAATCTGTTTTCATCCATTCATTCATAATTATAGTATTTTCGATCACTACATAATACATATACTCACTCACTGCAGTTTGTGTATCCGGTTCCCTTTATCTCTCTTTCTTTCTCTCACACACACACACACACTTTGTCTCTTCTCCTTTTTTGAAGAGAGAGAGAGAGAGATTAGAAGAAAATAATATAAGACCCAGGGTGGGAAAGTGTCTTGATGTGTGCTAGCTAGCTAGCTTAAAAAGTTATTGTCTTCTTCATCATCATCATCATCACCATATGCCCTACTGCTAATTAATTACTACTACTTGTCACTCATCTTGTGTGCTTGCTTTCTTTCTCTTGTTAATAATAATTAATTACTACTACTTAGATCACTTCACTTGAAAGTAATTTGCTAGTACTCACTCACTCTATAAACTCAAGTGTGCGTGCAATTAACCAAATCAGTAGTAGTATTAGTATATTACTCTCTTCCAGCCAGCCAGGTGATCATATCCCTTTTAGTTAATTAGGTGGTTAATTAGAATGAGAATTTAATTATGATTCATATCATGCATGTACTCCTACTATATTATTACAACTCTTTTCATTGTGATTCTTCTAATTAATTTCCTTAATGTTCTCAACTGGTCAGGTAATTAAAGGTTCCTTTTCATTCCAACAAAATTAATTAATACTCCTATCTTATATGATTATGATGATGATGTGAAGAGGGAAGCAGGCAAGCGCAAGCAGAGGTTGACGACACATAATTAGTAGTATAATTTTGGCACTTTGTTGTTTGGTCTCCAAAGAAGCAAACAGGCAGGCAGGCAGGGTCCAATCCAAATCATACAAATTAAGAAGAAAAAATGGAACTTTCTAGCAGCAGCCAAGATGGGGAAATCCCAATAATAAACACTAATAATAATAATAGTAATTATGGTGGTGCTTCTAATGGACATGGTCATCACATGATTCATAATCATCATCATCATCATGTTCATGACCATCCTCCTCCTCCTCTACTACACCACCACCACAATCACACTACCTCAACTGCGGCAGTAGTACCAGTGGCAGTAGTAGTACCTCAACAAAACCACTCTTCAATTAATAATGGAACCACCACCTCTATGTCTGTGCAAGCTGTTAGTGGTGTGGAATTAGATCATCATGATCATGATAACTCCTCCTACAAGAAATCATCATCATCATCAGTACTATTGCAGCAGGTGAGGTACAGAGAATGTCTTAAAAACCATGCAGCTGCAATGGGAGGGAATGCCACAGATGGTTGTGGTGAATTCATGCCAAGTGGTGAACAAGGTACCATTGAGGCACTCAACTGCTCAGCATGTCATTGCCACAGAAACTTCCACAGGAAAGAGGTTGAAGGTGAGGCTGATCAGGAAGACAACTACCACCACTCCGCCTTCAACTTCAACTTCAACAGGCAGCACCACCACCACAGCATGAGGAAATTCATGTTGCCTCTTCCTGATCTTGGTTACCACCACCACCACCACCCTACTCCTAATACTGCATCAGCAGCAGCAGCACCAGGTAACAACAACAACAACAACATTCTTCCTTCTAGAGCTGTACCAGCACCTCCACATGGACATGGCCACATCATTATGCCATTCAACTACAACATACCTTCTGAATCTGATGAGCAAGAAGATCAGGCTAGACCACCTACTACTATGCAGCAGCATCAGCATCAGCAGCAGATGATGAAGAAAAGGTTCAGGACAAAGTTCACACAGGAGCAGAAGGACAAAATGTTCAACTTTGCTGAGAAAGTTGGATGGAAATTTCAGAAGCAGGAGGAATCTCTGGTGCAACAGTTTTGTCAAGAGATTGGTGTCAAAAGAAGAGTCCTCAAGGTTTGGATGCATAATAATAAACACAATCTTGCCAAAAAACAACTACAAAATCAACATACTAGTACTCATGATCATCTCCCAACACCTTAGCTTAAATTGTTAGTTAATTACCACCAAATTCTGTTGCATTTCAAAATAATCTGTCTGTACTTGCATGTGGTAATTAATTTAGTTTAGGAATATTGCATTTGCATATTAATTAATTAATTAATTAATTACGTGAACTTGAGTTGAGGATTTTTCTTTTTAGTTTGTTGTGTTGATCAGTTGAGTGTTGTATGTATCTCTCCTCATTCCTCAAGGCTCAACAATATGCATGTCATGTCTGGATATTTTATGATATCATACTGACTGTGTGTGTATGAGCTCGATTTGTTTGTATTACTATATTACTATTAATTAGAATAGAATAGCCTTCTATCTTAATTAATTACTTTCTCTCTTTCATCATATAATTTCTCATTTTCTTCATCGTGCTCATGCTAGCTAGCTCTATATAATATATAATTATGAGCTGACATCATTTTTTCTGCTTAAATTTAATTACTTTACATTAATTAATATCAAAGCTAAGGCAGAATGTAATCAAATTAATATTCACAGAAATGGGAAACAATGTCGATCCATTTGTGTTGGAAGTAGATATGTGTATGGGAAGACTGTAATCAATGTTAAAACTCAGTCCAAACTGGATTAGTCGGTCTAGGTATCGACGGTGAAAAAAAAAGATATTTGTATGGGAATGGACCCTCTATCACGATAAATCCAGTGTAGAAATAAGTATAAGGGGTATATGTTAAACCACCCATAAGAAGTTCAATTTCTTTAGACATAACTAATAAAAAGGTAGGACGTTATCATTTACTTTCTTCAAAAAAGTACATATAATATGCTATTTTTCAGTCAAAAAATATATATGATATTTTGAAATTTGAAGATATAGAGAATGCAAATCAGTGTTGGATTTTGTCCTCATTCCTGGATTTCCATGTTCAAAAGACATGTGCTTCTGCTTGTGTCAGCCTTGCATAATTAAAGCTAGGCAGTAAAATTTATGTGATTCATATGTACCAAATTATGTGATTATGTGATTCATTATTTTGATGCATGTGTGATCACCAAAACACATCGGGGTTAAAGTTTTGAACATTTTCCTCATGATTAATTATTATAAATTGTCCCCACTCATAGTAATGTGATTAAGTAAGTGTGTATTGTTTTTGTTTTTTTTTAAGAAGCCAAAAATCCTCCTATAATACAAGGAGTGGTTGTCAAAGAGGGGAAACAAGCGATTACTCAGAAAGAGGATGAATAACTCAATTGCTTAAGTTAGTTGAGTTAAGAATTAATAAGTTGGAAGTTCAAATGACAAAGGAGAACTGACATTGTAATATACTAACATCTAACTTTTTTTTTTGACAAAAATAGTAACATCTAACATTGTTTTCTTAAAAAAAAAAATTAAATTATAAGTAAAATCAGAATTCGTTGGTTTTTTTTTGTTACGAATTCTTTGCTTTTATTCACAACCAAACAGTTATCAAACATTGATCTTTCAATATCATTTTATCATCGAATATCGAAGATAAATGATAGAATCTTCATATTGTACATGAATACATGATATTGGAACGAGGGTTAAAAAAAGAAGTTGGTATTTGAAAGAAACAAAAAATGAGCAGGTAAAATGATAAGCAAGACAATACAATAACTACCGATACGGCCTCATTCATTTGTAATTCGTGACAAATACAATACAATACACAGCACAGTTTCAGTCACAAGTTAAGTTAAAATATCATAAATGCAGTCAATCATGCTTGAGCTACCATGCATGTGTCACCTTCTGATCTTTCCCGGAGACTGAGTGGAAAATAATCAATTTTGTTGGTCAAGAAAAAGTTGTAAGGGAAATAGAAACATTTATAAGGAATAAAATAAGAAAAATAAATAAATTAATATTATGTTGGAATTGCAAAATGTCAATTATTTTAAGACAATATTTTGGCAATTAGATCAATTATTTTGAGGTAGAGAAAATATTGAAAAATGAAAATATAAAGAAATTAAATAAAAAATTTAATAAAATTTAAAATGTTGTTGTTATTTTTTCTCTATAAATCTTCCACCGGAGGTAATGACTACATCTATATAATATAAGAAAAGACCATAATATAAGAAAAGAACATGTTTAAATTACTAAAATGTCCTCTTGCTTTAAAATATTGTCATGTGTCCTAAATAATAATTAAAACTATCTTTTCTCATTATGAAAAAAATAATAAAAAACTACCATGATAAAAACAACTACTTTCCCCATGATCTTTTTTTTTTTTGGTAAGGTCCCCATGATCTATAAGAATATAAGATGTTTAAATTACTAAAATATTCTCTTGCTTTAAAGAAAATAAGAAAATAAGATGTTTAAAAACTTAAATAATAATAATAATAATAATAATAATGAAAGAAAAAAAAGCTATCTTTTCTCATGATGAAAAAAAGAAAATAAAAAACTACAATAATAAGAAAAAACTATTTTCCCTATGATTTATTTGGATGGAAAAAAGCTATCAATGATTAAAAAATATTATCTTATACCATTATTTTAGAAGAAAAAAAATTCTTTATTCCAAAAAAAAACTACAATCATAAAAATTAACTAACATTTTTCATGATTTACTTGCAAAAGAAAAAAAAAGTAAAAAACCAAAATTACCTTTGATTACTCCATACGTTGTCATGTCATACTAATTTTTATAAAAAATGTTTTACCAATGATAAAATATAACTACATTTCTCAATGATTATTGCAAGAAAAAAACTCAAATGTTATTTAAAACTTGTTAAATTTTTTTTTGAAAGCTTGGTAAATAATACGTTCTTTAATTAATATAAGGAAAGTCTATGTCATTTAAAAAATCATACTATTTGATTCACAAAATATAAGAATCTGTTTCAAAAAACTTATTCACATTTAAAAGATACAATTTTAATCATTAAGTCAGCTGACTAAAAAAATTATTGATTCATATATTGCCTACACTATATTTATTTCTACAAATTTATATGGTCTATACTACTTAAAACGTCGAGGTCAGTCCCTGCTTAATTACCACCTGAACTATCATACGGGGACAAATATATTCATAATTTATATAAACAAACATTATTACTTTTTTTGAAACGAAATGTTATTACTTTTTATGTTGTGTAAAATATAATCATAAATAAATACATATACACAAAAATATATAGTAAAAGTAAAAAAAATAAAAACTAACAGCCGAAAACATATTTTTGGGTCTAACTTTATTTAATGTCATTATATGGGGTAAGGAAAACATTGATTACAAAAAGTATATATTTTTTAAAAATAGTATAGTATTTTATACGGGACAAATTATCATTGATAAAAATATTCAAATAACTATTAATAGTAAAATAAATTTTAGTTAATAAAATTTAAAAATTACTATTACTTCCTCCGTACCAAAATATATGTGGTTCCAACATTCTTACGTATATTAAGAAATTTGTAACTTCTATGAATCTTGTCAAAATGTTTTTCTTCTTTTATTCTTGACAAAATATTATTTTCCCGTTTATCTCTCTTTGTTGGTATATAAAAAAAAAAAAGTTAGAGAGATTAGTGACATTTGTTGGTAAAAAGAGTATAAATGCATTGGTAATTTAGAAAGATCAAAACTAATTTTACATTGGTATTGTAAAACGACATATATTGTGATACAATTTTTTTTCTTTCTTAAATGACATATATTGTGATACAGATGGAGTATATGGAAACAAGTTTTTACTGATAAAAATAGAAACTAAAATAAATTATCTACATAACAGAGTACCCGTGCGAATGCACGAATATTTTGCTAGTTTATTATATAAGAATAAAAGGAATAATTGTACACAAGTTAGAGGAAGGCCAATTGTTTTTGTCATATATGTAGAAAATAAACTCGTTTGATGATTAATTTATAATTATATTTTGATAACTTATTTAATTATCTTACAGTGGTCGTTTGTTATAGTTTTATTTAAAAAAATAACATCTGTTTGTTATAACTTTTAAAAATAATCATAATTTAAAAATAATTTAAAAACTGCTAAAAATGATAAACTGATATTAGTAGCTTATTTTTTATAGATTTTTTCTGAAGGAAAGAGAAAACAAGTATAAAAAAAATTCAAACAAAAATATCCTCAAGTTATTTTAATATTCCAATAATATCATTGTTGCTCTATCTTAAGTAATTTTTATAAAAGTAAACAAACATAAAATAATTTCTGCTTTTTTTGTAAAATCTCTAAAAAATAATTTCTAAATTATTTAATGTCAAAATCACACCTGCATCTGCACCCGTTGGGTTGGGGTTTTTCCACCCGAACCTGCAGTAAGAAAAGCAAAAAAATACAACAAGCTCAAATAAATTATGGTCCACAACATTAAAATTAAAGTCTACAATATTGTAACATAGTGTTCAACATAAACTTTTAAGATATAAATGGGTAATTATGCATAAGTAGGAGTAATTATGTAGTTTAACATATAATAACCGAGTGTAATTTCGGGGTTCGGGTGTGGGTTTGAGTGATCCAAAACCCGCACTCGAAATATCGGGTGTCACCCAATAGTCTACGTAAATATATTTAACTGCGTTAGAAAATAAATGTTTATAGAGGATTAAATTGAAAAATATTTTTAACAAAAAATAAATTATTTTAAAATATTAAAGAATTTTAAAATTTGGTTTGAATCGGATATCTTCTGCACGCATATGGAGAGATTAATTTCTCGAACCGAGTAGGACCTCAAATGATGGGAAAACTCTCTATCAAAAGAAACAAACACTGCTGCATTTCAAGACTGGTTTCGATCTTATAATCTCTAATTAAGTTGGAAAATATTCATTACTATCTCATCTAAATGATATTCAAAATTTATATAAAAACGAATTAAAAAAATAGAGATCAATTTAATAGTTTATTCGTTACAAAAAGAAAACACTGGCCTATCCACCACACATTAAAGAGACCTAATAAATTTGAAAACATGATCTTCTGGACCTTTTTGCTTATAGTAACTTCTGGGCCAATATTTAATATCGGGCAATTATTGACAATGAAATGACATTTTAATAGACAAATTTTCAAAAGTCTATAAATGTGGTATGACAGACACATTGTAGTATCAAATTTTAGAATAGACTCAACAGACACACAAAAACAGAATAGAAACCATTAGGGTAGGGTATCAATTCATTGATGACTGATGAGTAATAGATGTAGATGTATAGTAGTACATAGCTGCACTGAGAAGTGGATGCTCACTTCTTCTTTTTTAATGTTTTTTTGTGTTTTATATATATTTTTTAACGGCAAATATATTATATATATATATAATAAAAACCAAGTCACTTTTTTTTTGTGTTTTATATTTGGTTTATATTATAGACTAGATACATTAATTATTTAATGAATCTAAAAAGTGACTTGTCTCTTATAATAAAGAACGGAGGTAGTATTTATTAAGAAACTAAAATATAATTTGAAAGTAATTTTTTAAATAAAGTCTAATGAAAATATATAAAAAGTAATAACTTGAGTTTTTTTTTCTTCTTGTAATAAGTTTCCCATAAAGATTTAAAAACAATTTTTATTAGTTATGGAAAAAAAGAGATAAATAAATTAATACTTCTTAACATTCTAAAATAAAAAATAATTTGAGATATATAGACAAAAAATAAAATGAAATGAAAATATGTAAAAGAAAATAGTAAAAAATGGAATGAGTGTTATTTATGTGGAGAATTTGCGCATATAGGTTTTCAATTTTTTTTATTTTATAAAAAGTCCACAAGAGTATAAAGGTGGTATCTAAGACGTCCCAATTATGTTGGCACCCCTAAGAAGCACCTAAAAAAATACTCTAGTGAGATATATTAAAATAAAAAATATAAGAATGATACAAAAGAACCTTGAGGAGACTAGACCAAAACTCAAGGTGTAAATATCTCTCTGCCTCGTTAAACCCTATGAGATAAAACCTTGATGAAGGAAAAAAGAGTGTAGAGTTAAGACAAAGATACAAACAGAGAAATAAAAGCATCAACACAATCTATATAAAGGTAAGCCTAGCCTATTATGATAGAAATCATTCAAAATAGAGCTAGACAAATTATTCCACCAGATAAACCTATTGATAGATAAACCAATATTCGCCAATTTATCAATTTATATTTTGATTAAAATAAAAGTAGAGAAAGATTAAAACAAGTTTACAAAATTGAAGTCCTCTAAAATTAACTTTACAAACTCTATATACTGACACCTTTCCTTATACTTACTGCTTCAATAAAATACTAGTCAGAACACATAATTTGGACCTCGCTTAATCAAACTTGTTGGCCGATTAAAACTACAAGCACAAATCATGAATATTACACTGATCTTTTATTGTTTATATATGAACAAGTTTACAAACTTAAACTTTAAAATATTGCAAAATTGAAACTAAACAAACTTAAACAGAGTGATCACCACTGCATAAAGAACTAAGAAGAAAACCCAACTTCTCTTTTTTTTGGGGGGGGGGGGGGGGGGGGTGATCTTAAATCGCATTGGTATGGATGTGATAACACGCCATGCTGATAACTCAATTCTATAACTAATCCTGTTGAAAATTATGTATGCAATGCATGCATCCAGAGGGGAGTTCATTTGGCTTTTTGCGGGATAAAGATGGCATGACTAAACTTAAGGATTATGACTCCTCATCACAGTGGAAATTGCCTGACTCCTTTCTCGTTCAGAGCAGGCCGAAGAAAATCCAACAGCAGCCATCTAAAGTTTGTTAATATCATCTACTATCAACTTGACACAGCCTAGCTCGCCCAGGATTTAGAAGTGATTCTGACATTGTCCAACCCTGCAAAAAAATAGATCTACAATTTATAAGTATGTACCAGGCATTTGGAATGATTAAATAGATATATACAGTAACAGAAAACATGCTTACTTAATACATGTTCATTGTTTACAATTTACAATATGATTGGTGACCAAATATTCAAATAACAAAGTTCCCATGTCTTAAACCTAACTACCTTCATTGCAACCTCAACAATAAGCTCTCAAATGATGACGGGTATAAACCAATCCTATACCCTGCTTTAAAAAAAATAAAAAAAATCTTGATACGGAATTTCCCAAACCAATGCGGGCCAGTATTTGCAGCTTCCAGTTAAATCCTGTCAAGACCTGAACCCTGTTCCACTGCCATCTTTATTTCACCATTCATATACTTTCCTAAATGGGTTCTATTGCTAACAATATTCCCCCCACACCTCTAACATTCATCTTATCCTCAAGGTGAACAATTTTTAGATGTTGAAAACCAGAGTCTCCACTGGGATCCTATTATTGGAAGCATATTGCCACAAATGTGAACATATGTCTACTAGGGTTCCCTTATCTTTCTCCAATGCCCCCTTAAGGACAAACATGTAGAATAACAAGAAAATCATGTGGTCCTCAAACTTAACATAGAACTCATCTATCTCAATTCTCAACAGCTAGAGTAAAATGGGGGCAGAACTCAGCAACTGCCTGTATAACCCATAATAGTTGAGTGGTGAAGCAAGTCGTCGCTCGATCCTGATCCCATATCTGATCTACAAGCTTGGCATCATTGCATCTAGGCCGGAGAAGAACAGGCAGTCCAAGTCTCTTGCCATTCTTGTTTTTATAATCTGCTAAGGTCATATATTCCACTCAATAATCCAGCAACTACATTGAACTTTATCATTACTAACGAACCATACAACCTATCCTGACAGACATTCACCTGATTGGATCTGATGGACTCAACGGCGGTGAAGGGACTGAAGGCTTAACTGGATTTTAGTTTAATCCCAAAGCATGACTTAGGTAGAGTTGGAGCCTTGTCTCGCACTCCCTTAACAAAGGATGAATGGCGTTGGCTATGACTGTAAATTTTCCACTTCTATTGGGATGGGTCTCGATAGGTTGTTAAAGCATTAAAAACTAGTGGGTATTGATGATCATATAATATGGAGGATGAAACTTCTCGTTTCATTTCGTCACTCTTTGTTTTTCCATCAGCTTTAACAATTGTACGAGGTGGTATCCTCACTTAGATGTGTTCAAAAGAGCTGAGTATTTCACTCTATTATCTTTTCCTAAATCTCCTATTTTACAATACTTCATCTGATCCTACTCCTACAGGCTGGGTTCAAATCCTCTCCAATGGACATCACCAGTTTCTTGATATTAAAGATGGAAAAAGTCAGGCCAATACGAATTTCTCACTCAAATACCAGTTCCTTTCACGTTCCAATTCCAGTCTTGCCTCCATCCCCGACCCTTTCAGGTTTCATCCATTAAAAATTTATACTCCCCACCCAATCAAATAGAACTTATTTATGATTTTGAATACCAAAGCTTCTTCAAATTTTGTTATTTTTCGTCATGTAGCATGTCCTTGTTGTGCTTATTTCCGCATTATCAACAATGGTTCTTATTCTAATTCTAATACTACTACAGTATAAATAACAACTCATGCCATGTAATGTAATATCATTAATTGATAAAGAATAAGACTTGTTCAAATCCAGGTCCACAAATACTGCACTGTGGACATATGATGCAGAACAAACCCGTTAGTCTTGCTCCATTACCTGTTCGTGGGCTTTATTCTTGAATAGCCAGTAAGCATCTGCGACCACTTTACAAGAATTGGCAATACAAGCCTCAAGATCAGTAACTGTGAGCATCAAATTCAGATCCTCCCTTTGCTTACAAGATGAAACCTTGCTTTCATTCAACGATTTTATAAAACTCGAGAGCACATGAGCCTGAAAATTAAGGTTATTTATATTTTAAGTACTTTTCCAAATAAGAAGGCCCTAACAGTGCTATAAAGTTGCAAAACAGCCATTTATCTCACATGGAATGCTGCTTTCAGAATGTCGTCTGACTTCGCCTGATCCTTGAGCACAGCATGGACCTTAGATTTTGAAGGATTATATGTCACAATATACCTCTCCTTCTGCAATCAATTTAAAAGAACGTAAGAATGTATCATACAGAAATGTCAATCGAAGTGATAAATATTCAGGATAGTTAAAAATTATTTTGCTCTCAGTAAAGGACATACATCAAACAAAGGCTCTATGGCAACATATGTACTAGGGTCTTGGAATGCGTCCTTGATTCTTGATCCTACACAGTCGATTTAAGTTCTAATTATTCAGGTAAAATTGCTGGAGTAGACATGTACAATTATTTCAGTCATTGATATACCAATTACAACAGGCTTATCTTTCCATGGAAAACTGAATATGTCCTCGTTCAAATTGCCCTCCTGCAAAGTGGGAACTTGTCCTGAAATGGATTAATTCAGTTAAAATATGAATGAAGGAAATAGTGGAATAGTATATCTAGAGCTCTAGTGCTTGTAGACATTAAAATGACTTTGGAAATGAGAACAGATTGCTCAACAAAGACGGCACAGACTGACTCTTTAATGATGTGTCAAAAAGGTACACAACCAATCTCACAACCAATCACAATCCCTCCCTCCCTCCCTCCCTCCCTCTCTCTCTCTCTCTCTCTCTCTCTCTCTCTCTCTCTCTCTCTCTCTCTCTCTCTCTCTCTCTCTCTCTCTCTCTCTCTCTCTCTCTCTCTCTCTCTCTCTCAATTGTGTTAGAATACTAATTAAACTACAGCATTGTTATATACCTGTTTTGAGGAAGGACTCTACGGCCACACTGAATCTTGCAGAGTTAAGTGTGTGCAAAACCACAGATTTTACCTATGAATACAATAAGCATTAGTGACAAAACCACCGGATTGGATGTACAGATATGCATCATCATTAGAAAAACAAAACCAAACCTCTTTATAAGAGCTAAGAATGTATCCACATGAAAGAAGGGAAAAGGTGGTAACAAGAGATGGATTCCTTTTGGCGATCATTATGCTCAAACCAGTACCTAACTGCAAATTGCAAAAGAGATTCAGTACTTGATTTCATCAAAAGAGGCCAAAAAACAAAATTCAAGGTTACCACCAGCGTATACCAAATTCTAAAACTATTTAAAATAAAATAAACAACACTAGCATATAGAAAGCACAAGCTTAAATATCAATTTCTTCAATGGTATACTTTATAATATTGATAATGGAAGCTGTTTATACTCAATTGGCTATACCTTACATCATTAAAAATTTTACAGGTTTAATTGGATGCTACTTTTTTATGAGTTATGACTTTATAAATTCAGAACCAGGGCTACTTTAGTAATTTTCTGGTCTCTGTTCATAAGCTGAAGTTGGGCTTGAGTTTTTTGCTATTGGGGTGACAGAAAGTCTAATTTGATTGCTCAGTTCTAATGAATGGATTCAATAGAAAAATTAAGTATCAATCCTTCCAAGATTGTGATTCTATTTTCAATTGTAATAAAACAGCGGGACAAGTGACAATTAACTAATTGCAATTATTTCTTGAAAGGACAGTTTCATGATTTTATGCAGTAAAAATGTAAAATTGCTCTTGTGACTGTGTAATGCACAAGCTAAACCAAACCCCGCATTTGTTCCCTAGGAAACCAAGATTTGAAGCAAATGTTAGTTTTTTTTTTCCTTTTGATGTTTCCTTTGGCAGAAAACAAACAAGAAACTCTTTCCTTCAAAACCATTGTTAGCTTGTTAGAATTTTCTCAAACAACCATCAATCCTAAAGTTCTAAATTTTTACAGGCACTGCTCAAAGAGGAAAACAATACTAGTAGCCCGACTTCTTGCCAACAAGTTGTACATGTCATAAAAATATATACTATAGATTTCCAATCCATTGTTCTTCTATCCACCTAAGAAAAATAATTTTATATGAAACCCCACTTCCCCTGCTGTCGTACATCAATTAGGAAAAACTAATCAGCGAGATTCTGGGCCATTATTTTGTACATTTTCCTTTTGTAACATTGAAAAATCTAAAGATAGTAATTACTTCAAAGGTCTGTGTTCACAGCATGAAGTACCGATTACATCCAAAATAAAATAGGTTCACTCACAAACATGTAGTAGGTGTGCAAATAAAAGGCTCAGCCTGATTAACCAGGTTTGCCGGGGTGATCTGCATATGTATGGTTTTGGGTGTATAAAAAGTATATACACCCAATGCCTATAAAGCACGCATTGCTAAAACTAGTGACATGCATTAGGTCTTTATAAACCCTAAACATAATAATAGAGTTCTCCATTTCTCAAAAGAAATGTACAGGATCTCTACTCGTTTTCCAGATAGTCCTTAGCCAGAAATAGGACCTGTTTGTGTAAACTTAAAAAAATTATATATATATATTTTTAAAGGATTTGTTTTGAGAATTTTTTTATGTAAAGCAAAAGTTTTGGATTGCAATTATTAAAAAACACTTCATTTTAAAGTTAAGCTACTCAAAGTAGCTTCTCAAAATAATAGAAAACTGATTTTTTAACAGCTTCAACATACTAAAAACTTTCAATGGTGATACGTTTTTCAAAATAGAAGTGATATTTTAATGAAAAAAGGATGAAAGAAATGGTCCCTGAGCTAGGTGTGCAACATTGTTGCAAAAAAGATGGCATCAAAATTTACCGACACTACATCCAACAATAATTGTTGAAGTTGATAAACATACCAGGTCCGCAATATTGCCAACACATTCTCCTTTAGCAGTGACATCCCCAATGTTTTCTCCTTTAGCAAAGGCTTTGTAAATTGGTGTCCTAGTTGATGTTGATGTTACAGCAGCAACATTCTAAGAGCATAAATAAACTAATTAGTCTGGAGAACTAATATGAAAACGAATCACTCATGATCATGACAATAAAGCAAAAAATATCAAACCTTGAGTACATTAGCTGCACAAGCCAAAGGAAGAAATAGATGTGGCACTGCAGCAGTTGCGAGTTCGACCCCGGCACCCAACTCCATGAGAAGATCACCAGCAAAGCGCAACTGTAACACAATAACTTTCAGAGAGCAGATTAAGGGATAGGTCTGATTTGTATTATGAAATTGAGCAGAGGAGAGGAGAGGAAGCAGGAAGTATATGGCAACCCTACCTGTTTGAGATCATAATCAAATTTCTTTCCTTGGCGAGCAAAAAGCATCTTTCCGACACGACCGGCTCCGTCCTACATATATGAATAATGTTGAATGACAATCAGTTGAGTTTTGATGATAAAAGTAAGTTGTGAGTGGCAAGGATGTGGTTTTATGAATGAATTGGATAGATACCACCTACCTTGAGAATCCAATTGATTGCAACAGCCCCAGGAGCGGCTCTGTTTCTAGAGACTCCAACTGAACTCAAAAGTGTTTGAGTAGTGAAAACGCCCATTGCTCCACCAAAAAAGTGCTGAAACAAAAAAGCAATTATTAGTATAAGAAAAGAAAGAGTAATTAGTGGAGAAGATGAGTTAGTATAGTAGTAGTACCTTGAGAGCCCTCCAAGTCATGTAAGGGACATAGGAAGGGGTAACACTATCAGGAAAACCTTCGGGAACCACATAAGATCTAACGAATGACATCAATTCCTGCGTGCGTGCGTGTGAGCGTTGAGAAACAAGGTAATAGATGATGAAAATGGAAAGTAAGTAAGTAAGTAAGTAAGTAAAAGAAGAAGAACATACATCAATAGGGGGCTTAGGGGTTTGTAAGCTGAGAGAACGAAATGAATTATTCTTGAATTGGCCGGAGGCATCAGTCTCAGCAACGTACTTCCATTGACGGCCATCGATTTCCTCGCAGCAGATGAATCTGAAGGTGGAGCTGCTGGATTGGAGCGGCGGCGTGGTGGTGGTGTCTAGGAGAGGTGTGGATGCTAATTCGGCACTGATACGTATGGTTTCGCGGATTAGAATATCTTTAGAGGAAGGAGCTGTTGTTGTTGTTATTATGTTGGATGTTTGCTTCTTCACATTCAACGGATTCGGAGCCATCACCATGATGATGATGATGATGATGATGATGATGAATTCTTCTTCAGATGATGACGATAATTACTGCAACTAATTATTACTCCTATTTATTCATTTAGTGAGAATGAATGAATGAACTACTACTCCTAACTCCTACAAGATAGATACATAGATAGATAGATAGATAGATAGAGGAGATGATGATGATGAATGGATGAATAATGAATTGAGAGCATAGTTATCATCGAAAGAAAGAAAGAAAATAAAGAAAAGTTGAAAAAGCGTTAAAATTAAAACATGACGAATAGAATGAGGCAGGAATAGGATGGAAGGTCACACCCACACTGACACACTCACTCTTTCAGACACAAACACATTCTACGATACGACGTCGCTTTGTTCAAAAATTCATTTACACTAACACAGTAACACAAACACCCACGCCACGAGCCACGACCATTCTCGCTCTCACCTCCACTTTCGAGTTTGAACGCTCTGCTGTATGTGTGAGTGTGACCCATCCATCCATATTTTTTATTATTAATTAATTTTAATTAATTTCAATAATATATTAAATAATTTTTACTTTTCGTAAAATTTGATATTTTTTGGTTAATTAAGAATTCTAAACTTCCTTTCAAAAATACTAAAGTTCAAAAATTGAATCAAGTACTTCCAAGAGTTATCGTTCAACTATGTTTTGTTTTATTTTTTTCGAGCTTTAGTCACTTTATTAATGCAATGAAGAATAGTAAAAACTTTGATAGGTGACGCACACCCGCATTTTGAATACTCCCCACCAGTCCACCACCCTACATGGGCACATGTTACATGTACATCATTTTGTCATCTCATCTCCACGTATACGGCACAATCTTATCCTTGTTTTTTTTTTTTTTTACAAATATCATTGTTTCTTTTATTTTTGGACAAATATGAATAAAGTTGGAAATTAGTCGAGTTAAATCGAATCTATCTGAGTTTGATTCGATAAGAATTAGTTCAGTTCAAAATCCGGTTAGAGTTTAGTACAAAATGTTTTTCCAACTTAAATTTGGCTCGTATAAAGTTCACGAACAAATTAATAAAACTTGTTAAGTTCAATTCGTCTGTTTAGTTTGATTACAAAATTAGTGTCTATAAAAAATCGCTATAAAATCACTTAGACCAGGAAAAACCTTTGAGAACCGTGCAGATCATTTAATAGTGGCGTTATAAAAAACTATTTCGGTTTAATATAAATATATTTGAAAAAAACAAATCTTAAACTTTTTTTTTGTTAAAAAATACTCGAAGATATAAGAAATATAGTAGTGGTACATTTTTTCCGCTTTCTAATACAGAACCAGAGCAATTGTGTTTATATTATAAACAATGTGAGACAAACAAATTAAATGCTAGCATTCTTACTACTACCATGATACATAAAGTTACAACATATATATGTATAATCAATTCAAAAACTATGAAATCAGTTATATAAATATAAATGTGTAAAATTAAATATATAAATTTAAAAATATTTTTGAAGTGTTATATATAATCGAGTCAGTTGGTGAACTAAATTAATCGAACTATATATACTTTAAATTTAACTCATTTAATTGACGAATTTAATTCTCAACTTAAGTTTGACTCATTTTGTTCAAATCAAACTCAACGAATCAATTGTCGAATCGAGTCTCAAACTTTTTTTGACAAAATATATTTTTTATCGAGGAACTCATTCTTCCAAATATTTCATCTTTGGAGAGTTCATTAATAATTTTTGTTGTTTTTTTAATGACTTAAGCGTGATCAATTAGTTTAGAGACATATGAGTTGTATAAGAGGAGTAGGAGTGAGAATAGGTCAGACCGACCTACAAGGGTTACGGCCTAGCCTATATAGGCTCAGGTCAGACCTTTTTTTAATTAGAGCAGGCTAATGTTTTTTTATAAGCTCATTTAACTAAATAAGTCAGACTACATGCCACAACAAAAACTTTTTAAGTCTACTAGGCCGAATTGTCAAAAAAAAAAAAAGTCTACTAGGCCGACCTATTTAAATAAAAATTAATAATATTTTTATTACTTTTATCATTTAATATAATATTGAACTTTGAATTAAATTTTAATTCTACAAACTGAAAAATGAATTAATTTTTTGTACATATAAATGTATTATTAAAATGAAATAATTTTTTGCACATATTATAAACTAAATTTGAAATATGATGTGCATATATAGTTAAATTTTTTAAAATATAATGTGAAATATCAAAAATTTGTTCAATATCATCGGTAAATTAGTTGATTAGTCGATTTAAATATAAATATAATTACTTATTTAAATATTTTTATATAAAATAAACTTTTAAATCGAGTAACAGACCAAATTGAACTTTTCAAAAGTCAAACATCAGACATAAAAATCAAATTTGTAACAAACTACCGATCAAATTTAAATCTTTAATTTTTTGACACACCAAAATCAAGTTTAACAAATCCTAACTCGGCTTATTTCCACCCCTAAAAAGGAGGTGCAAACAATTCAGGGAGAGAACAGATTTTCTTTTATTATATATAATATAATAATATAATATAATATAATATATAAAAAAAGGAGTTTTAAAGAAAAGAGAAAAGATATATATAAATAGGTAGAAAAAGGTAATTAGAATTAGTAGGGTTTAAAAGTGAAAAGAAACGAAAAGGCTGAGAGTTTTGTTTTGAGAGTTTGTTTGGAGTGAGGAGGAAGACGAGACGAGTGAAGAATAGCGAGATAGAGAGAGAAAGACGACGCATTTGCTTCTTTCCAACGAACTTGTTACCGATTCATTCCGCCGATTCGATTTGATCGACTCACTCTCGGCCTAGGGTTACGCTTCCGGTTCGCTTCTATTTCTCTTCTCCGATGTATTCATTCATTCATTCCATTCTTTTTAATTATATTATTATATAATAATAATTGAAAATAATCATCAAGAATACAATTGATATCTTTGCTTATAAATTTAGAATGAAGGTGTTTTGCATGAATGATTGCTTCTTATATCATCGCTGCTAATCCCTAACATTACTACTCACTCATACAGTGCTGCCGCAAAAATGGCCAACTTAGCTTTGTCTGGTATACTTGAAAAGGTACTTTTCTCTTGAATGATTTTACGCCACTTTCTCTCTCTCTCTCTCTCTCTTATGAATGAGTTCGTACTGGTTAATTAGTAGGTATATGAATGAATTATAGAATCTTGAAGTATTATTATTGATTGATTGATTGATTTACTCTTTTGTTTGTTTGTTTATTTGTACCACAACACAAACATAACCTAACATAATTGTGCTTCTCACACACACAGATGACTGGGAAGGATAAAGACTACAGATATATGGCCACTTCTGATTTGCTTAATGAGTTGAGCAAACCCACTTTTAGGGCTGATGCTGATCTTGAACTTAAATTGAAAAATATCATCATACAACAACTTGACGATGCTGCTGGTGATGTTTCTGGACTTGCTGTCAAATGGTACAACACACATCCATCTTCAACATTTACTAATTCATATAACTCTTGTTGTTTTAATTACTAATTCATTATCATAAATTGCAGCCTTGCTCCATTAGTCAGGAAGATGAATGAGGCAAGGGTTGTCGAAATGAGCAGTCAATTATGTGACAAAATACTAAATGGGAAGGATCAACATCGGGACACTGCTAGCATAGCTTTGAAGACAGTTGTTGCTGAAGTTTCTACCCAATCCCTTGCACAATCTATTCTTTCTATTCTCTCCCCGCAATTGATAAAAGGAATTACTGGCAAAGTAAGTCCTTCAACTTGTAGATTCTTTGTAATGTATACTTGTAGATTATTTAGTCTGTACTTTTTAGTCTCAGATATCTTTAACTTGCATTTTACATTTTTAGATTTATATTTCTTAAAGACATGCAAAACACCCTTTTCCTTTATTTATAGGCATTTTGAGCCTTTTGGTTTTGGGGTCTACTTAAGAAGTTATGTTTATTGGTCCATGAGCTGCTAGAATTGCTCTCGACATGTCAATCTTCTCAACGGAAACAATGCCGTTATTAATTGTCCACTTTCATCTATGAACTTGCTTAGTATAGTTTCTTTTGTGTGCTTAGTTTTTAATATACTTAGTCACCAAGTTCTTCATTTAGTGTTTTTTAAAGTTACATTCAATTATGAATCTTCTCTTATTTGAATGACCGCAGGATATGAGCACAGAGATTAAATGTGAATGTCTGGATATTTTATGTGATGTCCTTCATAAATTTGGGAATCTGATGGCAGCAGATCATGAGCTATTATTAAGTTCCCTGCTTTCGCAGTTGAATTCTAATCAAGCTACTGTGCGTAAGAAGACTGTTGCATGCCTTGGTAAGACGGATTTAAATTTGTGGGCTTCTGTTTTCTGTTAAAGATTTGTTCATCACTGGGGATTTAATGTTTCTTTCTGCAGTTTGAGGGCTGTCAATTATTTTCGCTTCATCTTGGTTAAATACTTTTTTGTAGGAAAGTTGGTTAGAGTTAACTGTTTTGTCAACTTTTACCATCAGTTATTTTTCTGTTTTTCTGATTTGAAACTTTTAATTTCTGGACGGTCATGCAGTTTTTTGTTGTACCTTGCATCTTAGGCAACTTTGATTCAGTAACTGAAAGAGATTTGTGTTTCGGGTTTTGGCGACTATTTGATTAACATTATTTTCAGCTAGTTTTACTTTATAAATTGATTTGCTCAAATTTGAGTTTGATATGACGTGGTTGTGTTGTTTTTACTCTAAAACATGGTGTAGATATTTTAACCTAATGCAGAAACTACTTTTTAACACTTCTAGTAAAATCAAGGTTTAATGGTAAAATACATATTGATTCAAAGCAGCCAAACATCTATAGTTTTATAAAATTACTTTTGAGAGGAACCAAGTTGGTGTTTGGATGTGTGTTTGACAAACATGATTCCGAATAAACTTGATTTTGTAATCAATTTGGCCAAACATGAGTTTGAAAAGTAATTTATGTTTGACTAATTTTCCCCGTAAAAGATATTTTGGCGTAAAAACTTAGCATAAATGTTTTAATCTTAACATTAAAGTTGAAATATATTTATTTAAATAAGGTTTGGAGTTGAAATTAATTTTGATCTCAATCAACCAATATGTATAACTAAAATTATGTTTGATATCAACCCTGAAGTTGCCACTTTTCTTTTTGGTCAAAAATGTTGTCTATTAAAGCAAAAGTTCAAAACTGTATTTGTGTAATGTATTGTGTTTCTTCTTGTCAGCATCTCTTTCTTCAAGTTTGTCAGATGATTTGTTGGCAAAGGCAACAATTGAAGTTGTTACCAAGTTGAAGAATAAAGCTGCCAAGTCTGATATGACCCGTACAAATATACAAATGATTGGTGCTATAAGGTTAGCAATTTATTTCACATTACTTCTCCCTCTAGCTTCAGTTTCTTTTTTATGTTGAAAACAGCAGATATTGGAAATGGTGAAAAATCAATAAGTTACTTTCATATAGGGCGGATATCATTATATAGGAAAACAGTGGAAGCTGTACTGTGGTTGAAATATAATCAGTGACATTTATAAAAGTTAAGCTGTATAAAAATAGAAAGAGCTACATAATAAAATCAACTGTGTAAAATGGTGACATAACATCACTAACCTTATAACACCAAGTGGTATGGCGTTGCCTTCTGCCACAACCACTATTTAACATCACTGGTTGAAAAAGGAACATGTGGAGTAACAGATTTGAGCTAATTATTTTTTCAGTCGAGCAGTTGGCTACCGATTTGGGCCCCATCTTGGAGACACAGTTCCAGTCCTAATCAACTATTGTACTACTGCCTCAGAAAATGATGAAGAGCTTCGTGAGTACAGTTTGCAGGTGCCACATTTGTTTGTTATCCATAACTTTGTATTTGAAATGTTTGTATATTTATCATACGCTATTGGTTATGTATTCAATAATATCAAAAAAATTCTGTAGGCTCTAGAAAGCTTTCTTCTAAGGTGTCCAAGGGACATTTCTGTTTATTGTGATGAAATTCTTCATCTGGCACTAGCATATCTGAGTTATGACCCAAACTTTACGGACAACATGGAGGAGGATACTGATGATGAAGGTCATGAAGAGGAGGAGGACGAGTATGTGGCTGTGGTTCACTTAGTTACCTGTATGCTATTCATATTTGCACAATATTCCTATTAATAATGTCTTATATGCAATATTATTTTCCAGCGAGAGTGCAAATGAATATACAGATGATGAAGATGCCAGCTGGAAAGTTCGCAGAGCAGCAGCTAAATGCTTAGCTGCATTGATTGTTTCTCGTCCTGAGTTGCTTTCAAAGCTTTATGATGAGGTAACTTTGTTTTCACTTATTCGTAATTTGCAAATAAACTATTCTTTTCTTTATTTTTCTGAGATATTGCTGTTCTTGGATCATTTTATCCCCGGGTAGTAAGTAAATATTTGGTTTACTAAATATATAGTTTGATGAGATATTTTGGTATCCACATGTTCTTCCAATTAAATTTCTTTTATCCCCAGGTAGTGAGTAAACGTTTGGTTTTACTAGAATTATAGTTTGATGAGAAATTTTGGTATCCATATGTTCTTCCAATAGAATTTCTTTTATCCCAAAGAATCTGTGTAATTGTTTGTGTATATGGCTGTTCACTCAATGTGATATGTATAATCTTTAGTTACATGACTGCCTAACCTTCAATTTCCTTTTTTACAGGCTTGTCCAAAACTGATTGACAGATTTAAAGAGAGAGAAGAAAATGTCAAGGCAGGATAAATCTTCTAGTTTTCTTTTTTCCTTTTATGACCCAAGGTTGTTTATCTGATATGGATATGCTGCAGATGGATGTATTTAATACTTTCATTGAGCTCTTGCGTCAAACTGGAAATGTCACAAAAGGGCAGAATGATGCAAATGAAATGAGGCAAGTGGCCTCTGTTTTTTCTTGTGTGAAAGTACTTTGTATCAATTTGTTTCTTTATTTGTTTTGATGTTGGAAACTTTATGTGATGGGTGTTTGTACATACAATTTATGCACTTCTAGTTATTTGTTTAAATCTTAAGATGCACTGTCAAATCATATTTTTATATATCTACTATAACATATAAAGCAGTCGTGTAGAAGATATCATAGTATTCCCCATTTATTGTTGAGTATATCATACCTTAATTTAAGAACTTGACATTATTTATTTCTCCGATAAAAGGAGTGGTCTTCCTTGTGAAATGAACATTTTGTTTTGCCATAATAATTTCAACATGATGTTTTCTAGATGAACCCGTAGCTTCCTCAGGTTTTTTAACCTATGTCATGTGTTATCTTAGAGCACTTCTATTATGACTGGTATCTACGGCTTCATTGCTGCTGTTACAGATATAGCACTAATGCACTATACAAATTTTACATCAGAACATTGTTGCTTAGGTTAAAGATACTTGAAAACACCCATTTTTGCATATGATCTTAATAGTTTAGCTACATCTCCATTTATGTGTGAACATGCTTCTAAATTCTAACATATATAGGTTAATAAGTTTGTCAAGAGCAATACGATCTTTTGCTGTCACTATCACTTCAACTTTTCTTTAGTTAAGCCCAGTCTTTACAATTACCTCATAACTTATATCATAGCACAACTTGACTGTCTTAACATTTACATTCAATGCAGTCCTAAATGGTTGTTGAAGCAAGAACTATCAAAGATTGTCAAGTCTATCAATAGGCAGTTGCGTGAGAAATCCGTCAAAACAAAGGTAGTTAAAATTTTAAGCATTAAACTTAAAGTTGATATCCATTAAACTTAAAGTCTCCAGGATTTTAAGCATAGTTGTCCATGCAGGTTGGTGCCTTTTCTGTTTTGAAGGAACTCGTGGTTGTCTTGCCCAACTGTCTTGCAGACCACATTGGGTCACTCATTCCTGGAATTGAAAAAGCATTAAATGTAAGCGATATTGTCTTGGGTTAAAATTTTCTTTACTCTCACGTGGTTTTTACTATTGCTCTATATTTTGTCATTATTTTGCTTTTCAGGACAAATCATCTACGTCAAATTTGAAGATTGAAGCCCTGATACTTACAAGATTGGTATTATCTTCACATTCTCCTGATGTATTCCACCCTTATATCAAGGTAACAGCTTGATGATTTGTTTGATTTACTCTTTGAATTGGTTTCACCACTTGTATTTTAGGGGCAATGGTAGTGCCTTATGCAATATACTATACTATCGATATACATATTATAAGTCATTAAGAAATTTTTAATTCTTTTTTCATGTTCTAGTTAACTGTTGCCACAACTACAATCTTTTATGAGTTAAAGCCTTATTATGGTTTGATTTGGCCGTTTAATTACTGCCAGTGTATACAACAGGCAATTGCAAGTAGTCTTTCGCTGCATTTTTAGTCAAGCGGTCTTCATGCGAGAGTTTGTCTGTTTTGAAATCCATTCCTCGATTTCCACAGCAAAAACATTTACTTACAGTTGTTCTTTGACACACTTTATTGGTTTAGGCTTGTTTGTTAAATTCTTCTGTGGAAATAACGTTTTACCGATCCAATGTACGTGGATGATATATGGCTGCATTTCATAATTTTTTTTGTTTCTGTTTTAAGGCTCTTTCTGCTCCTGTGCTATCAGCTGTTGGTGACCGATACTATAAGGTCACAGCAGAGGCCTTGAGGGTGTGTGGAGAACTTGTTAGTGTTGTGCGACCTAACATTGAGGTGTGTAAATATTCTTTTCGACCTAACATTGTGGTGTGTAAATATTCTTTTTGCATTGTGAAATAATGTTAGAATTGTTTCTGACAATTTGATTGGTAATGTTGTGTAGGGGTCTGGTTTTGATTTCAGACCATATGTCCATCCCATATATAATGGCATTATGTCACGTTTAATAAACCAAGATCAGGATCAGGTTAGTAGGCTATTTTATAGGACAGCTTTTTTATGTTTTTATCATGGTTAACTTTTTCCTCTACAGGAGGTTAAGGAGTGTGCTATCTCCTGCATGGGCCTCATTGTGTCAACATTTGGCGACCATCTAAATGTGGAGTTACCTGCATGCCTTCCTGTGCTTGTTGATAGGATGGGGAACGAGATAACCCGACTTACAGCTGTCAAGGTTGACCCATTAAACTTTGCAGTTTAAAATTCTATAAATTGTTGTGATTTGTGACTTCTGATGCAGAAAAATGAAAATGATATAGTAATAAGACAATACTATAGGTTATTATTGGGAAATTTGCTAGGTTAAAGAATTAGATTTTATCTGAAATATTAGAATTGCATCTGTGCATGGCCTTTTTTGTTGGTTGCCACTCTGTTATTGAAGAGATCCTTAGCGTTGGATTGTATGTACCATATAGGACCGGAAATAATGAATACAATCTATTTCTCTCAAAATCCAAATGTAATGATTAGATACTGGTTCAGATATTTTGAGATAGAATGAAGGAGAAGATATGATGTTATTGAAGAGATTTCTCTTACCAGTAGTATATACCCAGGTTAGGAAAATAAAGGATGAATATAAGTTTTTACTCCCACTAAACAAATACCCAATATCTTCTCTCTAAACAAAACTCCCTCACACACAACCAAGCCTAGTGGTTAGGTTCCATTTCCAAATTTTAGAATTCGGCATCTAAATTTTTTATATAGTTGAGTGGATTTACTAAACTGCCTATCCCTCCCTCAAATTTATTTAAAAACCATTTGCTTTGAATGTATTTCCTCATCACCCTGTTGTTTGTCTTAACGATACTTAGTTACCAAAATGTGTACGACAACTGTTGTCACTCTTAAAAAATCTGCAAAGTGTGTAGCGAAGTAACCGTTGGTCACATGCTTTATGTATCTCAAATTCTTTTTGCACACATCATTCATTAATTAACCCAATGTCTTAGGGTCGTTGACCATTTATGTCTCTCTTGAAGCAGGAATCTTAAAAAGAACTAAAAACACACGGCAAAATCAACATAAAGAAATTTTCAATTAGTCATAGGTTTCACGCTTTGGTTGAAGTTGCCATTGAATCTTCATTAGATTTTTTTTTATGATGTGATAAATGTTATGGAATATCGTCCCATGGCGGATATTGGTGGAGGATTTTGGTCTCTCCGATATGGTAAATATCGGCTGATATGGTGGGTTTTTCCGCAATAATCTGCTATTGTAGCGCCGCAAAACAGGCGGTAGGGTCGGATTTTGGCCCTCTGCCATGGACCGTCGCTGCGGACAACACTGATGGTGATGATGCAATTAAGAGTTGAATAATTCTATCACTGGATTGGTTAAATCAGTTTGGTGTAAATTTTATTGCTTACCTAAATACCTAAAATATACTGGAGATTAAACTGCCAATCAAATTTTGGTAATTGGGTATGCATTATTTGACAAGGCTATTGTGCTTTATCTGTCTTGTTTTCCTAGATGCCTTACAAAAACTATTTAGCTTGAATAGCAGTTGTCTTTACTATCAGTGGTTCTTATGCAGGCATTCGCTGTTATTGCTACTTCTCCACTTCGGGTAGATCTATCATGTGTCCTGGAGCTGGTAGTAGCAGAGTTGACTGCGTTCCTACGAAAAGTATGTAACTCTTCTCACAATAAATTGTCGATTAGTATCTTGTAATGTATTTTGACATTTCTTGTTGTACTTGTATTTTATTTTGAAATTAAATTTCGTCATACATTTCTTAGAGTGGCCCACCATAATGGGTGAAACATTGAAATATACTTTTGTTGTTTGCAAACAGGCTAACCGTGCACTAAGGCAGGCCACCTTGGGAACCTTGAATTCACTCATAGTTGCTTATGGTGATAAGATTGGTTTATCTGCCTATGAAGTTATTATTGTAGAACTGTCGGGACTAATTAGGTATGTCTCACGGATCTGCTCTCTGTACATCTACACCGGTGATGTGGATCAGACTTATTTTTCTAATTTCTATTGCTTGTGTCTTAGTGATTCTGACTTGCACATGACGGCTCTTGCCTTGGAACTATGCTGCACATTAATGGGTGACGAGAGGTCAAGTCAAAGCGTTGCATTGGCTGTTAGAAACAAAGTTCTTCCCCAAGCTCTAACCTTAATTAGAAGCTCATTGCTTCAGGGGCAAGCACTTTTGGTAATTTTATTCTTGTGATTTGTTGAGAATTCCACATTAGATAGTAATATGACTTGAAAAGTGTTTATCAGTAGTGAACATCTCACAAATTTTTGTGGGGTTGAGTTAGGTCTAAACCCCAATTGTAAGTTGACCAAACATGAATGCTCAGATTGTTTTTAATTTTTTTTTTGAATGCACAGGCTTTACAAAACTTTTTTGCTGCTTTAGTCTATTCTGCAAACACTAGTTTTGATTCGCTGTTAGAGTCACTGCTTGCATGCGCCAAGCCTTCTCCACAGTCAGGTGGCATTGCTAAACAAGCATTGCATTCAATTGCTCAATGTGTGGCTGTTTTATGCCTTGCCGCTGGGGATCAGAAGTGTACATCTACTGTGAAAATGCTTACTGACATTCTCAAGGATGACAGCAGCCCCAACTCGGTAGGTTCTCTCTATCCTGTATATCTGCTTTGTAGTTATTTTTTTTTAAATAATCCACCAACGTCTTCTAAAGCCTCAGCATGCTCCAATTCAATCTGATACTTTCTTTATCTGAACTAAAATTGAAATACATCACGAAAGTTTTCCTTTCAGATTATTTCTTGTTGGTAGTGTACTAATCATTATGATTTTTCTCTTACTAAGGCTAAGCAGCACCTTGGGCTTCTCTGTTTGGGCGAGATTGGTAGAAGGAAGGATCTAAGCATACATGCACATATAGAAAATGTTGTAATCGAGTCTTTTCAATCTCCTTTTGAAGAGATAAAGTCTGCAGCCTCATATGCCCTGGGTAACATTGCTGTGGGTAATCTTCCCAAGTACTTGCCATTTATCTTAAATCAGATTGATAATCAGCAGAAGAAACAATATCTCCTGCTTCATTCTTTGAAAGAGGTATGTGGTCTTGAACAAACTTTAACCGGTTGGTTATGATTTCTTTCCAATAATTAATATATGTGATTATGGCGACTTTCTATGTTTTTATACATATTCAATTCTCTTGCCTTTATTTGCAGGTAATTGTGAGGCAGTCTGTAGATAAAGCAGAATTCCAAGAGTCTAGTGTCGAGAAGATACTTAATTTGCTCTTTAACCACTGTGAAAGTGAGGAAGAGGGGGTGCGCAATGTCGTGGCTGAGTGTCTTGGAAAGATTGCGCTCATTGAACCTGTAAAACTTGTTCCAGCTCTCAAGGTATCTTAACTTTAATTTGGTACACACTAATGCTCTTGAGTCTTGTCTTGCATATTTTAATTTGGTGGTTATGTTTGTGTATTCTAAATTTTGTTTAGGTAAGAACAAGCAGTCCAGCTGCATTTACTCGAGCTACTGTTGTCATAGCTGTAAAGTACTCCATAGTTGAACGTCCAGAGAAGATAGATGAGATCATATACCCTGAAATATCATCATTTCTGATGCTTATCAAGGATAATGACAGGGTGAGTTTTTAATTAATTTACTGAATGTTGATAAAGTAATGTAACCAAATTTTCTTTGGATGTGGCCTTTCTAAAGTATGAGTCACTTTATAGGAAAAGTGGGGAGTTGCCACTGATTAAAAAGTGCATGTTGCTTACATTTGCCCCTGCCTATAGAAAAAATTAACCACTAACATTCCCTATAAAAATGCATGCATATAATTAATTGATGAAGTTGTTTAAATTCTAAACATGATTTCCTAGTCAATGGCTATACTCCATTTTATTTTTATTGTCTATTTGTCCATATTGGTATATTTTTTGGTTTCAACTTTATTGTTGCTGATTTTTATTGTGAGCATGCAGCATGTTAGGCGAGCTGCTGTCTTGGCTCTGAGCACATTTGCACACAATAAACCAAACCTCATCAAGGGGCTTCTTCCTGATCTGTTACCTCTTCTTTATGATCAAACAATTGTTAAGGTAACCTGTATTATGGCATTCTGTTGATTATCAGACATGAAACAATTGTTAATGTTACGTTTCTTCTTTCATTCTATATTCTTGTTGAAGTAATTTTAATATTTTGTAATGGCTTGATGCTTGATAGAAAATAAAAGGTCTTGTATTACTGGAGGTGTTCTGATTTTTATAGTGAATTTCTGACAGCAAGAACTGATAAGGACGGTTGATCTTGGCCCTTTCAAGCATACTGTGGATGATGGGCTTGAATTGAGGAAGGCGGCTTTTGAATGTGTAGACACATTGCTGGATAGTTGTCTTGATCAACTGAACCCCTCATCATTCATTGTTCCTTATCTTAAATCTGGTTTGGAGGGTGAGCCTCAGTTATAATCTTTCTCCCATCCCGGCTAATTACATTTCTTGTTCATGATTCCCTTATTTAATGATACTTTTAATTTCATGTTATGACTTTTAACATATCTTTGTTACATTTACTATTAAAACATTGGCCCAAGCATATGGATCCTTACCATGTTTGTTTGTTACTCTACCATGCTTAGACCAGTGACCAGGAGCTCTATAGCTTTGGGCTGCCTTTTTGTTCTACTAAGCTTGTAGAATATGATATTTTGTTATTATTGCTTCTGGACTGGTGTTGATGATCATACTTGTGTGTGTGTGTGTGTTTGACTATCTTGGATTCTTGGTACTATTTTATTGATACTCTGTTTTTTGTATTTCAGATCATTATGATGTTAAAATGCCTTGTCACCTGATTCTTTCAAAACTAGCTGACAAGTGTCCTTCTGCAGTCTTGGCAGGTTTATGTTGCCAATGCTAAAATATTAAGATTTTATAGTATAACATTTCTTTGTCTAACTTGATTTTCACTTTTCAGTGTTGGATTCATTGGTGGATCCTCTCCAGAAGACTATCAACTTTAAGCCAAAGCAAGATGCAGTCAAGCAAGAAGTAGATCGCAATGAAGACATGATTCGAAGTGCACTCCGAGCTATTGCTTCCTTGAACCGCATAAGGTTGGTAATTTGTGCTTTATGCGAGTCAAGCTATTTATTTTAATAGTCCTTTGTTGATGCATAGTAAAATAAATACTGTTATCTGTTAATTGAAAAAGCTTTTTTTTTTACCTTGCATTTGTGTCTGTATTTGAAAAGTGTATTTGTTTTTTGAATTTCCATAATGCAGCGGAGGAGATTGCAGTGCAAAGTTCAAGAGCCTTATGAATGAAATATCAAAAACACAAGCTCTCTGGGATAAGTATTATTCAATCCGAAATGAATGATGCAAATCCACTGTTTTTTTTTTTAATTTCTCATAGTTCAGGACATCACCTGCCGAGCATTGCAACAAGTGATTTGGTAATTTTGAAACCTGTTGATACGAGGGGTCTGGAAACCTAGTTATTTGTACCATACGAGAATTCCATTCAAGTGCAACGGTTATACTAGTAATGATTTCTTGTATAGGGTGAAAGATTTTGCTTTTTTGTTGTATTTTGTATATTTTTTAGCTACCATTAACAATTGTCTTTCCCTAGCGTCTTCGTAAAACAATAGAATGCCAAAAATGAAATCAATAGACATCAATTTAATCCGGTTTACCGCCATATAATTGTGATATTGTTTTAACCACCCATTTATACTTATTGTTGAAGAAAATTATTTTTCCTATATTCAAGTGGTCTACCTTTTTGAACTTTATTTTTTGTGATTCACAGATTTTTGAACTCAAAAATGTTAACATGTCAATTTTATTATTATGGTATAATAAATGTATATTATAGACCTTTCCGATGTACCAAAAAAATAAATATATATTATAGGTTCATTTAAACGATTTCACTTTTGCAGATTTTATACCAAGCCATTAAAAACTTGCTAAATTCACTGTTTTAAAAAC
Organism: Trifolium dubium; assembly: GCA_951804385.1. NCBI lineage: Eukaryota > Viridiplantae > Streptophyta > Magnoliopsida > Fabales > Fabaceae > Trifolium > Trifolium dubium. The sequence goes on from OX638063.1 coordinate 59,347,654, forward strand.
TTCAACTCCAATTTTGGTATTGGCTAAAACATGATTACGAAAACTTCAATTAAATCTTTTGTTCAAAAAAGAAACTGCAATTAAATCTTCTAAATCATGCGGAATATTTTGGGAATGGCTAGGAATAAGTGGAATACCATGGGTAATGTCCATCCCAACTGATTAAGATATTTATTAATCATATGCTACAAGTCAAACCAAAAAAAGGGGCCAAAACAATAGTCTCAACAGTCTCAACATGTCAAACCCTTACCACGTTCAAATAGATATTTTAACCGAGATTAAAAAAAATTCATAATTGTAGTCTTTAACCGACAAAAATTGTTACAAAAATTATTACAAAAACTATCGAAATGAATAAACTGCTTTTCAATAAGTTATTTTGAAAAAACTTCGTTCACTACACATATAGTGTGTCTTTGCCTCTATTTATGTGAGAATTCAAAGAAATTTAATTTTTTGATCGAGATTGGAAAAATCTCATATTTTATAGTCTATAACACACAAATTAGGTTGAAAAACTATCGAAATGAATATACTTCTTTTTGAATCAATTATTTGAAGATACTTCAATCTCAACACATATAGTGTATGTGGGGATCTATTTAGGTGAGCAATCAAACAAATTCTAATTTTTCACCGAGATTGGAAAAATCACATATTTCGTAGTCTAACCCACAAAAATTATTAAAAAAATTATCGAAATGAATAAACTCCTTTTCGGATAATTTTTTGAAGAAAGTTCAATCCCAACACATAATGCGTCTTTGGATCTATATAGATATAGGTGAAGAATCAAATAAATCTTATATTTTTACTGAAATTGAAAAATCTCATAATTCGTAGTCTATATAACCCATGAAAATTGTTGAAAAATATATCAAAATAAATAAATTACTTTTCGAATCAATTTTTTGAAGAAACTTCAATCCTACACATATAGTGTGTTTTTGGATCTATATAATATAGGTGAGGAAACAAACAAATCTTATTTTTTTTTCACCGAAATTAAAAAATTTCATAATTCGTAATAACCCATGAAAATTGTTGAAAAATATATCAAAATAAATAAACTTTATTTCGAATATTTTTTTTGAAGAAACACAAATCCCAACACACACACACACACACACACACATATATATATATATATAATATATCAAACAAAACATATTTTTCACCGAAATTGTAAAATCTTATAATAACTCGTAATCTATAACCCAACAATTATGTTAAAAATACTGTCGAAATGTTTAAATTTCTTTTCAAATAAGTTTTCTAAAGAAATTAAAATTCCATCACATATTGTGTGTTTTTGGATCTATTTAGGTGAGAAATCAAACAAATCTCATAATTCATAGTGTATAACTTATAATCAATTTTTTGAAGAAACTTCAATCCCAACACATATAGTGGGTCTTTGGATATATTATGTGAGGAATAAAACAAATATTGTTTTTGACAGAGATTGGAATAATCTCATAATTCGAAGTCTATAATCCACAAAAACTGTTTCGAATCAATTTCAATCCCAACACATGTAGTGTGTATTTGGATCTGTTTAGGTGAAGAATAAACAAATTTTATTTTCTCACCGAGATCGGAGAAATAACATAATTCGTAGTCTATAAGTATAACCCATGATTTTTTTAAAAAAAACCATTGAAATAAATAAACTGCTGTTTGAATCAATTGTTTTGAAGAAACTTCAATCCTAACATATATAGTGTGTTTGTGGATCTATTTAGGTGACAATCAAATGAATCTTATTTTTTCGTCAATATTGTAAAACCAATATTTCAGAGTCTATATAACCCACAAAAATTGTTGCAAAAAACTATCGAAATGTCCTTTAAAAAAAACTATCGAAATGTACATATTGCTTTACAAATCAATTTTTTAAAGAAACTACAATTCCAACACATATAGTGCGTTTGTAGATTTATTTAGGTGAGAAATCAAACAAATCTTATTTTTTTTCACCGTGATTGGAAAATTTTCGTAATTTGTAGTCTATTAATAATACACGAAAATTGTTAAAGAAAAACTATTGAAATGAATAAACTGCTTTTCGAATCAATTTTTTGAAGATGCTTTAATCTCTACATGTATAGTGTGTCTGTAGATCTATTTTGATGAGGAATCAAATATTTTTTTTATCGAGATTGGAAAAATCCCACAATTCGTAGTCTATATAACCCAAGAAAATTGTTTAAAAATTATCAAAATGAATGAACTACTTGTCGAATAATTGTTTTAAAGAAACTTCACTCCCTGATATATAATGTGTTTGTGGATATAGATATGTAAAGATTCAAATTAATCTTAATTTTTCACTGAGATTAAAAAAAAAAACCATAATACATAGTATTTTTTTTTTTGAACAACAAATATTATTAATAAAACCAAATCTCGGCACAAGACGAACTAAGACTGATAAAAGAGGAGTTACAAAACAAAGGTGCCGTATATATGTAGAACACCGATGAAAATACCATAACTTACACTACCTAAAAGATATTCTACTTCTAATCTCATTCTTAAAAGACACACATCAACTTTCATACCAACAGAGAGACTTCAACCCGTCTTAGAAAGTAACTAAACTCTAACTCCCGATTCATTGAATAAACTGCTTTTTGAATAAATAATCCTGATTAATTGAATTGAGATAATCACACGTTAAAAAATCACACTCACTAAAATGTTATAAAATTTTCATATTAACCAAGTATATTTTATTTTTTTGACGTTTACCCATTATATTATATGATTTTAAGATAAAATTGTGAAATCACTTTTATTGAAACCACTATTTAAACTTCGGCAAAGCATTTTTGTTAATTTTATTGATTAAAACTTAAAACTTTTATGTAAAACTAAATTTCATACGATATTTATGTATTTTTTTGACCAAGTAGCCAAATGGCTAGAAATAAGCGGACAGTTCGAACCCTGATAATATCCCTCCCAACTGATTAAATGCATGTTTGCTATAGTGGTGAATGTGCCAGAATCACACTGTGATTTTCTAAAAGTTATAAGTTGTAGCTTTTGTAAAATTACGGTGGATCATAACAATTCTAGCACATCCACCATGATACCAAACATAAACTAAGATATTTATTAATCATATATTAAATTAAGACGTTATATCCCGCAAATATTGCTATAAAAAGGGCCAAAACAATAATCTCAACAGTCTCAACATGTATGGCATCAAACAGCCTCTACAGTGATTGGTTGGAGCATGTTCCATACAACAATTGAAGGGATTATTGGCTTTTTAACCTAATCATCATTCTCGATTGTACCATCCTTGAGATGAAAATGCTTCTCTCTTTTCTGGAACTCTGTCAAACCTTTACCACTTCCAGTCACACCAACCTTTCCTTGAGGATCGTCCGGAGATTTAAAAATACTCTCGCGCTTCCTTCCCGAGAAGAAACCAATCTTCAAGCAAAACCACATTAAATACATCACAAAATAGAACATTTATACGAAACCAACATAAAAATAAACTAAAATGATACTTCTGTGGCAAATTCAAGCTGATTCTATTCTTTCACTACTAATTTTTGAAGTCAATTCAACTCAAGATAATAAAACAAATTATTTACTAAATATATTAGTGAACATAGACTTAGGATGGTTGAAAATGGATTTCATAGTTTACTTCTAATTGCTGTAACTAACACATACAATACAAACAAATACACGGTTCACTTCTTAACACTAAAAGAAATAAGAGAATAAATAGTAGAGATATGTACCTTCTTTGCTTTTCCTTTGGTTGTCTGGAACTGCTGCCATGCATTTTGCCGTTTATTTTGTGTGACTTCAAGTTGTTCCATCCGCATCTTAGACTTAAACGCATGTATTTTCTTACGTTTGGTAGCTTTCTGTAATCATTTAGTTAGCAAACATGTCAATTGATGGCATCCTAGGAAACTGGCAGATAAATTTGAATTAAACAAAAACAATTCAGGAACCCCACTACCAAGAAATATGTTAGCGGAAAGAAAAAAAATATCATACTAAGGGTCTGTTTGAAACAATTTTGGTTTTTAGTTTTTAAAATGTGTTTTATAAACTAGTTTCAAAAACAGGTTTTTAAGAAGCAAAACATGTGAAAGCTGTTTCTGTTTTTTAGTTTTTAAAACTATAAAATTGAAAATAGTTTTTAAAAAGAGTTTTTGAGAACTCTTTCAAACGGAAGTAGCCAACAGAACAAGAGATCAAAGCATGGGAAACTAGTTAGCAGAGACAGCAAATTAAAGCACTTGATGAATATGGAAAATATGTTTTTTATTATTTGTGAAAATTTCAGCAACAACTCACCACGTCCTCTGGGTCATCGGGTTCTATACGAAGCTTTGCAGGCAAACTTCGTGACTGAAAATCAACAGACGCAGCTTGTGCAATTTTCCGTTTGATAGCCTGCTTTGTAGCTTCAGCAACTCGCTCAGCTTCTACCAAAGCATCAATAGTTCCTTCTTGAATTGGCCTTATATTAGCAGGATCTACCTGTAATAAGCAACCAGCATACAAAGTTTACCTTAAATTTTGAAATTAGAATAGCTATTGCAGTATAGTTTGATAGGGTTAAATATATTTTGTCCTCTATTTATTTTCTCTCAACTAAATAGAAAAAAAGAAAACAGCTAACGACTTGATTTAAAACCTATTACATGTGATGGCAGAAGGGGTGAGTACTTGATTTAAAACCTATTACATGATTTGATACTTATTAACTATGAATAGAAAATTTTGTCAAGAATTTGTGTTTTTTGCAAACCAGCTAAATTGTGCACTCATGGCTCTTGACATGGAGTTGCAACATGACAATAAAATAGCAATAAGTTAAAAATTCCAAATGTGGATTTCCTTCTTATTATTGTCATTGTTAAACCAATTTATATCTACCAAAGAAAACATAGAACTTTCATTAAAACTTAATCCCTCGCCTATTTCTCTAAACACCAAAACAAGTTAGCACAAAAATCATGCAATAGTAAATAGTTTGGAGGAAAAAATACGCAGATGCCATGTAATGCAAAGACTCCATACGACTAGGACTGCTGATTAAAATGCATCAAGTAGTTTTGAAACTATACCTCTTCTTTATTGCCCCAACTGTCATAACTAACATAATAACCATTTGGTGTGTAAGCCTCAACTGTTGCGTCATACCTGGACGTCCATAACACAACAAATTTAAGATGAAAAAAACATAGGAAAATGAAATGGAAAATTAAAAAACAATGCTACAAAACAAGAAGGGAAAAAGTGTGTAAGATACCACTCCCCATCTTCACTATAAACTGCCTGAACTCTGGTGCCAACAGGAAATTTCCCTTGATGATCAAAGTGGCTATCAAGCTCCTAAACGATGAAATAACATAGAGTTACTAAAGATCAGTAGTAGTCAAATACTGCCTTTGTAATATAATAATAATAATTATTATTATAGGAGAAGAAAGGGTAGTTGAATGAAGCAACGTACCAGTTTATTGTCGTTGGGTGTTGATAAAGTTGGAGATTGAGTGGCAGCAGATACTTCATTTTGCTTTGCAGTTGAGAGGAGTTCTTCGGTCAAAGCAATAACCTGTGTTAAAGAATATGAGGGCATAGTGGAAATGAGTGATGAGTTAAAAGAAGGAAATGGATTAGTGAGAAGATGATAAAGCAAATGAATGAATGAATGAATAAATGCTGAAAAAATTGTAACTTAGAGAATGAATATCTGATCAGATCTCAAAATCAGGTGTGAGAAAGCATGGCAGACATCAGGACAGAGACCAGACAGACCTGCACAGAAGCAAGATAGATAGAAGTGATGCGCATTTTGTTTGATTCATGACCTTCTCTCTTTTTATATTTTTTATTTTCTTTTGTTGTTATACATTCATTCATTCATTTAATTAATTAATTAATTATTTTAAATGGTCCGTCCCTCCCTCCATCCCAAGGATCTGCAGTTCCAAATGAAATACCTCCCTCACCTCACCTTGACTGACTGACTGACTGACTAGTCTGGTTGACTCAATTATCATTAATGAATGAATGAATTTGTTCAATGGAAAGCAACTAACTAACAAGTAATAATAATGACTATAAATATAAATAAATACAAGTACGAGTACGAGTACGGGTGGAATTAAAACAGAAAATAACAACAACAACAACAACAAATTGAAAGTGAAAGTGAAAGTGAAAGGAAACCAACGAACCTCGCAGAGCTCCCTTTCCATCTCCACATATTCAGAATTTGATGCTTCTTCAATTAATAGTTGTCTAACCTGATTGATTATTCGTTTATTCATGTCACCACATATATATATATATAATTATAATCATCATAATCATAATTACAATAATTAATTAATTAATTAATTGAAATGAAAAGAAAGGAAGATAAACCCTAATTATTATTATATATTAATAATTGAAACGAAAGAACGAACGAACCTGTTGGAGTTGATCTTTGTAAATGGAGAGATTGGAGGCCAATTCATCTATGTTTACTTCTTCATCACCACCACCACCGCCTTGCATCTTTCTTTCTTTCTTTCGAATTTTCAATTAACACAAACACACAGCGAGCACTGCGCACGCAGATAGATAGATAGATAGATAGAAAACAAAAACAAAAACAAAAAGAAAAGATACGAACGAACCAACCAACAACACAACAGTACGAAAAAAGAACACGCGATGCGATGCGATCGTTACTTACTTACTTATACTTGTCCCATTCATCACATCACATCACATCACGTGTTGTTATTAATTACTAGGCCCGGCCCATCTCACTCATATATTTCCGGATTGCTTTTTGCACCATACGTTTTACATATACCGCCCACTTACCTTCTTTCTTCATTGCTAGTTCCTTCCCTTTTAAAATCCACTATTCTTTAAGATTTTTACATACATACATACATACATATTAAGAAAACTATTAGTTATTTTTACCAAATTATCCTTTTTAATTAACTATTTCTATGTTTTTTTATTATCATTAATTAATGTAAAGCAAAAATAAGTGTTTTAAAGAGTAATATACTTGATAATAATTAGAGGGTAGAACTGAAAAAAGAAAAACTAGCATTGCATTGAAAACTCAAAATTACATTCAAAGTTATTTCGTGAGAGTACTTTGGATATTAGTGTCAATTCTTTTTGAGGTTTAGTGTAATTTTGAGATCAGCAACTAAATTGATAAACCAAATATTATCAGCAACCAAAAGATGAAACAAGATGTCATAGGTTCTTTCTATTCAAGATCGTAAAAGTTAGACAGCAATTTACATGTCATACTGTATGCTCAAAATTTCACCCTCTGGAAACATGTTTAAAAGAAAAAGAAGAAGAAAAAAAATTTGTGATGCTTTTCAAGTCCAAGCCATGTATGAGGCACCAATGTCAGAATACAAAAGTGTGACCAGTCATAGCTGACAAACTGTTGACCAGAGGATAGATATGCAGCATAGCTGATAGTTGCCTCAAGAAACATCAATCCTTAAACTGCAAGCCTTGACAAGTTCCATAATCTAAGACAAGGTTCTTCGGTTGAAAGATTCCACCGTTATGTTGGCAGTAAAAGCAGGAATTGAATTCATTTTCCGAATGAATATCTCAACCTGGGAAAGTCACAAGTACAACTCAGTAAAAGAAACATGAATATGAATATCTAATTATGTTATAAGAATTACATGCATGATCCAGTCAAAAAATAATAATTACTACATGCATAATGGCATTTTTCTTTCCACACACATTCGGTTTTCTACGAGTAGGGGTTGAGATCATAGTTGTTAATGGCGGATAGCGTAGCGTAGCGGTCGACCCCAAATTTGCTATAGCGGACAGCGGGTAGCGCTATAGCGCGCTATTTCATGTAGTTTATATATACATATATTTCAATATTCATTCAACATTCATTAGGGTCCATATTTTATGGCACGCTTTTGTATCTCCGGTTATTCCCAATTGATGTCTTCTTGAAGGTGGAACGGCGATTGAAGCTTGAAGGTCGATCGATGATGGTGATGAGCAGTGATGATGATGGAACGGCGATTGAAGTTTGTCGTTCGTCAAACAAGTGAACAACAAAACCCAGCCGTCAAACAAACAACGTAAACTTAGGGTTTGAAGGAAAACAGACCCGAAAATTCAATTTTACCCTAAAAATGTATGGGGAAGTTTCAAATATGCCCTTGAATGAGATAGCGGATCCAGACCGCTATTTTGATCTGCTACCCGCTACGAACCGCCAAACCGCTATAGCGCCGCTAACAGCCGCTACTGGCAAACGCGCGCTATTCGATAACGCGTAGCGGCGAGGCACTGCTACGCTACGCTACGGCGCTATAGCGCCGCTATAGCGCGCTATTGACATCTATGGTTGAGATATGAAAGGTCCATTGCCAAAGATTTTTTTATGTATAAACCTATATCTCTAGAGATGATAACATATATTTTGTACAATTTTTTTTTGAACCAAGATATTGCGCGTACAATTGAACCTTCATATTTGTGCTGGGGATCAGAAAAATAAGAGTTTAAGATGTCAAGTATTTATTATATATATATTATTATGTTAAATTGAAAAATATTGCAATATTAAAAATGGCTTCCTTACCTGACGAGATACCTCGGGCTGAGATGTGTAATTATTTACCTGATAAGAAAATGAAATAAAAACAGAAAAATTTCAGCAACTTTTCATGTCATCTTTGTGAAAAGCAGAAAACAATCTAAGGACACAGTTCCTGATTTTTCTTTTTCGGAAGCATGTATACTCACCTAAAAAGAAGATCACCATTTAATCTTGAAGATTAACCAAAGTAAATTTTACCAGTGTATAATTGAACAAAGTAAAGTCACCATTCCCCTCTCATTAAATATTAAAGATAGGAAGGTTAAATATCTTTCGAGGTTAGTATCTATAACTTTTTTGACCATTTTTATACATACCTTTTATAAAACAATAGTCTCTACAAAATTCAAAATATTTAACCCTTAAATATAATATAATACAATCAAAATTCAACATCTTACCAAAATGTTGGTATTTCCTGATTCATATTCAAATTCAAGTTTTTCATCATCACTTTGTGCATAAATTGATTGCAACGTAAATCTTGTCACTGGGATCCCATTTGATCGCTGGTGTTCATCCATCACAATCTGCACAATATAGTTATTGACAACCAAATGAGCATTCCAAGTGTAAGCAGAAAGACACTATTGTACAATCAATTGTCAGCTTTTCTAGTTTGGAATGAACTTAATTAGAAAATGCTCAATAGACAATTTCTCAGAGAGAAAATGAAAAACCCAATATACAAAACAACTGGTAATACATATCAAATTAGACATAAAAGTTTGATGTGAATTTTATTTCCCTAACTAGAATTTCCAAACTCAGCTATGACCTGTGTTATAGAAACAACCTTCCAACAGAAGCTTGCTTCAATATTATTCCCTCTAGTACTTATTATAAAAGAAAGTTTACTTCTTAGGTTCATTGTAAAAGTGATCAATCTAGCCTATATTATGGACCAAATTCATCACTTTTACAATGAACCTATAAAGTAAGTTTTCTCTTATAATAAAGACTAGAGGGAGTATTTGAAAAGGTAGTTATAAAAAATAAACCTAGCATCAAGGTTTTCCCAATTACATCATTACCAGAATGCTACAATATTTTCAAAGCAGAAGTGTATGGCCTTCCATAAATAAAATAAAATAAAACAACATTTGGTGCAAAACACTTCCAACTTGTACTGAAAGATAGCAATAAAAATATTGCAGTAATAAAACATCAGCAAATGCCAACCTTGTAACCAAAAATCTCACAGCATGCCCTCCGAAAAACTGAAATTCTGTCTGCAAACACGGTCTTGTATCTGTTAATGTTTCAGCATTTCTGTTATTCAAAAATCATCTTGATAACAACAAACACATAATGAACCAAAGTAGCAACTTATATGCTCACCTCTCTTCTCGCTTCTCTAGTGTTGCAATTTGTTCTTTAAGTTGCAATATCTTATCCGATATGTAGCTATCTACCAGCTTTCCCGTTTCTCCTAAACAGTTTCAAGTGACAAAGAAACAACAATTTCAAAATTTATAAGTGATAAAGTAATTAAAATTAGCCAATCCTAATTTAATAGAAAATTAAAAAGATGAAATAATCTTAATCAGTGATTTAAAATTTACTGTTTCTGTTGTCTTGTTTCCCTTGGTACTACATACAAGGTCACGTTTTATGTAGTTTCATCTATAATCATATATACCAGCACCAACAGAATTCTAATCAAACTCCCGTAGGCAGTAAAAAAAACTTGATATGATAGAGTATCATTCTCTTCCTTTCAGCACTAATAATTATGTTAATACTAAAAACTTTCAAAAACTTCCGACTACTAATTTTTGCCAACTGCATACGCCTGTATTACAGGCTCTTTTTGAATCATAACATTTAGACCCTAAAATCCACTGTAATTACACGGATTCTTACCTGATTGACTCTTCAATTCTTCAACAGCTTTTAATTTCTCTTTTGTTTTCTGCAGTTCATTTTGCAGAGCTTCTATGGTTTGTTTGGCTTCATTATCTACAGTAAGTGTGTTCACCATCCGCAGAACTTTTGTATTAGCAGCAGAAAAATCACCATGTCCCAACTGTAGAAGGAAAAACAAGTCAACAGTAGAACTGAACTGAAAACCAAAAACCAGACTGCTTGGGTGAACGAGAACAGATAATACAGACATTCGAAATATAGACGACTTAATATTCTAAAAATAGTCATTCTAGTCTACAATGTATTAGTGTTGTAAGAGAACATAAATGAAGAAAATTAAATGTTCAATAGAAGCTGCAAGCTTCAAAACAATGAAACCCTAGGTAGGTCAGTGAGTTAAATATTTACATCATTCTTCATAGTGGATCGTGAAAAACCATATGAGAAATGCTAGAAACACTCTTTTTACACACTTTGCGATTGATATTCCTTTAAAATCAACATTTTTAGAAAGTGGTCAATTTATGAGGCAACTAAACTGACTCTTTAGAAAAATGAACAATGTGTTAAAAAAGTGTGGACTATCAATTCTCAAAATATTCCAATGCTCGTATTGAAGTCGAACGTACGAAGAAATAGAAAGGGACTTTAGTTTGATGGTTTTATGCACATGAAACGAAATGCAACAAAAATAAAGAGCTATATAATATCCATAAGTTTCTGCAAAAATTTGCCCAGCACTGACCTTTGCCTCTAATAATGATATCTCTGAACGGAACCGGTCACTCTCCCTCTCCAATGACTTTATTCTTCTCGCTTCATTATGCAACTTTTCATTGAGTATCTTTATTTCCTCATGTTGGCGATTGTTAACCACTCTCAGCTCGTGTAAGGTGCTTTCTAGTTCTTTAATACAATCATCTTTCTTCATAAGAGATGATTCAAGTTCCTGAATGGATCAACCAAAAAAAGCAAGAAACATTTAGATACTACATTATAAATTAAATGGTGAGAAATAGAGGGGAATACAACCTGAATGGGATTAGCAATACTTGATTTATCTCCAGCTTCACCATTCTTCAAATTGGCAAGATTTCTTAATTTGTTTCTTTCTTCTGTAACAACTGCAAGCTGCAAGACAATAAACAAGTGATTGACAGCACATAACTGAAATTAACAGCAAACAAATGACTATAGATTTCAAGTCATAACTCTACACAATCACTATTATCACAGTCATGCAGCAGCAATTTAATATCACAAATAGGGAAACGTCATGCATGTGGCATAAAATCCAAAGTTTCAAAAGTTCATAACCCTAAAGTCTCACATTAAATGAGATAAGATCTAAAAATCAATATATAAGCAGGGAGGGGGGGTGGGGTGGAGAGCCTCTACTTATTTGGGAGGCTACAGAATACAGATCATTGGATGCCATAAACTAATAGCCAAAAAAATATCCATTATTTCATACCAAGATGTCTTTACGAGTATTGCTTCACCAGTCCTCTAAATGCATGTCCTAGTCCTACACTAGCCTGGATATCCAGAATAGCAGGTAATAAATCCAAGATTTCAAACATGGCAATGGATTAATGCACAGTATAAAGCATGCAAAGAGCTACTCAAGTGTTCAGTTATTATTAGTACCAAACCAACTCCTAATCAAACACTGACCATTAATTCAATCCGTTTAATCTCTGATTTTAATACTTCTGCTTTCTCTTTGGCAAACGCAGCCTCAGTTTCGGCATTTTGTTTGCCAATCTCAGCAGCATCCAAAGCCACCTCCAGTTGTTTCAAGCGAGCAGTTCCTTCACCCTCCTTCTGTGCGCTATAAATTACCTCTCTGCATTTATAAAAGATATCAAGATTTAAAGAGACCCTTACTGCCCATGTAAAGCAACCTAGCTATCTCTATATTTGCTATACCCAAAAAACCCACAGAAAAGAAATATCAATATGAGAAGATCCTAGTCATACACGTATCCATCATCCAGCATAGTGTCCATCATTTACATATTTAAATTTTAAATAACCAGACATATAACAATAAAAATGGATGATATCATGCACATGAATGGATACAAAATGCAGAAGTTAGTTTCTCTATCGACGCGTTTAAGTAGTGTCATTTCTATACCCATGAAAGGAAAAAGCAGTGTCACACTCACATCACATGGAACATTGTTGGAAAGGGGAAAAAATATAACCGGAGACCAGTAGAACATTATCTCAAATATTCATGAACTCAAGATGCTCATAAACAAAGGGGATCACCCAGCAAAGAATATTCCAGAGTTGTTAGTCCAGACAGTGCCTTTGACAGGTCAAATCTATTAAAACATACATGCAAACATAATTTCAACTAGCTACTCACGTACTTCTGTAAGGCTGCAAATTTATCAGGCATGTCCTCAAAACATGAGATGCCAGGTATGTCTTTAATCATCGATCTCCACGATGATATTTGATCCTCTAACTTTTTCATATTTGACTGGACATCATGCAATTTAGATAGCTCTGCTTCTGCCCTTTCCCGGCGGCCCTTTTCCTCCAGCAGTTTCTCCTTCAAAAGCTCAATGTTCTCGTGACTTGATCTTAGTTTTCTTGCTTCCCTTACTTCAGATTCCTAAAATTACAAAGTTAACTGGATACATTACTCAGATTACCACAGGTGAGCAACTTTATGGCGAGAATACAACTGGTAATTTCCAAGTGCACACCAGATGGGAGAAATTAATCAATATGGTATTTAAAGAGAAGTCCATGGGCCCCCACCCACCCAAAAAAATAAAATCCATGTGAGTCTAATTCAATCCCGCAAAATTGACTTGTAAGTTGATGGTTGCTTTCCACATATAATTGTTAATCAAACCATAACACTATGCAATATGACACTCTAGCTGATAGTAGGAGAAATGTCTTACTTACTGAGGCTAAAAATGAACTTTAACTTAAGCCAAGACTCATAATAATAGAAAAATTAAGTAAAAAATCAGCCCTATTCCTACCAAGCTCCTTCACAACAAGGCTATAGATTTCTGATAGATATAACAATCAGGCCTATTTTGTTTCTAGGTCAATGAATGAATTTAACTTATATCCCAAGCCTGTAATTTTAGAAAATACCAAGTAAATAGGCCATCCCAATTGATACCAAGCTCCCTTACAAAAATGATTTGGTAAAATGTGCTCATTCTAAATAACAGCATATTATAAACTTGTCAAAACACCAGCAAAGAGAAGGCTACAAATGAGGGATTTAATGGTATCTTTATGGTATTTTCAAATATCGGGTGCCAAATTAAATTATATTTACTAAATTTTAAATAAATAAAAAAGAGAATAAAATGTGAAGGAAAAACAATCATAACTTTTGGCACCAATCCATAAAAATCCTAAAAGATTTAAGAAAACAAAAAGACAGATTTCAGGAGCCAAGCATGCCCAACCACTTTTATATATCCAGACTATTCAATAAAACAAGGGTGTCTATAGAAAATAATAATAACGTTATTCCTCTCCATTTATGACCATGCCACTTGAGTTACAGCTGAAATTGGTCTACACATCAAATCATCAATGTATGCAACCTCACAAAAACAATCATAATAGAAAGAGGCACTGAGACTCAAGATAAAAGACAGAGCAAACTTACATAGTGCTGAAGCTCCTGTTGCAATTGTTTAACCAAAACATTACTTCCTGTAGAAGAAACTTCTTGAGACGAAAAAGTTGCTAGTTTCTTTTCAACTTCAGTCTTCTGGTGCAAGCACTGGAAATAAGAATCATGACGTAATTATGTAAAGCAAACATACGTTCATAAACCCACTGGAAAATGGAATATGAAAGTGACATAAAGGAAGCACAGAAGTATCCCCCAGGAAACTCTCTAGATGATCAAAAGCTTAACAGAAAATCAAATTTAACATTGCAGAGTAAGCATAGCTTTGTTCAAAGGTCATTTTTAATTCAAAGCCAATACGTGAATAAATAACTAATTAGATAGGCAAACCTCATTGAATTGGTCCTTAAGATGGTCCAATTGCTCTTTTAGCAGCTCTGCTTCTTTCTCTGCATTGTTAGCTCTGCACTCCATTTGTTCAAGCTACAACAAAAAAATTATACAGCTTAAAGAATGATTCATCTATGTGAATGACCATTAGTCTGACCACTGAACATCAAATATGGCAACTTACATTTGCAGTTATTCTAGAAATAGAAAACTTCGAGTCATTTTTCAGTTGTGAATGATCCTCTTGAAGTCTCTTTTTTTCCCTCTCTATGCTCTCTGAAATATGGCCGAGTTTCCCTTCTAAAGATGTTGCTTTCTCTTCGGCTGAAGCAGCATGAGACTCGGCTTTTATGCGAAGGTTTGTCTCATTTTGGAGCTTAACCTAAATTTCAGATGGAAGAATAAAACAAGCTTCAATGATAATTTGGGAAGATGTTATCATCGGTCACACCATACGAACAATTCAATGAAGACATACTAACTAAACAAGCAGCGAGATGAAGAACTTTAGAAAGATGCTACAGTTAAAAATTAGCAGGAATGAATGATGGGCACAAAATTAGTACTTAAGGCATAATTGAGTAGAAAATAAAAGAGACCTGGAGTTCACTGTTTAACTGTATATGTTTTCTCAATCGTTCTTGAGAATCGGTAACCTCTTTCAAAAGTTGATCCTGGAGTGCCTTTTCACGGCCTTTTGCAGCGGCGAGTTCCTGTTCAGTGTATAAGAATTGGTCCGCGAATTTCTTCCTTTCAGTGTCTGTGATAGTTGACAGTCAAAAGAAAGGTAGATACATAATAAGAAGATAATCATTCAGACAATGATGAAATGAAAAATAGTACTACGCAATTTGGAAAAGCATATAGGCACGCACCAACTTTTTGGAAATTATCATTCAGTGTCTCCAATTGAGATTGATAATCACGAACTTGATTTTCAGCTTTACTTAAGGCATCTAGAAAATCCGATTTGACCTGTGCGTGCGTGCGTGCATGCAATAAGGATTTAACAAGTAAGCGTTCCATTCATTCAATGTCCCTCAAATTTCAAACATCGCAGGGAGATTATTATTATTATTATTTCAAACATTGGAACACAAATTAATCGAGTAGTATTAACCGTCGTTTGTTAATGCATTCATTGTAAGCTTAAACGTTGATTTGAATTGAAGGAGAGAAAGAGAATGAAACCATTTGGCGACACTGATAGGTGCATAGCATGTGGTCGGAAACGGGGGGATCCTGAGATGACTCCGGCGGATCCTCGTAGATGACCAGCTGCCGGTTAACCTCGACGTTGGCGTCCGCTTCCGCATCGGCGCGTGGCCTCTTCGTTGGCGGAGGAGTTCGGAGTATCATTGTTGCTTGTCCTGCGCTGAGTTTCCACCGTGCGTATTTCAAATGAAAAGAAAACCCCCTCTCAGTCTCACCCACAAACAAGGCGGCACTTTATTCAACCAAACGAAACAAACATCACGAATATTCTACTATAGTTATATCATGTTCATATTCACTTCGAAGTCAATATCTGCATCGCATGGTTTCGTGGTGTAGTTGGTTATCACGTCAGTCTAACACACTGAAGGTCTCCGGTTCGAGTCCGGGCGAAGCCATGTTTTTTTAGATAATTTTTATTTTTTTTATGAGATTCCGTGACTTTTTTTTTTTTTTTTTTTTTCTAAAAACAAAAATGATAGTAGTAATTCCGTGAGCTAAATTCATAATTCATTCATTCATAAATCATAAATTTGTTTGTGTTTAACGCATTCATTTACATTTCTTCTTCTTCTCTGGCGTATGTATGTCATTTACATTTACATTTGGTGCGTGACACCACAATCTCTATATCGTGTGTGTGTTGAATATTAAGTAAGTACTACGAAACAACAACTCTGAATTCAATCAATCTCGCCGCCCGCCGCCGTGCCTCACTCGCAGGTCAGTAGCGAATTTGCCAACCCTATTTTCTTTCATGTTTTGACGCAACGCAGCATCTCTGTAATTGTATGTTAAATTTTCATTTCTATTTCACACATATATAATAATATAAGATGGGTGGTAGTGGGAGTGGGAGAGGCGTTGGAAAAGGAATGGGAATGACCGGAATAGGGAGAACTGTAGGAGGAGGAGGAGGAGGAGGAGGAAATCGCACTGTATTGATAACTGGTGTTAGTAAAGGCATAGGAAGGGCTCTTGCCATTGAATTGGCAAATCGCGGTCACACCATTATCGGCTGTTCCCGTGCTCAGGATAAGCTTGATTCCCTTCAATCTCAACTTTCCAACAACAACAACCACCATCACCATCTCTTCCTCAATACCGACGTTAGATGCAATAACAGCGTTCAAGAGATGGCACGCATTGTAATGGACAAGAAAGGCGCTCCTCCTGATGTTATAGTCAACGGCGCAGGTACCATTAACAAGAACAACAAAATGTGGGAGGTTCCTTCTGAAGAGTTTGATTTGGTCATGGATACAAACTTGAAAGGTACTGCCAATGTGTTGAGGCACTTCATCCCTCTAATGATTGCAAGCAGCAGCAGCAGCAAGAATAATAAGGAGGAAGGGGCAGGTAGTATAATAGTCAACATGTCTTCTGGTTGGGGGAGATCTGGTGCGGCACTCGTAGCACCTTACTGTGCATCCAAATGGGCAATTGAAGGACTCACCAAATCTGTCGCCAAAGAGTTGCCTCAAGGAATGGCAGTTGTGGCACTCAATCCTGGAGTCATCAACACTGACATGCTTGCTTCTTGCTTTGGTGCTTCCGCATCTCTCTATCAATCCCCTGAATCATGGTTAGTTTACTTACTTACTACTTAATTCTCCAATGCTTATTCTTATTCTTATTCATTCATTCATTCATATTTTCCTTTTCTGATAACTGCAAAATCCATCTATGAATCTTTTAGGGCTTTGAAGGCAGCCACCATGATACTCAATCTTACACCAGCAGATAATGGTGCTTCTCTCTCCGTTTGAACACATTCACTCACCCACTCCTCTAACTAGCTAGCAAGCTACATGATCCACTATCAACTTCATCTGTATCACTATTTTGTTTTTTTGATATACAGACAGACAGAACAAATGTAGTTTCAACCTTTTATTTCTCTCATGTTGTGGATGTGGACATCAAGTCCAGAATTATATTTATTAGTACAAGTAGTAGTATGTATATGTTATTATGAACTTATGATTGTAGAATTCAAACCACTGGCATTGCCATTGTCAAGTTTGTCTTCTTCGCGCAAGTTTGCCTCTGTTATCATTTGCCTGCTTTGTTTGAAGTGTAGCAGTGGCTATTTTTCATTGTTCCCTATTCTGCACCAAATGTTGGAAATTTGCTCCATAGAAAAGAAACATTTCATAGGATTTTGTTCTCTAACTGTAGTTCTGTTGGAGTTGTTAATTTGAAAATGTCATTTATTTAGTTAAATTCTCATTAAGGTTATGTGTTTTAAGTCCAAGTATTTTGTTGTAACGAAGCATGTATATTGCTATGTCTACTGCAACCAAGGGCTTCTTGAATATCTATGTCTCAGAAATTGGCATTTATGAGGATTTCAAATTTCAAATAGGTTTAACTATTGTTATTTGCTAGAGTCACTTTTATTAGTGGACTATTTTTGTAACTAGGAGTGGTAAAAAGTTGTAGGAAGGTTGCAAGAGAAGTCTGTTGGGTAGAAAGTGAGTTGCATGACGCTGAGTGATAAATTTGTAATGAATTGGAAATATTCTTTATTTTAGTTTCTACAAGTTTATGTGATTTAAAGTATTTGTCACTTCTCACTTGCAAAAATGTCTTAACCTTGAATGAGACTCATTTTGTTTGAGTGAATGAGATTGGTTTTCTTAAGGTTTCTGTCATTTCTAGGTTCCCCTGTTTTGATTTGTTTGAGTGATTTTACCTTCCAAATACAAATAAAATAGGTGTTGATTAAAAGTTTGTTATATGGCTAGCTAATCAGTTAAAGCCAAATTTAAGTTTCTGATTTAATAAATTCAGTTATAGTTCTTTGTGATTCTGACTTTACATAATTTGATGTTTCTCTGAAATTTCATTTGAAGTTTGAAAGAAATAAAGTCATGAAGAATTCTACCAATTGAATAAAAGTGTTCATTTGTGGGACGAAATACGAATAATTAACATGGATTGGCTATTTAGTAGAAATGTAGAAAGTGTGATCTTGCTGAAGAGAATATTATAATAAAAATTATAATGATTCTTTCAAACAAATTATGAATGGGGTTTATCTAAATTGATAAGAATTATATTAAAATACGTTGATTACAATTTTGTAGATACATATTTTGAAGTAGACTAGCAAACACATGAAGTTACATCCTCGAAAGGCCATAATTTGATGTGATTTGGGCGTTTGTGGAGATATCATTTTTTTTTTTTTTTTGGAATTAAAGAGGACAGAAGACTCATACAAAAACTAAAAAATTATATGAATATTTCTAGACATGTAAGCTCTAAAATTATCATAAAAAATAACTTATGGAGCTCAATAGAAGGAGTCCCCATATAGTAATATGTTTAAAGAATCTATGCATGAATTAAAATTAGTAACACAATCAACACAATAATTATCCTTCCTCTAGGTGTAACGAAGTTGGACACACCAATATTCAAAATCCAAAAAGTGTGAATATGTTGCACCAATGTAAAAATGGTCCTATTAAACTTGCAATTATTTGTAACCAATGTAGAAGTTTGTTGATATAACATTTTTCAAATAATTTCAAATAAAATAAACTAAATTAAGATATAATTAACTGTGAACATGCTAACATTATGAAAGACAATCTTGATTCTTGATAACATTTATTTCGTGTATCACAAGCCATTTATTTATTATATGTACATGTTAATGATAATTCTTTTTGTTACATAACTTCAAATATGATTTAAAAGGTGTATTTGATCTGCTAAAAAATAAGAGAGTAGACATAACAACTTCAACTGTACTTGTTTGATTTTAAAATTGTCACTGGGACTGGACAAATGGGGGGGTCAAGGAACTGGACAAAATAAGATATTCTTGTCCCCCACTGAACCATGAGACGATTTTTTGTCCTTAGCACAAATTGTTTAAATCACTAAAATAATATTTTTTTCAACAAAACATCGTACAAGACAAAATTTGTTAAATACTTGTAACGTTTGTCCTCTGCAGTTCTGTTTTGTAATGTTCTGTTCAATACTTTTATTTTGCAGATCAAACGGACCCTTAGAGATTATATAACAATCTATCAAGTCCGATACTTGAAGTATCAATTAGTGAGCCACTCAAGTGCCAAATAATAAAAAAGTGAGGGACCAAATATATCACAGGGTAATGGAGATAATCTTCAAATATATCACAGGGGAATGGAGTAATATATTTACAAATTTCAATTAACCCTCCCAATGTGTGTGTGTAATGTGTATACTTTCTACAGGACACCTTCCTTGAAAGGACCAGAATCACGCAAGAGTTTCATAACAAGCTTCACCTGTAGAGGCAAAAATGTCAAATTACCTCAATAATTACTTTAGAATTGCATTAAAATATGGATGGTAGTAACATCGATAGAACCAAATCTCTGTCTAATTATGAACATAGTATATTTTATTGAATGCCAGAATGCACTACCGTGGTTACTTCAAATATTAAAAACATTTATTTATACTCTGAAACCAAAAACAGGTGCCATCATATCCTTGCCTTTGAAAGAGAATAAGCATTTATATTGTCTACAATCCTACTAGAAAAGAAGGTAGACAAGAGACTTCTGCAGGCTCTACATTTTCTCAGGAGATAAAAATAGCGTTTATATAGTTTTCTTCTTTTTGCTGCAAAATGGAGGGTTGTTTTGGTGAATGCAATTAAAAAGAGAACTTTTGATCCAAAGACAAGTAAAAACTCTAAAAACAAACGACAGTGTAAATCAGCCTAAAATCGTAACTATATTAAGACTCCCGCCTTTTACACAAATAAAAACAAACACATCCTGGCACTCACTTTTCTCTTTCTGATGAACTGAAGGGTCAAAACCACAAACGAAAACAATCACCAAAAGCTATAAAAAATGCGAGTATAAAACCCCCATTATGTCTGCATAAATGCCTAGACAGACCAGACATATTTCAGACCATATTTGGCAAAGGCATTCCACTACTTGGTTAGCTTCACGGAATATGTGAGATAACGAAATATCATCCCCAGTTTGACACAAGGATTAGATTCGAAGAACAAGGGAGCAGCAAGGGTGGGTTTTCATATAATAAAACACTATCTCAGTTTTGCTTTAATGATTAAGGATAATCCTGCTAGGATAAAACACCTACTAAATGCATTTTACAATTGCAACATTTCACATAAATACTCCCTCCGGTCTCATATATAAGCAAATTTACAAAAAGCTCTTTGTTTAAGAAAAATATCTAAAGCATTTAAGTCAAACACACTTTCTAATTTTACCCCTACTTTTTATCTTGGAAACAACTATAAACATGGGAATGTGAAAAAAGTAGGGATATATTTAGAAAAATGACATTGATTGTAATGATTAGAGGTTACTTTTGCTTATATTTAAGACTTTCAATTTTTTTGTTTTGTTGCTTATATATGAGACTGGAGGGAGTAATAAATAACAAGTATTATATTATTGACAATGATTTAAAAGTAATATCAGAACAAGAGTGAACTTAGAAAGATAAGTAACACAATAGAAATCATCAGTGCATCATACCTGAGAAGATTCACGGACTAAAAAATCTTCTATAGCTTTCCTAAACTCTTCATCAATAAGGTAATGGCAGCTATATGTTGTCACGGGAAGATATCCACGCTCAATCTTATGTTCACCCTGAGCTCCTGCTTCTACTGTTTTAAGATTTAGTTCAATTGCTGCTTCAATTGCCTGTGATATCAAAACAAAATGGAAATATTTTAAATATTAAATGTTATTATCTTCTTTTTTCTTCTTTTGATAGAAGAAAATGGTATCAAATATCAATGAGACAAAGAAAGGACACATGAATACAAGAGTAAAATAATCTCTTAAATATAATCAAATAAAAGAAAAAATATATTTTCTTGCTGCCATCACAAACACTGTGAAGCTAATTGTAAAATTGAAGTGAAAAAAGAGTTTGGGAGAGAGTGGAGCTTAATAAATAAAAACAGGGAAACTTAGATAACTATAAGCAAATAAAAAAGGACGTAGAAAAAAGAACAACTTTCATCCAAGCAATAGGTGGAAGGGCCAAAGAGGTTCAAGAGAAACCTTTGCACCCTCCCAACATCCCCCTAAAAACGGATCTCCTTTCAACCAAACAGTAGTCAGAACTTGTAAGGGGGACCGAATTAGAGGCTCAAGGTAAGGGCTTGCACAGTTGCATCTCTACCCCCTTAAAAAACAGACATTATAGTAGTTTACTAGTGATTGGATGACAGTTAAAATAAGATAAAACATAACATATGGGTTCTGTTTTGCATTTGGTAACATATTAAAAAGAGTTTAGCATGAAATCAGTACGAAATATTATATATTAAGTAGGCCTTTAACCGAAATCACAGAGTCGTGGGTTATAGTAAAACTGATTTTTTTTTTTTTAACAAAAGTAAAAAGTGAAACGTGTTATTTTTTTTGGCAAAAGTAAAACTGACTTTTAAAAAGGGAAACATGTTATTTTTTTTGTTTTGCTATTTGTAAGTGTAAGTATCTCTTCTTTCTTATACCTGTTAAAAATAGTACAAAATGGGACATAAGGTAAACATGTGGTATATTTGGTTCTTCCTCTTAGTGGAACCGAAGTGAATAGAACAAATATCTGCTTTGTTTTGTTACGAAGCCAAAAGGAAAAGTCTATTGCATCAATGATTTAGATGGGATAAATATTTGCTGATAAAAAGCAATAGCATAATTCTCCAACCATAAAATCAAAACCTAGTTTGTCCAACAATACTTGAGGGGAAAGATAGTGAGAAGCGTGAACCTGGTAATAACATGCTTCAAAATGCAAAAATGGATAGAAAGTTTGCGGCTGACAACCCCATATACGCCCAAACAAAGTATCTCCTCCAATGAGATTCAGGGCACCCGCAACTAGTTCATCCCCATCTTCGGCAACAATAAGTAGTACCTGATCTCCCATTTTTGATCCCATCTCATGAAAAAATTCCCTTGTCAGGTAAGGAGTACCCCATCTGTCAATAAACCAGTAACCATGCTTAATATTGATACTACCACTCCTTCCATGTCATCAAATAAATTTCTTATCACATTATGATGGTTGATGGTTCAATTAGCATAACATACTTGTTATCGGTTGTGTTCCTGTAAAAGGTGTAGAACGAATCCCAATGCTTTGCCTTCCAATACAAGAACGTAATATGTAAGTAATTAAAAAGCAAATAGAATGTCAAAACCTAAGGGCTAGTTTGGTGGTTTTTTTTACTGTTTCCTATGCAAATTTCTAAAAATAAGATACAAAGTGAAAACAATGTGGTACTTTTATAGCAAAATTCTGTCATAGGAAAAAAAGTGCACTGTAATTCTGATATATCCTATCCAGTGTAAAGTTTTATTCTCATAGGCAGCATAGAAGAAGAAAGAGCTACGAAAATTCATACACCCTTTCCCTCCTACTATAATACTGCTAGAAGACATGATAAATTGGCCTTGGGCGGTTCAACATAAGTTTACTAATAGTAATATCTAACAGACACTAAAGCACAACTTATCTAGTTAAACATCAATTTGCGATAAAGCACGCACATAATCGTTATTAAGAATACAGATCTTGCAAAATACCTTAATTTCATAACCCCGAAGCCGTTTCATAACCAAGTTCTGAGCTGCAATCTGCATATAAAGATATGACATGATTTATGTGGATAAAACTATGAGAACAACTACATTGGTGGCACTGAAAATCCAGTATCATTTGAATATGGTGGTGGACACAGAAAAGAAAAGATTTTTGAAATACATTCTTCTGAATTGTGATGGTATCACAGAGAGATAGAATAGAACGAAAGATAACAATAATAATAATAAATGGCAATTTGAATGAATAGCAACCTTTTTGCGCTCTTGACGTATCTTTTTTCGCTTATTATGCTTCATGTCCATCAAGAAATGATCAAAACTGCGAGGGGTGAAAGGAAGTAAGTGAGAAATGACAATGTTGTTGTTGTTGTTATTATTATAATGTAGGAGTAGGAGTAAGTTGGTATTGTGAATGAGACTGACTTTTTGTAGTTGCGGTTGGTCCAGTGATACTGCATTCCAATCCTAGGGAGGAAACCTTTTTGAGAGAATTTGTGCCATTCGTTTTCAGATGGGAAAGTGACATGTAAAGATGAAAGCTGAGACTGTGTGTGTGTGAGTGAGTGAGTGAGTCAGTCTGAGCAGGAAGAAAGAGTTAAGAGAAAGAAAAGAGAAGAGAAGATAGCATACTACCATGGCAGTGAGATCCTTCAATGCAGAGATAATAAAGTCAAAAACATGATGTTTGAAAGAGGTATTACGAATTAAGATCCTGGGACCGGTGACTGGGGTGAAGGGGACACAAGATTGTAACTTAGGGTAATAAGAAGAACCATAATTATAGTAAGCATTGGCCCATGAATGATCAAAAACGAATTCGCCATATGAATGAGTCTTGAGATAGAGAGGGACAACAGCCACGATGTCGTTACTTTGTTCATCTTTAGCAATCAAATGGTGTGGGGTCCATCCTTTATCCTTAACAGCAGAAGATGAAAGTTCTAAGGAAGATAGAAAAGCGTGGGAGAGGAATGGATTGTACTTGTCAGCTCCTCCAGTAGCATCCACAGCACATGCATCCCATTCTGTTGATGGAACATCTAATATTGAACTTACAAAATTAACATTAATAATAATAATAATCTTTTCTTCTTCAGACGACTCTGTCACACTGAAACTGAATTCTTGCTCGTGCGATGATGCCCGTTTCTTCTCGTTAGCTCCCCAAAACAATGAACAAACATCCATTCTTCTTATTCTTCTTCCATTTCCATTTCCATTTCTATTTCTATAATAATAAGAAGATGAAGAAGAAGAAGATGATTTGAATTTGCGAACCTCATCAACAAACGGCAATGAGAAGCACCTCACTCCTGCTGCCGCCGCCATCCCCAACCCTTTGCCTGCCCGCCACGTTGCAAATTTATCTATTAACTAACTGTTCCTTGGATTCAATTCGATTGGATTGGATTCGATTGCCTCCTTCCTTTCTTCATTCTTTTTCTCGG
The DNA here is from genome assembly GCA_951804385.1 of Trifolium dubium. Lineage (NCBI taxonomy): Eukaryota > Viridiplantae > Streptophyta > Magnoliopsida > Fabales > Fabaceae > Trifolium > Trifolium dubium. The sequence goes on from OX638063.1 coordinate 59,372,485, forward strand.
GAAAGATAAATGCTTCTACTATGATTTGAATTCGGGACTTATCATACCCAACTCATGTCCCCTGCTTTTACCACCAACAAGACCTTCTTTTTTTCATTCACTCAGAGCTGTCAAAATAAACCGGGCTGCCAAATCCAAAAAATGTCGGGTTTGGTTTTAAAATTTCAACTTCCTTAAATTATCATTCAAGCTTTTTAGTCCGGCCCATATATACCTGTTAAAAATATGGGCTTACCTGTATGGCCTATCGGCCACCTGTTAGCCCGCATATATATATATTTTTTTGTTGTTTTTTAGACACAACTCAAGTGCAAGTTTTACAAAATAGTCACAAAATTATAGTTATGTTTGATTATGCTCATTTATGTTGTTTTGTGTGATATTTTGATTATGCATAAACATAGTTTGTTATGAAAAATTATTTAAATTTATTTTATGTTATTTGGTTGATTAGTAACTTATTTTGAATACGGTAAACTTTTTTTTTTACTAAAACCAATAATATAATTTATTGTACTATATTGGAATATTTAATTGTTTTCTTCCATAAAATTATTTTTTAATAGCGAAAAAAATTCGAACTAGGTTGGGCTTACCTGAAAGTCGGCTCGCCCGTAAAGGGCCAGCTTCGGGCACTAAATTTTCAACTTTTATTTTATTTCAGGTTTTTTAACCCGCCCCGATGAAACCCGCTGCCCGTTCGGACTGGATCGAAATCGACCGGCCCACCCATTTTGACAGCTCTACACTCATTAATTAACAATTTTTTTATTTATATTTTTTTATTTAATAAATTCATTAAGTTTTATATAAGGTTCGTTTAAATTAAATTCATCAATTAAATTTATTTTTTTTAGTTTACACTAATATCCAACTCACTGTGCCGACTAATATGATTTGGAGTGAGTTTTGATATCAAGTAATTTCAGTCTCATCTTAAGTGCTACATTCATATATCTAGAAGATTCACACCTTCTGATGCTATGAAGTAAAAAAAAAAATTGTCAACTGTAATTGATATAAAAATATGTTAATTGTCATAGTATAATATTTCATGTTTTATCATTTTGCTTGAAATTGTTTCGAGTGTTGTTCACTTGTTTGTCCAACATTAAAAGTTTTAGTTGATGAAAACTAATTCTTGTTCATTTGATTTTTTGTCTTATTGTTCTGAGGTTGATATTGATAGATCAACTATTAATTCAACTAATGATTATGATTGTTGGGTTCAAATAAAAACTAATGATTATGATTAGATCATCATTGATGAAGATTCAAATGAATGGGAGTTTTCATCATTTTGATTTTATCACATAATATTAACATGAGTATGTTGCTTTATATTACTAACATGAATGTTGTGAATTTATTCGTAAATTTAATCATTTTTTTTAAAGATATTGAATTTGTGTTCGAATGATTTTACTCTATCCATTTGATAAAAAAAATATTTTTATAATATCAACAAAGTTTATTTATTTTTTTACATTGTCATTTTAAATAATCTTATTTCTTACTAACATTATTTTTTAAAATTGGAAATTTATTCAAGAATAAAAAAATTCAATAAAAGATTAAAAAACAGAGAGAACGAGAATATGAGATAAATAAACTTCATAAAATAAAGAGTTCATTGAATTCCTGACCAAAAAAAAAAAAATTCATTGAATTAGACAAAGCTTCAATTCCACCTCTATATTCTTGAGTGTAGTCGGTCTTTCTCTCTTCTTTTTCTTTATCAATGGTTCAGTGGTAGTTCTAGCTATTTTTCGTTTTTTTCAACATTTCTTACATTTCCATTTTTTTCAGCATAATTTTAGTTCTACTTAATTTTTGAATTCAATTAAAATCAATAAAAAAATTTTTGACCAAAAAAAACCAATAAACGAATTTGTGAAGTGTATGGATTTAACCCATCACATGTAAAACCCTGTTCCAAACCCAACAGTCAACAACCACGTCATTTCAATTCTTGCATCAAATTTCCAAAATTAATTTATATTTAACGGTTCAAACAGTGCAACAACTTATGACTCTTTTTATTATGTTATTGATATTATTTACCTATTTATTTACAAATTTTTGTTATTTTCAATCTAAATAAAAGATAATTGTCCATTTTCAATATTTGAACAAAGTCTCCAAATTTTTAAAATTCAAATTTAATCAAAACAAGAGAGTTAAAACTGTACTTAAGCCCAACTATAATTTGCCAACTAACAAAGATAAAAACCATCTTTACAAATTTTGTAGAATTGAACATTATCTTACAGTAACTGAGTGTAATCTAGTGACACTACTAAGGAACTCGATGAAATTGGAGAAGCACAGACCAGTCAAATAATGAGTATCATCTTTGCAGAAGGGTCATGGCAATGAACTAGGTAAGATCACCATAACAAGCATTGAGACCTTTAAATGTCCCATCTCTTCTTAACCCGAAACATCAAAACTGAAGATTTTATGTCATCCTGTGGCACTTGCAGCATGAATTGAACTTTCATCTTCATCGGAGCTGTTTTTGCTTTCCCGCCTTCATCTCCAACCTGAATGAAGCTAATGTTGTCACTAAGCTTATACTTTTCATGCTACTGGCCTAACTATCATTCCGAATAATTTCTCAGTATACAAGTAAAGTAAGAGACTAGTTTCCAAATATTGAAAAAAATATTCTAATTTAATAGTTGAGAGAGATTAAGTTAGTAGAGTTTTCAAATTGCAACAAAATTCCAAGTAAAAATGAGATAACAGCAAAGTATTCACCATATAGTTATACTGAAACAAACGGCTAATACAATAAGCCATTTTACCTAGATAATATGCAATGGTAAAAAAGTTCAAGGAGCATATGTGTAATGCATCCTTTATATGCAGGAAGCAGTGTCATGTTATGTCTAAAACTGTAAAATCCCAATGTATCTGCAATATATCTATAATGAATGGTAGCAACAATTATAATGTGAAATATAGGAGCTCAAATTCAACAGACAGTTGTAAATTGTAATGTATGACTTCAATTAGGAATGCAAAATTGACAGTAGTATTTACGGATGGCATCAATGATATTGGTTATGATACAAAATTGTGATTTGTGAATTCACACATACCCAAAGGGATGCCCAGCCAAGACGAACATCTGAATCATAACCAGCTTTAAATTTGAAATCTTCACCGTAGGTATGCTTGTAGACAGCACTCCAATAGTTGGAATCACAATTGTACCAGTAACTATCCATAAAGCATTTTAAGAGCCATATCAGCAAGGAGACGAGCTTATAATTTTAAGGGTCTTGATAACAAATGCTCTAAGAGGATCTAATAAGTAACATTAAATAGGTAACTTCAAATACACTTTATTAAATGCTTTCAACTAGTTAGAAAAGCAAATGGGACCCATGAGGAGGGAGAACTCAATTTTCATTTCTCTTCATTGTATTTCTTATTTCTTTCATTCAAACAATAGAAAAATCACTCATTTTCTTACTATGGGCCGTATTTTCTTATTTCCTAAGAGTGTGTTTAGATGAGTCATTTTTTTTAGGGAGTGTATTTTTTTAGGGGAATTAAAATGATTTGCTTCCAAATCTCTTGTTTGGATAAAGAAATGAGAGAATTGTTAAAATGGCATCATTTTAGAGGTTATTTTACAAAGAACAATTTAGAGGAATTCATAGCTCTCTCTCTGCAACTCCATGGAACTATGTTGTTCTCTCCCTATAGATCTTGCTCCATCGCACGCTTCATAGCTCTCTCTCTGCAACTCCATCAAGCTCTCTCTCTCTCTCTGCAACTCCATGGAACTCTGCTGTTCTCTCCCTATAGATCTGAACACGCACTCCATTCTCTATCTCTGGTAAGTTCGCCGAATTGATTAATTTGTTTATCAATTTTTTGTTGCCGTCAAAACGGTGAAGATCGATTTCTGCATTTAGTATATATCAATGAATCTACTAGTTACATGTGGGTTTGGGATTTTATTTGCAGTTTACTATTGTTATTGTTTGCATGTGATATTGATATTGTATGTTTTGAATGGAGTTTGCATAACTTCTATAGGGTATAATTATAGTATGAATATGAATATGTTTTAAGTTACTTTTTTATCAAAATGGTTAATGTATTTTTATCTACATAGTTTAGAGGCCCTAGCTGAATATGTTTTAAGTTACTTTATAGTTACATCTATGTGATTTTAAGATAAGGTAGTACCATATAGAAATGGGCACTACCTAAATATGTTTTGAAGTTACTTTATAGTTTGGAGACTTTAGTTGAATATATAAAGCTTTCCCTATGAGATTTTAAGTCTTTTTGTGTGTTTAGATTTCAAGCAAAAATGGACACCAGTATAGTTAAGATTACTTCAAGAAAACGTAAAAGAAATGAAGAAGAGATTGAAGAGGTTGACGAAACAACATTCATTGTTGTTAGTCTTGTTACTATGCTAAGGAACCAGCTCGAAATTGGGAATTGGAAAGACGCATTTTCCTTAATCGACTATATAGAGGAACAAAAGTTGATTGTATCGAACAATTAAGAGTTAGTAAGGGGGCATTTTTTTTAAGTTTTGTAAGATTTTAAAAGAGAAAGGGCAATTGGTAAGGACACAAAATATTCCTACAACTGAAGTTGTGGCTATGTTTTTGCATATCCTTGCTCACAATCTAAAATATAGAGTAGTGCACTTTGTTACTGTAGATCCAAAGAAACGATAAGTAGGCAATTCAATAATGTCCTTCAAGCTGTTATGAAAGTGAGCAGAGAATATTTGAAGTTTCATGACTATAATCTAGAGGGCCCAGAGGCAAATAAATAGAAATGGTTTTGAGGTAAGTTTCAAATTTGTTTTACAACTTACAAGCTATTTTAAGAAGCTATAGTTGTTCTGGTTTCTTTTTAATGTTTTTTTAATGTTTTTAAAATTCAATTGGAGCACTCGATACATATTCCAGTAACTGTTGCTGCAGAAGATAGGCCTAGATATCTTAATAGAAAGGGTGACATAACTACAAATGCATTAGGGAATTCAATTGTTTTATCTAAACAATGAAATTTGAAATGAAGGGAATTCAAATTCAAGCATTTGAACTCCATGAAATCTTAAAATCCTTTGGATTTTAAATTTCCCCATCCAAACACACTCTAAGGCCGTATTTTCTTATTTCCTAAGGCCGTATTTTCTTTCTTATCTAGGCTATTTGTATTTCAAGAAATCCAGAATTATCTTCTGATAAGCAGCTAGACTGAGTAGTCCCCACTTTTATTATAAGAAAAATCGACTCTTTTCAGATTTGAACTGAAGTGTCACCACCACTAGACAAAACAATTTTAACACCACATTTCAAAATCGCTCAACTAACAATGATTTTATCAGATAGACCACAGATTATTGCAAGCAACAGGAAAAATATAAATGTGGGATTCTTAAGAGGGTGTATTCTTAAGTTCTAACCTTAACTTTTGAGAAAGACCAAACCTACGCTTGAAGGCAAATGACAAAGCATTTGAAGGGAGAGAAAGTATTGGAAGAAATGACATTTCGTCGTCCTGCATTAATTTGAAACATTCAACACTAATCTCATGTGAGTGTTAAGTAGAGAGAATAACTGACAGCTAAGGAGATAAATGTAAGAGATTATTATAGAAAAGACCGTGAGGAAGATCATAATGATCAAAAGAAAATTTGGGAAGACGAGAGAAGTAAGCAGTAATATACTGAACACGTTACTACTACTGCTACTACCATAAAAAACAACACCAACAACAACAAAGTAGTACCTTGTAGCGGTATCTTAACTTCAATTCATCATCCTTGTAATGAGCAGCACAAACACCATTCAAAAATTGACCTTTAAGAATCCCACTCACGGACAACAAATTATTGACTTGCTCATCCTCCTCCTCCTCTTTTTTCTCTTGTAACGAAACTTCACCTAGAGGAAATTTGAAGGTTGCTTTTGGCTGCAAAGTGAGGGCATAGAATTAAAAGTAATGGAAATGATAATGGATGCAAAGAAGATGAAAAGTCCAAAACAACACACCAATCCAGTGGATGGAAGTGGTGTTGATAGTTGAAGTGCATAGCCAGGGTCAGCGATGTTTGCAACCATTGTAACCTCTCCTTGTTGAGCCTAATAAACAAAGTCAGAAGAATATAGTAGTAATAATAATCCACAGAATAGAAAATAGTAGTACTTACTAGAGTAACATGACATGACTGACCTTGACATCATGAACACCTGTGAGTTTCAATTTGGGACCAAAGTGAATGGTACTATTAACGAGAGCACTATGGTCTTCAAGGTCGTAGTGGAGGCTAAGGTGCTTGGATACAAAACTGATCTGAGGTTCAGAGACGTCGCCTTTACTGTTATTATGGAAAGTTAACTTGAACTTGGCAAGGCTGTCCAAAATCTTACAAGATATTTTATGGAAGAAGATTGCGCTTTCACTATCAAACTCGGTGGTAATTCTCAGGGCAGGCCTACTAGGAAATGAGAAGATTTGATTGGTTGATGACAAAGGATCAACCACCGCCGAGGAGGATTGAACTGTGTAATTAGGAGGAGGGTTTCCGGTTGCTGAATCCATCTCCACCTAAAAATATCAATCAACAACCCTAATTAAGCTTACAATTCCAAATATTTCATATTTACAGCTCAAACAAATCAAATATTACAAATTAAACCTATATATATAATCAAATTCAAACTAAGTATATTTCAATTTTTTTTGGGGGAATTTCTCTTCAAAATTTAAAGCCCTAAAAATTCCACACCTCAAATATCTCCACCCAACAAACAAAACAATTGACTCTACGAAATCCAAAAGTGCAAACTTTCAAACGTGAAACGGTGGAAACTTACAGATTAAGAACTTTGGATTTTGGAAGAGAAACAAACAGAGCTTTCTTCACTCACTGACAGTAATAGGGCGATAAGTGTCGTGCTACTTCGGACATTTTTAAAGGTCGGATTTTAAATGTAGTGTAATTGCCACGTAAGTAAAATGTACTAAGTGACTTTTGAAAAAAAAATTGTATTAAAATATAAATCACTTTACAATATCAATGAAGTATTTAATACTACTTTTATTATTATATCTTTGACTATTTATTATTCTCTATTCTTTTACTTTTTCAATTTATATTTACCATATCATTAATGAAAGTCAAATTTGTAAACTGGAGTAACTCATAATTTCTCTTTTTCATACAATAATGATTACATTTCTTAATTTGTGTGATATAATCAAAACGACTTATATTTTGGTACGCAGTAAGTACCAATACTAATTTTTTTTTATCAAATACTAAATTTCTTTTATTATTTTTGGTCGAGATCAGATTTCTACTGCGAATGTAGTGACTATTCTCCTCGCTAAATTAGAGACCTTTCAAAGGATGGGACAGTTGATCCAGAGATTCAAAGTTTCTCTATATCTTAGACGAGAATCGAACTCTCAATATTTTAGTTATAGGGGAATGAACTTCAACCGATCAACCACACCCTCTGTATTACACTCTCTGAGACAGAAGAAAAACATGCGGGATCCATGGATTTTCTGATTGAGAAACTCTTGAAAAAAATATATAAGATTGCAAAATTGTGTTTTCAAGATTTGTTGGACCATTGAGGGGAACCTCTCACATATGATAATCTCAATATCTCCTCTCAAGTGTGAGTTTCATTGTGTCGAAGTGACAACACCACTCATTTATTGTCCCTCAACTGAGTTCTGATACCACGGTTGAGCTATTGTAGGAGAATTTCACTAGGTTTGATCAACACATTAGATTTTGAACAACTTTATAAATGACTTTGACATTACTTTTCTACCCAAAACTTTAAAATATTGGATTAATGAGTCACTCAACATAAACTCTTCCAACTAATATGAGACTTATCTCAAACTTGATATATCTCAACAAGATCTACATCCATATCAAACATTATTTAGTCTAGTGGTGGATTGACACTGAACTTAATAATAAGGACAACAATTCGATTTTCCACAACTATGTTTGGTTGGAGATTATAACCACTTATTGATGGATTAAAAATATGATATATATTTAAAAAATGGCATAATAGAAAAATAAGGTGCAAAAATACACTCTCATATTTTAATCTTCTTTTTCTAAAACGACAAGTAAAAATACACTCTCTTAATTTAATGATTTAAATAAAAAAAATACTTAAATAAATCATTGTTCATCACAAATCTCTTGGGGAGTAGTTGGGGTTAATCATTCTTGGTGAGAAGGTAACACAAATATTGATTAGTTTATTAATTTCTGTCTAACGATGGACTCATAAAATTTTATTGTTTTGGTGACCTCTCTTAGTGAGTTTAAGAGTCTCATATTTGATGATTTGTCTAGACTTGCATGTTTAAAAATGTTCGTTTAGCTTTTTAGTTTTTTTTTAGATTTTTGGCTTCTTGTGTACAAAAAAAGAAGAAGATATTTTAGTACTTTTTTGATATAATTGATATTTCACTCTTTTCTATTTCATCTTTCTCTTTTATATCAGATAACTCATCAAATCAATTATATTTCTCACACGTTTCTCTCTCCTTAGGGCTTGTTTGGTTCAAAAAAAGGGCTTAAAAGGCTTGTTTGGTTCAACCAAGGGGGAGGGGAGGGGAGGTGAGAGGAGAGATTTTTAAGGAGGTGAAGTGAGAGAAAATATAATTTAATATGTTAATAAAATTACTCTCACTATTTTATTAAAATCCTAAATTATTCTTGTTGGAATATTAAAAATTTAAGTTTTTATTTTTTTGACAACAAAAAAAATTTAAATTTTCTACTCATAATATTTTTGTTGTTGTTATATATCCATTAATTTTTTTTTGACATAATATATTCATTATAGTTTAATCCTTATTTTGAGTTTATCAGGTTAAGGATAAAAAAGTAAATTACTTCTCTCCTCCCCTCCCCTCGTTAAAAAATTGAACCAAACATAAAAATTTAAAATATTCCTTCCTCCCCTCCAAAAACCCCGAACCAAACAGAATCTAACTCTCTTATTTATGTATTCCCAATTTCTCTTATAAACCAAGCATAAAAAATCTTTTTTTTTTCTTTCTCAAAGTTTGATATGAGCAATTTCAAAATAAAAAATTTGGTAAATGAATATGTTGCTTTTTTAAAAATTCATAGTTAATTTATCTCACGTTAAAAAATTACTTCTGCTTCAGTCAACAATAAAAAAATTACTTCTTCTAGTTCTTATTATAAGAAAACAATTGTTTTTTAGATTAATAAAATGTTTTATATATTTAAACTATATTATGAACTAGATATATCAAACATTCTATAAATCTAGAAAGTAAATATTTTTTTAATAAAGATCGGAGAAAGTATAAATTTTAATAAATGAATATTTTATAAAGTGATAAACCTGCAAAAAATATTTCAAAAATTTAAAACTAATTAAACAAATTTCCAAAGACTAGAAATACTAATTAGAATTTTTTTCTACAGACTAGAAATACTACTAAAATTAAGTAAGAACTAACTTAAAACTTCTTACAAGAATAAAAAATATATTTAACTTTTTTTTTTGGTAACAAATTTTTATTATTTAATACGAAATTTAAAATAATTTATTACTAAATGCAATTTTTACAAGACAAAATTACAAAAATTCACTCAATTGCAATTACCCAAGCTACACAATTATTCAAAGTCCTCAATACCCCGAAACATTACTTGGTCGTGTGGTTATTAACGTTGAATTTAGTAAGAAAAATCACGGTTCGATTCCCGCAACTGCGTTTAAAAGAAGACTGAAATCACTTGATGTTAGAATCCGCTACGAACTTTGTACTACTAGAATCTCCCGAAGCAGCAAAGTTTTCCACAAGAAAGGGGGGTTTGCGTTTAAAAGAAGACTGAAATCACTTGATGTTAGAATCCGCTACGAACTTTGTACTACTAGAATCTCCCGAAGCAGCAAAGTTTTCCACAAGAAAGGGGGGTTTGAATTTGTGAATCTTTAAAAATTTAATCTTAAAAACTTGTTAGTAGAATTAGTTATTCAAAACAGGTCAATTAAAATAAACAAAGTTAGAACTAAAGTTCTAAGTGCAAGAATGTTCCCTAAACAGTTTAAGAGTGAACATCAGGAAAAGTTCTTGTGTGAAAGTGTTAATTTAAATTGCAGAATCTAAAGAGTTAAAGAAATGAGAGAAATAAGACAAACAATTTATACTGGTTCACTCCTAAATAAGTTACGTCTAGTTCTCATACTAAGTATGGATTTTCACTATGTTCTTTGAGATGTCACGATCCCAAATTACACAAGAACTTTTGATCTAAACCAAGATCAAATACTTCAAGCTGTTACGAGCTTATCTGCCACCTATTCACTAAGATTGACTTTCTTTTTTTGCTCAAACGAATAGTCAGGTATCCTTGAGCAAGTATTATTTTCTTTTATAAAGAGTTTGTTTGGATCTAAAAACTTAATAATAAACTAAGTCAAGTTTATGTCCCATGAGTTTAGCTCAATTAGTTGGACATATTGCACGAAAGTGCTGGGATCCGGGTTCGAACCCGGATACACCCACTATCTCACCATTAAGGGGTGAATTATCTAGCCACTAGGCTACTTGACCAAAAAAAAAAAAAACTAAGTCAAGTTTATAAAACTTCTAATAGAGCTAAATTTCTCTCTAAAAAAATCACTCAGTAGGATTGCTTAATCCAGTTGTAAGTTTTTAACTTTGGAGTGAAAGAGATTAAAGAAGAGTTGTTGTAAATATCGTTCACAAAGACAAGTATTTGAATGATTGATATAATATTTATTATTAAAATTTAGATTTTTAACATATGAATTTCTTAAATAACAAAATTTTAAGATAAAGTAACATAAATTATGATTTAAAAATTAAATTTCGAGCTCGTTTTTTTTGGATGAATTTTTTATGACATTTTAAACATACTGCAAAAAATCATTTAAAAATACTTGATTTACCAGTCGAAACCAAAATTGAGTGTATGAAAATTTTTTAGGGACTAAAAACTTAATAAAAATTAAATAAAGACTAGGCTTAGAAGATCATCATTTTGTAGGGACCAAAAACATATTTACTCTTATTATTTGGTTCATAGATAAAATGACAAAATCACCATAAACTCACAAACATACACACACAAAATAGAATGACCAAAAATCAAACCCCGATCATGAATGTCCGACCTAACAATTTTGAGATTTTTTATCAGTTGAATTAGATTTTTGAACATTTAATAAGGTGAGGCCTATAATAATAATAATTAGTATTATTATTGTTGTTGTTGACGAGTGAATTTTATGTTTAGCGAATATAAATGGGTTCATGATTATTGTGAAAAGGAGGATATTGTAATAAGAAAGGAAATTGGGTAGTGACGTGGCTAAACTTAAGACAGAGGAGTATGCTGCTTAACTAGAAACTAGAAAAGATATAGTAACAACATACATACTACAAGATTTGGTTTGGTGGTTCCCGTGCCATGAATTCGATGAGGGGTGTTGGTGTGTTTCCTTGTAGTGTTGTGAGAGTGAGAAGATACTGTTCAAGAATTCGGAGATGCTTTGTGGTGCGAAATAGCAGCAAATTAGATGATGAAGCAGCAGCAGCAGATGTAATTGTGATTGGTAGTGGTATTGGCGGACTGAGTTGTGCAGCACTGTTGGCAAGATATGAACAAGATGTTGTCGTTCTCGAAAGTCACGACGTTGCTGGAGGTGCTGCTCATTCTTTTGATGTCAAAGGCTATAAGTTTGATTCTGGTCCATCATTATTCTCTGGTTTGCAGTCAAGAGGTCCTCAGGCTAACCCTCTTGCTCAAGTTCTTGATGCTTTGGGAGAGTCCGTTCCATGCGCTACTTATGATTCATGGATGGTCTATGTACCTGAGGCTGATTTCTTGTCCCGCATAGGTCCTACTGAGTTTTTAAAGGACCTTCAAAACTATGCCGGTCCTGAAGCTGTTCAAGAATGGCAGAAGCTTTTAGTCAGTACATACTTCTCCCTTTCTCTCTTACTAGGTGCATATATGTATGTCCGAAACACAAAAAAATGTAACATTGTTGCTATGCATGTATGTATGTGGTTCCACAGGATGCTGTACTTCCCTTGTCTACAGCTGCAATGGCTCTTCCCCCTCTATCTGTACGAGGAGATTTCGGTGTTCTATACACTGCTGCAGCTAGATATGCGCCTTCTCTTTTCAACACCTTTTTCCAAATGGGTCCTCAGGCTGCTCTTCGTTCCACACAGCTTCTCTCACCTTTCTCCCAAATACTTGACTCTTTGGAACTCAAGCACCCTTTTATACGCAATTGGGTTGATCTACTCGCTTTCTTGCTTGCTGGGGTCAAATCTGATAGTATACTCTCTGCAGAAATGGTAAAATTTCACACATATCAAATTATCATTACTATCACTCATCAATGCGCCAATCGTTTATTTATATTACACCATGATTCTTGAGCAACCCTGTTTTTATGATCAAATCCATAGCTTGTCAATTTAAATTTATTATTAACAGTATGAATGAGGATTGTATTATTTATGACCATAATAACAAGTTTCTCTCTTTTCATTTTTTCATACAAAATAAATTAACACTGTGCATCGCACATAAATATCTCAAAAGATTTGTCGTCAAAAATAAATAAATCTCAAAAGGTATATTTATTAAATTTTGATTAATGTTGTTAACTCAACGGACAACAGTACAAGATTGATTGAGCAGTTTCATGTTAAAAATCTCCCAAATGTAGTAAAGTAGAATAGAAAGCTAATGAAACAGTTCATAAGTCATAGCTCAATTGGCTGAAAATGTCGAAATTGCTAGGTCGGTCGTTTAAGACTGGGGTTCGAACCCCAGTCCCTCTACTTCATGTGTGTGAATTTCTAATGATTTGTCATTTCATCTATGTAAAAAAAAGCTAATGAAACAGTGCTGGTTGAAGCATTAGGGAAACATTGTTTGCTAATATTTTATTGATGACAAAACATTTGTTCTCCCTTTCCCCAGGTTTACATGTTTGCAGAATGGTACAAACCAGGCGGCTGTCTTGAGTACCCCCTCGATGGTGCCGCAGGTATTGTTGATGCTCTTGTACGAGGACTAGAGAAATTTGGTGGACGGATTTCTCTACAAAGTCACGTGGAAAAGATTGTTGTTGAAAATGAAAGAGCCATTGGAGTAAAGCTCAGAAGTGGTCAAGTGAGTGTAGCAGTACATTAATTTTGAATATTGATGAGAAAATATATATGCAAATATGATTTCGATGTTCAAATTATGCTTGCTACAGTTCATACGTGCTAGGAAGGCTGTTGTGAGCAATGCATCAATGTGGGATACTTTATCATTGCTACCTCAAGAAGTTGTTCCAAAATCTTATTCAGATAGGATTAAAACGACTTGTCAGTGTGAATCATTCATGCATCTCCATTTGGGATTTGATGCTGAGGTGAGGTTTTGGTGACTGCTTTTATTTATATCTTTCAATTGCTATCTGCTTGAAGTATTCAAGATTGAGTGAGCAGGGTATACGCAGTGATCTAGGAATTCATCATATAGTTGTAAACGATTGGGAGAGAGGAGTTGATGCGGATCAGAATGTTGTGTTGATATCAGTGCCTAGTGTACTTACTCCTAACCTGGCACCTATTGGGAAACATGTGTTACATGCTTATCTGCCAGGAACCGAACCATTTGAGCTGTGGGAAGGACTTGATCGTAGGAGTGCTGAATACAGAAATCTTAAAGCTCAAAGATCAGAGGTACATATACATATACATATAAAATTGAATGAACAAAAACAGCAATCAGATATGTGATTTTAATTAATTATTATTACAAACAACAAATAGATAATGTGGAGAGCAGTGGAGAGAGCAGTGGGACCAGGTTTCAGCAGGGAGAAATGTGAAGTGAAGTTGGTTGGAAGTCCACTCACACATCAAAGGTTTCTTCGGAGGAACAGAGGAACATATGGACCTGCTATACAAGCTGGTACCAATGCCTTTCCTGGACATTCAACTCCAATCCCTCACCTTTATTGTTGCGGCGACTCCACTTTTCCTGGCATTGGAGTCCCTGCAGTTGCTGCCAGTGGTGCAATTGTAGCTAATTCACTAGTTTCGGTGTCTCAGCATTCCCAGCTGCTAGATGCAATTGGAATTTAAACATCATGCATGACACAATTCTCTCATGTTGGAAACACATTGTTTTTCATCCCCAAACTTGCACACATGAAATGATACAGAATCTTAGTATGGGTCATTCTACAGATTTAATCTTGACCAAATAATTTATGCCTTTGCTCATCTACCATATTACCAAACTAAATTATATATACTTTCCACTTTATTCCATACATATCCCTGGACCACATTTCAATTTCTCAATGCTTATTGTAACATACTTTAATTCAATAATAAACATAATACTTATAAATTCTTTTTTTTTGGTGTCCTAAGATTTGTTTTTGAGGAATTGCCCCTTTTTTTTCTTCTTCTTTTCTAAAACATGATATTTGTAATAAAAATATATAATCCTCATCATTCTCTGTTTGATGTTGGACAGTTAGGCTCGAAAAAGTCGTTTTACTTGCTGCCTTTTGGTGCAGGGAGTTTTACTTGTTTGACAGTCGGTCTATACACCACTCTTAGACCTTTTGGTTAGTGCATCAAATGTTCACGCATCATATTTTTTTTTGGAATATGGTTTCGCGCTTGTTAGCAAGCATGATGGGTTGTGCTCATGATCGTGTTCATTTATTATTATTATTATTATTATTATTATTATTATTATTATTATTATTATTATTATTATTATTATTGTTGTTGTTATTGTTGTTGTTGAATCCTCTATTTTTGAATTTATAAAATCCACTACAATGTATTTCTAATACAAAAGGAAGAATCACTCAAAGTCTCAAACCAGTCACACGCAGTAGCAACCACTATCGACCGGGTTCTCTCATCCTGCAGAACCTGACTCAGATAACGTTGCTAGCAACTGACACCACAAGAATCTCCATATCCGTCTAAGAACAAGAACCTGCAAAGTCACTCCCCACCGCCACCTTCAATCATGCCCATCTGAACCAGCTACAAAATTCACCATGAAAATGCTTCGCCATCAATGCTCTCCCATACTAGAACCAAAGCTGTCAATTATCGGTTGTCATTTATATTTGAAGCCACTTCAACATAGGACCACCATGGAGAGATGCACTCCATCCCCTAGCAGATAAACAATTAACACCAACATATTTTGTGACATGATAGGAGGGGAGTTGAAGAGATAAACCATTTATATTTGAAGCCTCTTCCTCTTTCTAAGACAACCTTTGTTTTAAGAGAGAAGGAAATAAAATTTCTGAGGGCAAGCAGTGCACCAAAATGTTTGTCATTATATCTAAATTCACGGCAATTAAACCATTATTGTCGACACAATGAGGCATTTGAACATAGTGATATTAAGGTCACTGACCTTAGAATTTGTGCGTACACATAAAGAGTAGTAAGACCATGAGGCCAACTATAGATTTGATTTCCAATCAAGCCAGTATGACCGATCAATCCAATCCAATTTTAATGAGTGTTTTTAACTCAAACATCCTATCACATTGCACTAATGTCACATTACAACTACTTAAAAGTTCGTCAAAAAAAAAAAACTACTTAAAAGTTTCAGCACAAATATCTACATGGAGTAAAACTGTTAAAGTGTTTTTTTTTTGTTTGTTTTGGCACCAATGTTCAGCTTACTGGGCCGACAATTCCACTTCGGGGTGGGTTATGACATCAAGTGGTTCAAGTTCCCGCCCAAGCGCAGTTGCAAGAGATCGAACCGTGGTCCTCTCTACCAAGTCTGACGACAAGCACCATTGGACCAACTAATGTTTTTAATTTTGTCTTGAATAAAATTATTAAGTTATTACATAAATTATTAATATTAAACTATAGTTTATAACGAACATGGCATCAGAAGCCCAACCCTTATGTATATGATTTTTATATTGTATGATAAAATAATAAGTTTAATTGGTATACACCATTAGTATAAAACTGTTTACACATGCATCCAATAACACCACATACGATATTTACGAGTATGCTTGAAAAAAACCTATGCTCTTCCTACCTAGAAAATGAATTTGCTATCCCTTTACCGCATTTAAAGTGCAGACATGATTATTGTTGTGGCTCAGTTCATACTCAATGGTCCCAAAAAGGGAACCTGTCTGGTTCGAGGGAGAGGGCTCTGCTCCTGTTACTCAAACAGAATGAGTACCTGCAGTGTAGAGCAGATACAACTTTCTTCCATGTGACTCTGACACACAATCATTTAGGCACACTGCCTTCTTCTAAAAGCAGATTGATGATAGACTTGATGACCTCGTCATTTAGAACGACCACATTCTGAAAGCAAATTAAAAATAATGGTATTGTTACTACAAAACAAATAGCGTTATGTTACCATACTGCACATTTGACAAAAGAATAGAAGCTTGAAGTTAATTCAACTGAAATAATAAGATTAAGGTAGACTTTGACGCATTAAAACCAACCAACAACGAGGATAAAAGAAACAGTATGGCTGTATGGGCAATGGGAAAGCTTCAAGACAAATGAAAATATCATTAGAAATGGAATATAGCTATAAAATAGTACCTCTGGTTTCCTAATAAGCTCCTTCAGAATGGAATGTAGAGTCAATCGTAGCTCCTTGAACAAGACAGCTATTTGGGCAGGTGCATTCAATTTTAACCATCCATCGATGATGACCAGTCCAGTCTATCGCGTAAATGAAAGAAAGTTAAAAAACAAACAAGAATCACACTCGTGAAAGAGCAGCATAAAACAATCTATACAAGACACTTTTTTCCTATTTACTATATTTATTGTTCAGAACACCTATATATATATATATATATATATATATATATATATATATATATATATATATAGAGAGAGAGAGAGAGAGAGAGAGAGAGAGAGAGAGAATAATTTGCCCACCTAACTCTTGTTATTTAAAATTGATAGTAATATTTTTCCATTAGGGGTTTGATTTTTTGTTACTATTAGATGATGAAATTTATTTATTAAATAGGTGAAAATTAGAAAGCAAGCTTCTAAACCCAATGAAAAATTATGATTTAAATGTGGGATTACCTTCAAATTATACGTCTATTTGAAATTTTTAGAATAAGTTTTGAATGGCCATTAATCCCCTCGTGACTAATATAGGACTACCGATACTTACATAAATAGATAGTTTAGAGGAAAAAACAACATTTTAAAAGCTAAGAACGATTCTCCTAAGCACAAAGCATATTTTCAAAATAAACCAATTGAGAATTTGTCATTAAATTGTCTTTGTTAACTAAATAAATTCAGTAGTTGAAAGAACACTTCTAAACTAGAGAACAGACACCTACAGAAAGAGCATTAAGAACAACTATTACCCCAAAATTTTGAAGGCAGGTTGGCAAATAAAATCAATCATATCAATAGTCATTGTGTTTTTCTCAATAATACACTTTTGTTGAGTGGTATGTGCCTATGTGGACCAACCAATCGTGCCATAAAACAATAAAAGGTGCAAATAAGTGTTTTTTCCTCTATGTGAAATTGAAATGAAATGCTGTATTGTTTTTTAATTTCATACCGAAAATTCTGGAAAATAATAAACAACTTTGATAATAAAAAAAAAAAAAAAAAAAAAAATAATAATAATTGATATACAACCTAGTTCATGGTGGACCACCGATTGAGGTAAAGGTGGTCCATCTTTTCACTGCCATAACCATCATTTATGGGGAATAGAGTAACATAACTTGTACCTGATGCTGAACATTGATTGACCCTCCAAAGAGCAAAATGGAGTATGGAGAAATGACTGATGTATCTCGTAGAAATACTTTGTTCGTTTCAACCTGACAAGATTAACTTTACGTCATTGACAGGTAATCAGATTGATTATAAATAAATGTAACAAGCTTGACGCGTATATTTTATATGTTACTTGAGGGGGAGTTTTAGAATTAGTGTAAATCGGGTGATGCAATTACAGTAATTAGGGAAAAAATAAATCCTTGTATTTATGTCTCTTTATATATAAACACATTCTCCTGTGTGCAATTGATGTATTCAATTGAGACACAAATTCACTTCCTCAACAGATTAAATTTGAGATTATAAGAAAAGATAGCCATGCACATAAATTTTTCTAAAAAGAACATCCAAAATAGTTATTGGGAGTTCTTATAATATATATAGGGGGCTGCTAACTTTGACCATGTGGTTCGAAGTTAGCAAGTATGACTCACATGTAATTACTAGGTGGTGGGGGGCGCACATGTGGGGGGGCACGTGAGTAGCTGGGGGGCACGCGAAGACAATGGAGGAGACGCTAAGTAATTACGTGTGGGTCATACATTGCTTACATATGGGACTGCTAACATCCTCCCACCTAAAATAATGTGGGAGGAAGTTAGCAAGCCTCCTCCCACATGTTTTACTCCTATGCCCCCCTATATTTACTCACGCGTCCTCCACCCACCCCCCACACACCTCATCACCCCCGCCCCCACCCCCACCCCCACCCAACCCCCTATATTTACTCATGGGTCATACTTGCTAACTTCGACCCACATGGTCGTAGTTAGCAGCCCCCATATATATATATATACACACACACACACATTGATTTTCAAAGCAACAAACTAAATGAAGAGGCTTAAAGAGATAATACGTTTCCAAGTTATAATTGACAAGAAACATTTTAAGCTAAAAAGGAAATTTAACAAAATTCTGCAAAAACTTCACAAACCTTTTCAAGGAAGACAAGAAACGGGTACTTGAATACTTTTGTGTTACTGTTGATAGAAGATGGGTGGAGATGAACTTCTCTTCTTCCATCAAACCAGACTGTACGGCTAGAATTTGCAGAGCTAGGAGACCGCTTGAGGCTGCTGAGAGCTGCTGCAACAATACCTTGTTCACCAGCTGCTACATTGGGGTATAAACCTGCACATAGTATAGCCTGCAAGGGTACGTTTAGAGATCTTTGGTTGAAACAATATCTGATGGTGATATTTGCTCATCATCTTTTCAACATCACTTCTATAGCACTTCTAACTTATGTATAGGATAGGTCAGGAAATAGGACGGTCTACAGAACAAGTGGCCTTGTACAAGGACTGACCCTTATCTCGGAAAATAAAATAAATGATGCAACACATAAGTGATGCCCAACAAGTATTTCCCAAAAAGGACAAATGGATTACTCTTTTAAATGATATGTCATAAGAACTAGTATTAGTATTCTAGATATGGAAGACAGATTGCATAAAAATTAGTTTTAGGGACAAACAGAGTGAAATCCAAAGAAAGATATAAACATTCAGATTATCATGGAAAGACCCAATAACAATTGGATAATGTAACATTCTTCAATTTTGCAGAATCTTGGATCCAAGCCTTTCACTTAAGTGGTAAAATGATTACTCATACCAATACCTCAATTTAATTGTTACTTTTCATTCAATGCATGCTGCAAAGTAATAACAATGGAATGGTAAAAAGGAAACATACTTCAATCTCAAGGGACAAAGTAACAAACAACCTCTGTATGTTGTAAATATTAGACTGTAAATAGTAAGATTTGTGGTTATTAGTTAATTTATATCATTAGTATTAGGCCCATTAAGCAAGCCCATCAGGTTTAGATTTATCTCTATTAAGCAAGTAAATTCTAGTTTTGTAACAACAAATTTGAAATACTTTTTCTACAATATATTTGCATTGAACGAGTATAAAGATTTTAAAAAGAAAAGGAAAAACAAAAAAATGACAAACAACACTCAGGACACTGTAAAAGATATATAAAAAATCATGGCACAAACTTAAACCAAAACACCGGAAAATGATGGAAATGACCTTCTACATCAAACATAACTTGGAGAAACAGAAACAAATGCCTAAGTTAGAGAATCACAGAATATTTAGTGAAAAAGAAGCAAGCATTGCCTAATAGTTACAACTAAATATATCCAAACCTTACCTTCAGAATTGACGAGTGATGTGCATGCATATTAAATGGTTGTGATGCATCAGAAAGCCACCTGTCAAGACTCCCTATCTTTTTTCCATCCATCTGAAATGGTCGTCCAGATTAAAAATCAGAGAAAATTACAAATAAAGCATTCTCACTTATAATCTTATCAAAATTAACGTAGAAGACATACACAGGAATATTTGTAATAATGTAAACACTCTAATACAACCTTCTAATTACTGTTGATGGTAAGCATATTTTGTAATTAATATTTATTACATTGTTATTCCTTCTGTTTATTAGGCCTTCATAGTTTCTTCAGATAGCCTAAACTGAATCACGTTTCTATTTGTTCTCTTGTATATGTACTAGTACATACCTTGTGAATGATGAGCGGAAAATAGTCATATTTAAGTTCGTAGCAAAGCTCTTAGGTTCTTCACAACTTTTGTTTTTAGGGCGTTAGTAGATGTGAGCGTGTTGGACACTTGTATATCCAATCTCTGACGCGAGAGGTAGAACTAACAAGTGTTTTGAATACCACCGACTGGTGAGCGGCCAAAGCACTGCTGCCATGCACATTTTCACAAGCACAGATGCTTGCCTGCCCGGCACATAACATCCATGTGCGCCTCCATTGTGCTCGTCGGCTTCTTCATTCTGTTTTAGCCTTGTTTGGCTTTTGCGTCTTAAGTGCTATCCTGTTTGGTTTTGTGTAGCTGCATTGTTGGTTTCTGTTCTGTTGCTCTTCTAAATATATACGTACATAATTGTTGTAAATAAATAGTGTATCTTTACTATTATTATGAGTAATACTTTTTTATTAGTAGTAATTTGTATTCGGCTCATTAGGTTAGAAATAGCCTATATAAACACATTAGTAGTTATACACTATTCAAAACTTGAAATATAATACAGTTTTCATGTGGCATTAGAGCTCTTGTTCTAGAGGGTCTCACTTCCGCATATACCCCAGCCGCCTTCATTGCGGCTCTTTGTTCTGAAATCCAAACCACTCTTATTGTGGTCTTTTTCTGCTGCCTTCATTGCAGTGTATTTTCCTTCAGTTCAATACCTTGCTCATGCCTTCAAATCTTATTCACGCAAGGAGACTGCTTCAAACCATAAAATGGTTGACGAAGCAGACACGCAAGGAGAGTCACCGAAGACAATAAAACCTAGAAGTTGGTCCGTATAAACTACTTCCTACAATTTACTCCCACCATAATGAATCATAAGAAAAATTTAGCTTATATTTTCAAGAATGAAATATAAGCACATTTAACTACTTATTTAATGGGGAAACCACCATTTTGGTCCCTAGATGTGCACCTCGCTGTCAAAGTAGTCGTTGAATCAGATGAAAACACAATAATACCCAACTCTTCAATCTGCTAGTCAGATTAGTCACTAACGTTAATTTTTCCTTTTAACTTAACAAAAAAGCTGATGAGTCATTTTAATTTTTTTGTGACTGGACTGATGAAGAGGTATTAAGGATCAAAATGAATGTAAAACAAAAGTAATGTGTTAACTTTTTCCTTCAAGAATAATGTGTACACTTAAATTCTTACAAAATTAAGAATACTTTCTTCACTCCCTTGAGTTCGTTTAAAAAATTTAAGAAAAATAATCCTGAATTATAATTAACAAAATAAATAAAAACATGACTAAACCCACCCTCTCATTCCTAACAATCACATATTTTCTGTAAATCCACATAAGCTATAGGCACCTTCAACCTCACATAGCATCTTCATCGATGGAACAGCTCCGTCATCAATCATATACGGAGCTTGCCATAGTAGCTAATCCCGGATAGCGTAGCGTAGCGGCCGACCCCAAAAGTGAGATGGCGGGATAGCGGGTAGCGGGAAGACCAAATTAACCAAATTATGAGTTTGAGAAAGAAAGAAAAAATAGATTTGGGATTTAGGTTTAACAACATCAACGTTATCGTCATGACTCTCCTTTTTTACATCGGCAACGACAACAACATCATCTTCACCACCACTCACCCCTTTTTATTGTTCATCTTCTATTGTTTCTTCGTACAAATCTGGGTTTATGGAACATAGTGATGGGGATGATTTCCTTCATTTTGTTGTTCTTTGTTTGAATGTTGATATTTGATAAAAAGTCTCACATCGGTTGTGAGATGGCCTGAATATATGTTAATAAGTGAGGGCAATTCTCACCTTACAAGCTGGTTTTGTAAGGATGAGTTAGGCTCAATTCTAAATTCTAAGAATATTCTAGTTGATATTTGGGTTTGTTCTTGGTTGTTTGAGGTTGTTCTTGAACTGGTGTAGGTGGCGGGTTTGGTATTGGTCACATATTTGTTTAGGATTTGTTTTTCAATACGGCGATGAGGTTGATGATATTGGTTTTGTTCCTCATTTTGATTTTGATTTTTTTTTTTGGTTTTTACATTTTGTTAATTTATATATTGTGATATTTTATATTGGACCTAACTCAACCGTACAAAACCGGCTTGTAATGTGGGGGTTGCCCAAGCTATATAAACACTACACAAGCCCATCTCAAAGCACTGTGGGACTAAATCCACCCCTTCACACCCAACACAATGAAGGTGTTAGAGGCTACAATGAAGGCAACCAAAATGCCGCAATTAGGCGGCTGGGGGCCAACCGTAATGATGGTTGAATTTCCAACACACCCCTCACACTGTGGCCTAATGAGCCCGAAACGTGGTCGATGTGGGAAGCCCAACAATAGATCTAGGATAGGCTTTGAAAACCTTCACTATATAAACCCAACGGTAGTCTTGTCACAAGGTAAGGGAACATGTTCATAAGTGCCACTGGATTGCAGCCCTTTCATCCAACATTGCCTGGCGTCAGTTGGGATTGGCCATGGCTTTACATATAGACATAGGAGTAGATCCAAAGCAGAGACATAAGAAGATAAATTGTGATTCAGCATAGAGAGGATTAGAATAGAGTACAAACATATAGTGGAATTGGATCTACTCTTCATTCTTGAAAGGTTGTCGAAAAATGCTTCAAGTATTTCAATTTTAAAATTTGGTTTTTAAATTTGTGATTATTTGTTATTAGGGTTATATTCTATTAAAGATTAACTTTATTCTAGATTGGAATCGGAATATTTTGTTCACATGTTTGGCTTTGTTGGGTGATTACAAATATACCATAAGTGTAAACATATAAGACTCTTTTGATAAAAAATAACACGAGATCGATATCTCCTTTAATAGAAAGTGTTTGAGACTTGAGCACAAGCAAACCACCCCAGACCTAGAAGAGTACTCCAAATTTGTCTCGGGAGTACCTGCCAAGTGGAGCACTTTTGGAGTCTTGGTTACCCATCCTATTTCATTACTAAGTAAGAAAATGCAGCAAACCTGATTAAATTTTGGAAGAGTGATGAGACCAATGTCTGCTAGCAAAGTTCCAAACTGTATCCTCATCTCCCTGACATACAT
Organism: Trifolium dubium; assembly: GCA_951804385.1. NCBI lineage: Eukaryota > Viridiplantae > Streptophyta > Magnoliopsida > Fabales > Fabaceae > Trifolium > Trifolium dubium. The sequence goes on from OX638063.1 coordinate 59,396,034, forward strand.
ATAAATCATGTACTTATGAAGTGTTGCTATAGAAAACACAACTCAAAAAAAATAAGCTGAGTAACATGCCTTTTGGCATGTCCTTACCATACATTAATGTTGAAGTTCCAGAGACCAAAATCAATTATAATTATAATTACCATTTCAATATACTTCAGTAAATTTCTGAGGGTATCGTGCTATAAATGTATAATTGATGAAGACATTTGTTCTAGCAATTTCAGCAAGTTTTCCATACTTATTAAACACGTTAAAGATGAGTTTATAGCCAGCATTACAATTTGCCAAAGAAAAAACCACCTCTTAATTGCTACTGATAAATCACATCATATTAAAAACAAGGGAGACTTGAAATTGACAGAAAAATAAAAGATACAGACACGTCAACTAACAGATTTTCCAAAGTGCATGTTATATGGACCCCTAAACATGTACTTATATTAATATTAGAGAGCATACACCCTTTAATTGAAGGGTGTATGTTGTTATGTAAAGGATGCAAAACCCATGTCGTACACTAGCTTTCATGTTGATTTTGTTTCGATCTTTTATGTTAATTGCTATGATTTCATGATGATTTAGTTCTGAATTGAATAAAATAAGGTGCAAGTATTTTGACGACTTAACTGAAATTTTAAATGAAATTTTACTTTGTTTGGGCAATCCCCAAATCGGGTGAATTTTACCTGCTGTTTAATTATCAAACGAACTCAGAATTCAACAAAAATTAAAATGTGGTTGCTGTGACTTAGTTGTGATTGATGTGGAGTTATAATTGAGTGGGAAAAATATTAAATTTGATTATAATAATAATAATCTAGACAATTTTACCGTCAGTAGACTAACTTTACACCAACATTATATATTCTTAATTTGGCCTAACTTATCCTCACAAAACCAGCTTGTAAGGTGAGGGTTGCCCAAGATATATAAACACTACACATGCCATATCTCTTAGCAATGTGGGACTAAATCCACCCCTTCACACCCAACACAATGAAGGTGTTGGAGGCTGCAACGAAGGCAGGCCAAATGTCAAAATTAGGAGGCTGGGGGTGGACCGCAATGAAGGCAGGATTTCCAACATATATTTTTCCCATGTTTATGGAAAGGGGACAAGAATTACCTACCATGACTTTTGGTGTCTTTGTGATGATGTATTTTAGGTTAAATCTCGCATTTAGTGAGTTTATTGGAGAATTAGGATCATGAAGATGTGTAAGCAAATTTTAGGTAAAAAAAATATCTCCCTCTCCTCACCTCCTTGACCAGTCACCCTTCTCCCTACTCTTTTAAATACAACTCATTCTTCATTAAAGTTGAGAAGTGTTGGTGCTCGGCGTTTTCTTGGAGAAAGTAAGAATTTGAGCAAAGCTACTCACTACGGTGCTCCAAGAGCTCAAGCCTTGATTTCTGGTACAGATACATCCTCATTCTACAACCAAGTTTGGTATCCAGACTCAAGTGCTACGCACCATGTAACTCCAGACTCATACAATCTCATGGATGCAATGCAATATCTCTCCCTAGATCAGAGCAGGTCAATGTTGGAAATGGTCAAGGTTTGGGAGGCACTCTTGGGAGTGATAGACTCTACAAATTTGATAGCATGCACCAGCCCAAGGCTGCGGCACCTTCTTCCTCTGAAGTTCTAAATCTTACTTGTTCCTCCTGTAATAAATTTCAATTTACATTCTAGTTCTGCTTTGAATTCACTATTCAGTATTGAATTTCAGCAATGTCTTTTGTAATTAAAATACTAGTACCAATAGTAGTGTTCCTTTTCCTGTCTAGTCTACTCCTAGCTTGTGCAAAATTTGGCACTATTAGACTAGCACACACCACCACGAGGTACTCAGTAATGTACTAAAAGTTTAAAATGTGCATATTCCTAATAAAAGGTTGTCTGATTTATGCAATGCTTGTTGTTTAGGCAAGATGCATATGTTACCATATAATGCCTCCTATACCGGTTTACCTGCCACGGTTACATTTTCTTGTGGATACACTTACCTTTTTACTAGTGTGTGTAGATGCCTATAGTCTTTATACCTGGGTTTATCCCCTAAGAGTTTCTCACACATTGTCTACACTCACAATTCAAAATTTTAGCTGAACTTCAGTTAAATACAATGATTAAGTCTGCTAAACTGATGGTGGATGAGAGTTTCATCCCGTCACCAGAGGTCCAGAGCTGGTTCTAACAATGTTCCTGATCCCACCTTGTTCAGATGGATAGTGGGAGCCCTTCAATATGCTATTTTGACCAAGTCAGAGATCTCTTTTGCAGTCAATAAGGTGTGTCAGTTTTGTCTCAGCCACTAGAGAACCATTGGAATGCTGTAAAACACATACTGAGGTATCTTCAAGGTTCACGTCATCATGGACAACTTCTAGCTCCTGCTAATCTCAGCAATCCCATTACAAATTACAGGTTTTTTTGATACTTATTGGGCATCAGATCTTGATGACAGGATTTCAAGAGCATGCATCTATCTATGCCTTAATTCGGTGTCATGGTGATGCAGGAGCAATTCAAGATTTTATTTTATTTTATTATTTATTTTTTAAGTTTATTTTAATTTCAATATTATTATATTTAAGTTAGAATTATAATAAAAATATATCTTTTAGGTTTAGATTTAAGTTAGAATAACAAAAAAGTATATTGTTAGATTATGTTTTATTTTAAAACAGATTTGTTTCTATTTTTCAGTATTAGGTTTATTTTACTATTTATAGACTCAATTGTAACCTTGAGAAGTCAATCAATTCAGTTATAATAAAATTTGAGAATTTTCTCTTTTCCTGGTGGACTCCAGGAAACCTATCTATTAGGATTAGCGCTTGCTTTTCCTATTCCAGCTTCCGACTGCGTCACATGGTGGGATAAGAAGCAAGCATTGGTTGCAAGGTCAAGTGCTGGAGTCCATCACTCTCTCTTTCCTTCAATGATTACGTAATTGTAATAGTTTGAGGTAACTTGGTCACATGGTGCAGCAAGAAGCAATAATACCTAATGTATCTCCATATCTTGATTTCATCAAGAAATATACCATTATTGTAACCAGGAAACAAGGACCGCAAACTGTAGTGTTCATTATATCTATTCTAAATAAAATCAACCTTTGGTGTTGTTGAAACTAACAGCTCAGCATTTCTCCTTTTTGCTTATTTGTTACATATAACACTTATTTTATGGCGGAGGACATATCTTTACGGAAACATGTCACGAGGAACATTACTGTTGATATTTAATACTACCTCCATCCCATTTTATAAGACTTTTTCAACCATTTCATGGAAATTAAGGAAGGTAGTTTTAGTTAGTTAAAAACATTAATTTTATTCTTAATTTATGTCATTTTCCAATTTTACCCCTGTGCATAAATTGAGACTTACTAGTATTACTTCTCTCTCTTATGATTAATGTTCATGTCAGATTTTCTTTTGGGCATATCAACTGCCACAAACAACAACCCCATTGCATAGAGTACTTATGACATGTTTGTGATGGATGATGAATATATAGAGTTAAAGAAAATTTAACGGGAGTGTGTGAGAATATGAAAGGTTGTATTGGAAAGGGGGGAGAGGTAGAAAGCTAGCGCATAGGTTGTATAGAATAGAAGCTATAGCATTTTATTGGCTGACAAAAATGAGAGATTCCAAGAAGAAGAAAAGAGAGAGAATGAGAAAAGGTTACTTTAGACAATTAATTAAGGGTATTTTGGTCCGAAAATAATTAATGTAAAGGATAATTTTGAAAGAGGTCTTATATTATGGAACAAGGAAAATCTTCAAAAGGGTCTTATAAAATGGGACGGAGGTAGTATTATTGTAAATATATTCTAGAGTATTCTTAGCATAGCATATTCCAAGTAAATATTCCTTTGTAATTAATGCTCTTAATATTATATAATGAAGGGAGGTAAGGAAAAATTGTTAAGGAATGAGAGAAGAAAGAATACTAAGGTAGCTAAGAGATGCCTTAAATGAAAAATATTAAAAAGGTTAGATGAAGGAGAAAACATATACTATAAACAAAAGACCTCTTTGGAGTTTAGTCTCTTGAATAAGATGCATCCATAAAATAGAATATCTTATACCTTATCATATGCATTACAGAGCTACTCAGAAAATATGAACTGCAGAATTGCTGTGCAGCTTTAGGTCCTTTCTGCAAATGTAAATGTAATCAATATTTTTTAGAGAAGGCAATACTACGATGAAATATATATCTTGCAAATATGATACTTTCCTTAGAATTTGAGTTGGGCTTAACTCAATTCTTACAAAACCAACTTGTAAGGTGAGGTTTGCCCCCATTTAATCAGGCCATATCTCATCCAATATGGGACTTCTCAACAAATTCTTATGCATAGATTCATAGGCATTCTTACAGCTAACAATTAAGTATATCCACAGATAAAGTCTCGTGATGATTATGATAAGCAAGGTCAGTTTCTCTGTTTATTTACTTATTTTCCCTCACAAGGACACTACTTATTTGTAAGATGCATGATAGTCATTTCTACTTATAAGGCCGTTTCATATGCAATCCCAGTTTTTTAGAACATTAGTAATAGTGAGAAGGCAATATATGTAACGTAAGATGGTACGTGCCTCAACCAAGGTGATCTTAAAATTAATTACTGAGGGCGTGCCTAAAAAACAAATCAGTATCACATACTGACCTTATTGAAAATAGTTTCCCATCTTTTGTAAGCTATCATCACAAGTAAATGATCAGATTGCCTATCAATATAATTTCCATCACCAGGACCACCATCTTGCTTATCATTCAATAATGTTAATTTTGCTCTTTCAACATTCTGCCTCTGCAGATAGACCCACAACATTTAATTCAAATTGAATATATAGTTAAGCAGACTAAATATTTATCAAAGAACTGATAGGACAGAAGACCTCATCCTTGGGATACACAAATGGAGACTTGTAACTTAAAAATGCAGAAATTGAAAGAATAGGTGACAAGCAACCGAAAATTGCACCATACACCATCATCTGCAGTAACAGAAACACCATCATTAGTGGCTGACCTAGCAACCTTCTATCACTTGAAAAGAGAGAGAGAAAAAAAAATAGGAAAAAGGTCCGAATTTATTTTTACCACTTTCAAGTATCTAAGGTGTAAATAATATATAGGCTATATCGAATCTACCCTAAATAAGGAAAGGGAATTTACTAAAACAATAATACACATAATTACATGAAACTATGATACAAATCTGTATAGCAATAACAAGAATCAAATCTGCTTATTATGGTAAGGATGAGTTAAGCACAAAATAAAAACCTAATATGGTATCAAAGCCTATCGATTCGAGCCACCCATCAAATTTATCCACACCTCAAACCCAGTAGTACTGGGCATGAGGGGGTTTATTGGAAAAAAAAAACACTCAAATCCCACATCAAAAGAGTAAATTCTGACTTTAAAATATTTTATAGAGTATCGCCTTCATCTTACACACCTAAAAACCCTTGGTGCAAGATTGTTAGTGGTAGAAATGTTCGTTAGAAGGGAAAAAAAGGAATTATTCTGAATGTGCTTGAGTTGCTTTGCACTCAGCAACATGTTTGATTTATAACCCTGGTAATTACAATGATAAATAAACAGCAATTTACAAGGGAGTAATTAATCTAACACTATTTTCAAAGATACATTGAACTTAATCTACTCGCTATACAAAGAACTTTAGCTACTTGAAAAGTGTAATATTAATACAGTATGTTTTTGTTAGTAATTGGGTTGGGTCTAACTCAACCCTAAACCCATGTCTACGACATCTCACATCCGATGTAAGACTTGACAGTTTCAATTTCCAATAGTTTTAATCTATGTGAAGAAACTTGAAAAGTTAAGCAAAGAGACAAACATCACATAAAAATCGATGAACTATAGATAGATACGGCTGTGTTGAAAACAGGGAAATAAAAAATTCTTTTAATTATATGACTAGTCGCCGGGTTTTTGATTATATTCCTTGTTGTATTGCTACTCACTTATTTAATGATACGAGTTAAGTTTTCTTTCATCAAAAAAAAAATCTTTTTAATCCTTTGAAGATAAGAGGAAATAATAAATTGGGTATACCTTCCCAATCAATACATCAACAGGTAGTTTTGCCAGATGATACCCGAGAGGTGTCAGCTCTTCCTCCCCTTCAAGAGCACCAACCTGCAAAATTTTGGTTTCATCATAAGAAAACATATACAAAAATCAGGAAAGATTTGATCTATCATATTACATAGTTCTACAAACATGTTATGACTATTTAAAAACATATTTCCACACGCAAGGCTAATAGGAAATGAAATATTTGTTTCTGGAGAAAAAAACCTACATGGATGACAAAAGATATTGAATGGAGTAGGAAAATGTCTCAGAGAAACAAAGGAAACAGAGTTCAATTGAATTCTTTAGTTTATTGATAAATTGAAAAAGAAAATCACATTTAAATTCTTTTGTTTATTAATAAACAAATAAAGAAAACCACATTCCAAAACCTAAGACCTATCAAAAGAACAATTACGCTCCAAAGTAAATGTAGAGTTTCAAAATTCCTTTTACCTAAAGATCAAATAAAAATAAGGGAATTATATCAACATGGAGTAAAATAAAGATTCAGCCAATCATGACATAACAGCCATGCGTCTGGGTTGTTCTAACAAACCTATATCCCATTTAACTCGAGAACTTGAGTATATAAAATCTGATAGCGATTTTCTGAATGCTTGAGTAAGTACCACACTCAGCAAGAGCATCTGTTTATATATTTTCAGGTCGTCTCTCATCTAATGTGGGACTTTTACAAAGTGAAAATTTCCTTCACATATAAACAAATTTTCATGCCACCTCTCGACCAATGTGGGACTCTTAACGTACCCCTCATGCCTAACACTATTGGGCTTGGTGCATGGATATAAATGGTGGATGGTTCGATAAGGGAACTTGATAGTAGGTGGCCCAACGGATCTTGAGGAGATTTTGATACCATATTAGAACTTTTTGGTTAAGCCTACCTCAACCTAACAAAACCAACTTGTAAGATAAGAATTGCCCCACGTATAAATATATCTTCAAGCCATCTTTCATCCAATGTAGGACTCTGAACACACACCCCTCATGCCCAACACTAATAGGCTTGGTGCGTGGATATAAATGGTGGAAACCCAATAGCGGAAACTTGATAGTAAGTGGCACAATGGATCTTGGAGGACGTTTTAATACCATCTTTGAATTTCAGTTGGACCGAACTAAATCTTAGGAAACCGGCTTGTAAGGTGAGAATTGCCCCGACTTATGAACATATCTTCAAATCATCTCTCATCCAATGTGGGACACTTAACACTAAGTGTACTTGGAAAGTAGGACATTAACTATATTCTATTTCCACATATCTTAATCATCAAAGTGGGGGTCAAAACCAAACATGGCTTCTGAAAATGATTAAATATGTTTTTGCTGTCTAAAACTATAAACTAGTTTAAATAGTTTCTACATGTCAAATGACCGATTATCCCAAAAGCTTAAGCTGTTAGGAAAGGCCACATCAATGGTTTTATATTATTTCTAACACGCCCCCTCACGCAAGAGCCCGTTGGGCTTGAAGCGTGGATAATGCATAGGCCCACCTACCATATGCTTAAAATTCCACTTTTTAATTAGAAAGTGAGGAGAGCGGGAATCGAACTCTTGACCATTGAGTCATAGAGGCTCTAATACCATGTCAAATGACCGATTATCCCAAAAGCTTAAGCTGTTAGGAAAGGCCACATCAATGGTTTTATATTATTTCTAACACTACAAACCAAACATAGTTTCTAAAAACGGTTAAAACTATAGCATTTTTGTAGACTTAATCTCTACTTTTATTTTATTAATTTTTAGTACCACATGAAGGATATATTTTCAAGAACAAATTAGGATTAGATATATTTTTAGTTCCTATTATTGGGATTAGCCCCTAAAAGTATTTTCATCCATGTTTAAACCCTGGTTTGGTGCTTTCGATATAATGTTTCATCATAGTTTAGAATCTGAAAAGATCAAATTAAGGACTAAACATTGCTGCAAATTTTTGTAGGAGCTAATCTTGATAAGATGATATTTTATAGAGACTAAAAGCATATTAAACCTTGTAAAAACAGTCATCAAAACAAAAATTAGAGAAAAATAAAAATTCAAAATAATTCAATTATCGTGTAATGTTCTGTAATTTGTGTCTATAACTTTTATTTATAATGGTTACAACAAAGGAATATCTACAAATTTACTTAAATCTAACACGTTAAAATCACTGACAGTAAGAAAAAAATCAGGGTACCTCAAACAATAAAGACATTGCCGAATCAATTGCTTCAATTTTTGGAGGTTCTAAAGCCTGTTAATGGAAATATATGGGGTAAAGAGTTGTCCAGATAACTGATCACATAATTTTTTTAAGTAAAATGCCAAACAGTGCCCCCAGGGCACTAGTTAAGCATATTAATAAAGAAATTTCGTCTTGGAACTTGTGCATTTAATACCATAAAAATTTGAAAAGTTCTTTTCAATATTAATTTTATCTTTTATTTCTATTTTTAGTATGCTTAACAAGTGCCACGGGGACACTATTTAGCATGACCCTTTTTTTAAATCCTAAAAAATAATTGCTTACCATAGACAAAAACGGCTTGATATATCCAAGAGATAGTAACTTAATTTGCAGACACAATTCAACTAATGGCATCCGAAGCATCTCCGGGACCTGGATAAGAAGAATATAACATGGACGCACAGGAAAAAATAAAGGATATTAGAATGATTTCAACACAAAACAAAAGACAGATGGTTTCGGCATTTCATTCTCAAAATCTAAAAAAGTGGGAAATTGGGTATCAACAGTAAATAAAAATATAGAACACTAAATGCACATTAAAGAATCTTCATTTTTAGAATTCATGTTGCAAAGAAACTGAGATATTGATAGAATCTGAAATATCTAATCTGAATAATGTTCTTTCAAATGAGAGAGGCCACAAAAATAGTTGTAACTGCCATAAGCAGTCAGTTAAAGCTATCAGTAAAAGAATTCTGCGAGTAAGAGTATTCTTTTAAGCGGTCAAAATGTATACCTGATAAGGACGCATGAGTTTTTCAAATCTATAATGAGTGTATAAGCGAAAGCAAATTCCAGGTTTTACACGTCCAGCTCTACCCTGACGCTGCCTTGCATTTGCTTGAGAAATCCAATCTTCAACCATGCTAGACAATTTCTAATATCAACCATAAAATCAAACCAGATAGTAAGACATTAGATTAGGTATTTATGATTTAATCTTGTATTATATTCATGTATAATACTTCCCTAATACCTGACACTTTGGATAATTCCAGTGGTATTTCATATTTTCTAATTTCCATTCAGTGAACTTGTATACCAATACAAATGGAAATACCATAAAAATAAATACATGAGAAAAACTTATTATCTCAATAAAGACTCTTGCCAACCTAAAAATTATTGATTCTCTCTTTTGATTTAATATTTGTGTTTTCATATTAATTTTATGTGTTGCACTATGAAAATTGTCTGTATACTATGTATTGTACATTATTATTATTTAGTATCCTATGATGTGTCTTGTGCTTGTTTTCAAATTAATATTAACTTTTGTTGGAAAATACATAAATATTTAGTTTCCTATTTTATTATTTCAAGGAAATTCTAGATATTTCTATTGTTTCCTTTTATTTTCCTTTGTAACTATTTTCTCTTTAATACAAGGAGAGAATTAATTGTATCATCTTTGTTTAACCAGCCTTGGGCCGAGGAGTAAAGTATTATTGCATTCACCTATTATTTTCTAATAATTTTACAAAAAAATTATGTGTTGCACTGTAGTTATACCACGACCTATAATTTTTTAATTTTTCCATGTACTTGTATATGCATTGAACCACTAGAGAGTGTAAAGATTCATAAAAATACGGCAATACAACTAGCAAAGAAATTATAAAACGGACACCACTGGAGCTTCAAGGGTTCTGCTTCCTCCCACACCAAAACTACACCTTTTCTTTTGAGTAACTCATGCATCTCTACACCAAAACTATTGTTCGCAGTTTTATTAACAATGTAGAAAACAAAATACACTTAGCAGTCCAAAAATGCAACTGATGAAGACAGTTTAATGGCAATACGTCTATAATCAAATCTTCTATAAAAATAAATAAATTAGTTTTGCGCAATTGACTTGTCCAAGTATAATAAAAATTCATTAAAATCAGAATAAAAGAACATACCTTCTGCGGATTATACCGATTCTCCTTATGTTTTCCACAGTCAATTACATATATCACATCATCTATTGTTATGCTGGTCTCTGCTATATTTGTTGCTATAACCACCTAGAAGTACGATAAAACATATATTAAGATATATAAGGATAAACAAAAACCATTTTAGTTTTTAGAATATATAAATTGAATGTTGTTATATTCTAAAAACAGTCTGAGTTTGCTGGTGTTCTAGATTGTTGCTTCATGAGCACGCAAAGCTTCAACACTAACATTGATTGACACGATGAAGACATTATTTCTTCCAAAAGACCATCAAGATACAAGAATAGCATCAAGATGATCCTTGGTTGAAATTGGGTTGCTGATAGAAACAATTGAGCCAAATACTGCCTATGGGCCTTAATGTGAAACTCCTAAGTACCCTAATGTAAAACTTCAACCAAACCAAGGGAAGCCACATATTGACCGAAGCCAAATCAGATTAGTGGAAAAATTGAATTATCTCACTATGAGCAGATCAAATATCTCGTTTGCTGTCAGTTTTCCGAGTCAATTTCTAAATTCACCTTGTGATAGCCATTGGAATACAGTAGATTAGATCTTGAGGTATATTAAGAGGTCACTTAGGAAAGCACTTATGTATATAGATTGCGGTCATACCAATATCATTGGATATTCAGATTCAGAATGGGCAGGTGATACCGGTGATAGGATATTAGGATCTCTACTTCAGACTGGCCCACACTACTTATAAACTTGTGGTTGAAAGACTTGCTAAAAGAGTTCAAATTTTGTGAACTAGGACCTATGGAACATATGTGTGATAATCAGTTGGCATTGTATCTTTCTTCAAATCTGGTCTTTCAAAATAGATATAAACACATAAAATTGATTGCCACTTTATAAGACAGAATATCCTCTCAGGCATCATTAACCTCTTCAGTGAACTCCAATAATCAATTGATTGATACCTTCACCAAATCTCTACAAGGACATCAGATTGATAATTGTTGAATATGTTGTTGTGTTGTTGGAGTTTGTTTGAAGTCCTACATTGCTTAGGTTCCTGGATTGTCGAGTGTATAAATATGTGAGAACAACCTCACCCTATGAGCTAACTTTTGGGGTTGAGATCCAAGCATATTTAACATGGTATCAAAGTCGGGTTAAGGACTGCAATGGTGGGCATCTGACCCAGGCCCACACTAGGCGTGAGGGTGGGTATTGAATATGTTGTTGTGTTGTTGGAGTTTGTTTGAAGTCCCACATTGCTTAGGTTCTCGGGCTGTCGAGTGTATAAATATGTAAGGACAACCTCACCCTAACAATAACAAAAGGAATTGAATGCATATTATATATATGCTCCAAGGTATCACGACCCTAGAGCAAGGTATCAGCAATGTTTGCCTTAATGAGTTTTAGTAGACTATATTAGTATTTTATAGTACTAGTTAATATACCATATAGATCAAACTCACCTTACGTATATTTCCTGGAGGGCGTAAAAACACCTTTTTTTGTTCAGTTGATGCAACTGACGAATGCAAAGGAATAACCCAATCAGAAGATGGCCCACCAAATTGGTACGATGCTGCTAACTTATCATGTAAGTGGTTTATCTCAAACACTCCCTAACAAATCAAATTACAATGAAAAGATATTACTAATACTATATAAGAAAAACAGGTATGCATACCAGCAAAAATGAAACCAAATAGCCTTACCGGTAAGAAGACAAGGATGGCACCCTCACCACAACTTTCATCAATGTAGCATATTAGATCTTCAATAAGATCGTAATCAATGACATCCTCATTTACTCTTTTCTGAATAATTTTTCTGAATGGTCAAATTAGAGGATACAATTATAGGTAGTGTGAAGATTCACATTTTAAAAGAGACACACCAGATTTTTTTGGGCTTGTTCACTGTATGAATGATAATAACTGAGATCAAAATATGGATTAAACTGTTCTTCAGAAAGCACAGACTCGTCACCCCATCCAGATAAGACTAGATTCTTCTTCCCCCTGTTGTTTGTCACATGAGCTCTCTGCAAGTTCTAAATTGCAGCAGTTCATTAATTTGAGTAAGGGTAATCTGTATATCATCTGGTTTGATTCTTCAATGCAAAATTTGTACATATTTTAAGAAATATCTTTCGTTCTAAAATTGGGCCAGACGATAAAGAAATTTTTATTAGGAATATAAATATTACAAAGTTATAACTTGAATTACAGAAGATTGATGATGCCCAATCAGTGTTTTGTGTGGATTTAAAGTTGAACTGAGTAACAAATACGAACTACACAGCAGTGAAAATGATTGAACATTGCTTTAAGTAGAAGGAAATAACATTAAATCACACCAAATCACACATGAAGGTGTTGGAGGCAGCAACAAAGGCAACCCAAAAGCTGCAATTAGGGGGCTAGAGGCCGACCACATGGAAGGCGGAATTTCCGACATAAACAACCCCATTTTCAAGAAAGAAATTTCCTAGGATCATGTTAGAGTATTTTTCCAATTATCACTTCTGAACCATTTATAAAAGCGACGAATAGTTTTTTGTTGTAGAATGTGCATATTTTATTAGACCCCAAACATCACTATAAATAACAAAAAAAAGACATTGAGGGCTTATAATGACACTTAGAAAAACAAGAATAAGGATCCCAATAGCTTAGCCAGATAGCTGGAATGATCATCAGGCTGAGAAAAATTGTGTGGCAAGCAAAACAAGCTCCTAGTTAAAACACTTTTTAAAGTCATATCTCATCTAATGTCGGACATTCAACAGTTCCTTTTTTTATCCTGGATCCAATGTTGGGGAGCTATTTTGTTGGACCTCTTATTAGTATTGTTATTTTATTATGTTAGGCTGCAGTTAATATACTATTAGAAAACAACCAACAGTTATTACGATTTAGGAAGTAATTACGTTATTAGGCGCATTATGTTATTGGACAGATTTTCAATACACGAGAAAATTGAAGGAAAAAATCAGTAAGCAATTATTTTGGGACTGAATATTGATTGATTGGGAGATATCAAGATCACAAATTCTTGGAAGGGAGAAACCAAGACTCTTGAATTTCTTGAATAGATGGCCTTGTAACAGTAAACTTTCTCTTTCCCTAGTTTTTATAGAGGGAAAGTGGAATATGAAAGATAAAAATTCTTTTTTTTTTTTAAATTCTGAGAATTTTCTTAGTTGGGCCGTGTCCGTTATTTAAAAGTGTGTTGTATTCGTATTTGGCGTGTCCCTTTTTTTTTGCATCGGACACTGCAAAAATGTGTCGGATATGTGTCGTACAAGTTCGGTGTCCGACGCGGCGACACACCCTACCTTTGCCGTGTCGGAGCTTCAGATTGTAGCAAAGGAAGTCATGCAGTGAATGTAAATGAAGTGAGAAACCCACTGAAATCGCGGAATTGAAAACTCTAGATTTTGAAGCCCCTTGGGAAATGGTTGAAATTATCATGGAGCAATTTCTTTCATTTCACCTTGAGGACAAGGTAATTCTCTTGGGAGGGAATATTGTTAGTCCTCTAATCAATATTGTTGTTATATTATATTAGGCTGCAGTTATTATGTTATTAGGCATCAGCCAACAATTATTAAGTTTAGGCAGCAGTTATTATGTTATTAAATAAATGTTGAATTGTTGATATTTAATATTATTGTAAATATACTCTTGAGTATCCTAGATTATTTGTTGGAAATTAAAATATATTAAGGTTCATTGAACAACTAGAAGATTAAGTTCAATATATCTTAGGAAATTGTGTTAGCTTAGTTACTCTCTTGTAAATTGCATATTCTCATTTATTGCTATTGTAACTACCAACCTTATAAATAAAGCATGAAGCTGAGTGCAAAATAAACTCGAGCACATTCAGAACAATTATTCATCCTATTTTTCACATTATTCTTAGCATAGAATATTCCATAGTACATATTCCTTTTGTAACTAATGCTCTTAATTGTAGAATTGGCTATATAATAAGAATGTTCGTGATGCTGCTATAAGACACACGGTTTTCACCATATGCCTCTTGTAATCTCTTATTTTTTTTCCATTTCAATATGAATAAATAGGAAAACTTAAGGAAAAAGGAGTAGGGATTTATGTTGAGACCGCATATTGATTAGGAGACACCCAACTCTTGAATTCTTGGAAGGGATAGACCAAGACTCTCAAATATCTTGGATAGAAATTTCCATGCAACAGTAAACTATTTATTTCCGTAGTTTATGAGTTAATTCCTAACTTGTTGCATTGTAAGAGAACTCATAATCCGTTCTGAGCTAACAGTCCAGAAAATGTTTTAAATAAGTTGTTTGTTGACACTAATAATTTTACCAATATAGGTACCAACCAATTTATATCATATTCCTATAAAATGATATCTTTTACATCTAATTCTCTTATATCATCTGGTCCAGTTCTATTAGCTAGAAGGAATGGTTAAACAACTAGAAATCAGGCTTATCAAAACAAAAAAACAACTATAAATCAGATAAATTATAACACAATTCAGCAAAAGTAATCTTAAGATGGCAATAGATTACCTGTCCTTCAAGAAATGTTTCATATGTTAAAGAAGCTGGGGAATCTGAAGCAAGTTGATAATTAATCTGATCATATATATCCTCAAGAAAGTATGTTGTCACTGGATGAGTCCTGCCTTCTGCAGTAACTACAGGGCAATGACCGAAGTATCTTGAAAATGAACTTGAATCCACAGTTGCTGACCTGATCATTATGGTTGTAAGATATAAAGGAAGTCGACCTAAAAAAAACTAAAGTAGAACAAATTTAAATACTTAAAAGCATACATTAGAATGACCTTGACTTTTGAAGTGCTTTCACTGGACTGCTTCTCAATTAAATTCTTTAAAACAATTAGAAGAAAATCGCCCTATAACAAATCAAAAATCAAACATACAAAATTAACATATTTCTAAGAAAAAGAACAGATTATTAATATAAGATAGTAAAAAAATAAACCAGTCCTCTAAAAACCATAAAATATATTTCGGAATCAAGGGATCTTTAAAATTTTATGATAAAAATAAAATGTTATAAATTATGTAATTTCGCTTGGCTTATACTAGTAAAATACTACATCCGTTTTTGACATAAATATTAGTATAAATACAACTTCTGGATGATTATATTGTATAAGCTTTCTTTCTCACTTTCCCTACCAGAAATTATTTCAATTGTTCTCCCCTATCAATGACAGCATCTTTAGGTTGATATATGACTTAAATACTTATGCATGGAATTTAAAGATATCTTACAAAGAACCACACATCAAGTCATATAAGGCATAAATAGTCAAAACCATGTTACAGTGTAAAATTCACGCAAAGGTTTTTTGTATACAATCCTAATTGATTTAACTGACCAATAAAGACCTCTCATGAACTTCATCAACTATGATATGAGTAATGCCCGTCATGTTTCGGTTCCCCTGCAAGATGAATAAAGTAAATCATAAATTCAAATTAACAAATGAACAAGGTAAATAATAACTTTAAATCATTAAATAAAAAGCAAATACAGCTCAGTATCGAAAATACAGTGCTACAACTTCAGTATGAAAATACCACTAGTCAAACTGTCACACCATAATGAAAGTTACTAACTAAAATATGCAGCAAAGGAAAAAACTATTGCAGCCTAATTTGATAGGCTCGGGTTGATCCATAAAAAAATAATGATGAAAAAGAAAATAGTTAACAGTTTCTTTTAAAGGTTTCTTAAAACTCAACAATTCATAGTCAATCAGTTTTCTCAAGTAAATAACCAAGAACTGTTTCCCAGCACCCTATGAGATGCTTAGCTTACAGGCTACCGGGTTTGCTAATTGACTGTTCTTCCTTGTCACTCTAACTTGTAACTGAAAGCACCTATATATGAGTTAAAAAGTAAATGAAACAGAATTCCAGAATCAGTCTTCTCAATGTTCTCTGATTTTCTCTCAACTTCCGCAAACCCTGAGTTGCAATTGCAACTCACGTGTCACATCCAGCAGTGTTACACATTGTTACAACGCTTGAAAAAACAACAAACAGCAGACATTTTAAGTATTTGATTAGCACTTTGGGCGTGATTGATATCTATGCCCCAACTTTAGAGGGGTGTTCAAATATTTAATCATTATTAGTCTCGACACTATTTGATTTTATATTTATTGTGTTTTATTTTAATTCCTTAAGTCACTCTTAATTTGTGGAATGTCTTTGTGCTCTCTCCTATACAAGGAGCACTCTTTCATTTCATTAGAATAAATATGCTCTGAAACTATAGAATACTTTCAACATTTACCATCAAAATAATGCAGTTAGTTGTGGTTAATTATTCTCCCATAACTAAATCTTGATTAATCATCCACTGTATCAGCATATAAATAAGAATTATCAGTTGAAAATAAGATCGAGTCTTTGTAATATATTTTAATTATTATAACAGAAATTAGGGTCTCACTCAACCTTACAAAACCGACTTGTGAGGTGGGGATTGCCTCTACTTTATAAACATATATTCAGACCATCTCGCAACCGATGAGGGACTTCTTCACACACCCCCTTGCGCCCAACACTATTGGGCTTGGTGCGCGGATATAAATGGTGGATGGCCCGATCAGAAACTTGATAGCATGCAGCCATGCGAAGTGGCCCAGCGAATCGTGGAGAGGCTCTAATATCATCTTAGAATTGAGTATTGGGCCTAACTCAACCCTACAAAACCGACTTTTAAGGTGAGGATTGCCCTCACTTATAAACACATATCCATGCCATCTCGCAATTGATGTGGGACTTCTTAACACACACCTTCGCGCCCAGCACTATTGGGTGCGCCGATCAGAAACCTCATTGCAAGCGGCCCGTTGAAGTGGCCCAGCGAATTGCGGAGGAGGCTCTGATACCATCTTAAAATTGAGTAATGGGCCTGACTCAACCTCACAAAACCGGCTTGTAAGGAGAGGATTGCCTATACTTTATAAACGTATATTCATACCATCTCGCAACCGGTGTGAGACTTCTTAACACACACACACAGATATATATATATATATATATATATATATATATATATATATATAGGGTTTTGCTACAATAGACCCACTCCTTTTTATGAAGGTTTATTTTAGCACTCAAGACCTTTTCATTTGGACAAAAAACCCATATTTTTGCGTTTTCAAAAGGACAAAAATGAAAGACAGATGTAATTTACTGTTTTTCTTATTCTTTTCTATTAAATTTTTAGTATTGTTTTAGGTCTCCTCATTCTCTTTCTTCGTTTTCACTTCTCTCATAACTTTCCCAGACGCCGCAGCAGACTGTTTCAGCATCACCACCACCGCAGCGGGACGTTTCGGATTCACATCCCATCTTGGTTGCTCCGCCAGTTGTCACTTTGTGTTGCCTTCTTCGACCTCTGATTAAAACCCAACTCTCTCTTTTCCTCAAGAATGCAATCTTCTTCAACCTCTTTCCCGAATAGCCTTTCACTCTAGTAGGTACTTGCATAGCTGTTATGGGTTGCAGAAATGGAAGCTACAAGTTCCAACTATTGGTGAAAAAATTGTGTGGGAGAAATGATGCAAACTGTAAATATGACCCGCAATTGGATTTTAATGGATTTGCTTTCTTTAATAAAAACAATTGCTGCATATAATTTCAATTGATTGGAAGCATGGTAGGACTTAGCAGCACATAAACTCAAGGAATATGGTGACTGAACCACCATAAAACAAGAGAGAGAACGAGAAGACACACTAAAAAATTAATAGAAAAGAAAAACAGTAAATTACATCTATGTCCTTCAGTTTTGTCTTTTTCAAAAATAAAAAATATGGGTATTTTGTCCAAATGAAAAGGTCTTGACTTTACTGCATCCTAGGCTATTTGTAAGTATTCCTATTCATTACAACTTCCTAGACATTGAATGTAATTATTGTAGCTTCAATATAAATAGAAGGTGTGTGATCTTCTTTTAGACAAACAGAAACTACACAACTCTATATGATTTTCCAGCAATCTTTTCTCTTTCACCTAGATAGTCATGTTTGGCGCCGGATCCTTTGTTACCTCCATAAACTCAACAGTTTAAAACTTAGTTCCAACTTTTCTTTTTTGTGAGAAAATGTTTTGATGTAACAAGCTGAAAGCATAGCTTTAGCTTGGAAAGGAGTGTTAAAAGTCAGTGTCGTTTTACTATTCCTTGACTTTACAGCATTCCAGACTATTTGTTAGTATTCTTAGTCATTACAACTTCCTAGACATTAAATGTAATTATTGCAGAATCATTATAAATAAAAGGCGCGTGATCTTCTTTTACACACAGAAATTACACAATTCTATGATAATAAACCTATTAAACTCTTCAAACAAAATAATGTACCATCAATTTTCTCATAAGGATGCCTGTTGTACAGAACAGAAGCCTTGTTTTCTCATTCCTGCATTAAAATAAGCAGTCAATAAACTAATATTTATATAACATAACATAACAAAAAGAAAAAAAATACACGCATTTGCACATGGGTGGATATAAAATACAAGGTAATTAGCATTCCATTACATAATACTTTCTTTATGTCACTAATTAAGAGTTAAGAATCTTCTATACAAAAGGATCAAGGTACTGCATGTGCGTTGTTAAACGACCTTAAAAACCTTTAAAACAATAAAAATATTTTGTAGCATAAACATATTTTATTAATGACAGTTGCAAGTTGATAAGAGTAAGCATAATACTCTCTTTCATCTCTTCTACTTCAAAGTATAGCAAGTACTCTTTGTGTTAGCATTTCAGAAACACTGTTATGGTAGCTATAGCTTTTATCTAGGGCTTTCATGCTTGGCCTAATTTGGGTCATTACACAATTTTTTAATTAAATCCATCTTTTTAAAACAAAATGTTGAATGGACAAATGAACACCTGACACTATCAAGACGAACTTGATAACCAATCAAGGAGCCATCAGAACCTGGTGAAGGTTCACATCGCTCATCAGCTACCCTTTCAGCCACGGAAATAGCCTAAAACATAAACAACAGATAATAAGCTTGGGAATGCCAGCTTAATATTTTGGTTTGAATGAAATTGTAAGCAAGTCCAATCTAACATGTGAAAAAGAAAGTTAAAATATGGGATCACAAATTTAAATTATAAGCATTGTTGAGAAAGAGGGGGGAAAACGCAATGTTTAGAACCAATTTTGACAGTTACAAATTTCAGAGAATAACAACGAACTGAATGTTAGTTGAGACTATTTCACACAAGGATCTTAATCTTATTTTCAACAAAGGCAATTCCAATTTACAGTTTAAAATTACATAAGATATACATTGGCCAAATATTCAAGCAGAAGATTTTGTACTTACCGCTATTCTCCTTGGTTGTGTGCAAATAATATTACAGTGTCCACCATGTCCTGACTCAATCATCTCATCCAATATGAATTGAGGAACCTACATTAAGGTCAATCTTAAAATAGCATGTATACAATGACTCCAATCTTAAAATAAAGTTGTATAAGTTGTATAATATATACTTATACAACTTTATATTTTTTTTAATAAAAAATAATAATTAATACGTTATAAAGATTATGATTATTATGGTAGCAATAAGTTCAATTGGATTTTTTTTTTTTACAAAAAGAAATATTAGAAAGTGCTTTTGCAATTTTTGTTATCGATGCAAAATGTACTTTTATTTTAAAAAAATGAAAAGATACAAAATATGTATTTTTTGTTAGAAAAAAGAAGAAAAAAAATAAGATATTAGTGTCATGTTTTTGATTAAAATGTATAGCAATTTTGTTAATTATTTATGTCCGTGGAGCTTTGTGGATACTGTGGGGATCCGTGGGAATGGAGGAAGAAATCTCCCCGCGGAAATGGAGATGGAGAACGAAATGTCCCCGAAGCGGGGTATGGGGCAAGGAGTGGTAAAGTACCCGCCGCTCATTCCCTGCCCTGTTCACATCCCTACGCGAACGGTTGCGATTGTCACTTTGCTTTCCTTTTTCTTTTTTTTGGTAATGGCTTTCCTTTAATAATTAATTAATAATGGTTAATGTGATTTAAGAAAGTCAGACAGTCAGACACATAAAGATAAAAATAATCTTGTAAAAACGAAAGATAAACATAATAATAATAATAATCATATATTTTCTTCTTTTTTTATCAATTTTTTTTATATCTTATGCTATATTATGGTGTTTTGAAGTGTTTTTCATTTATACAATCTCTCGTTTTTTTTTTGTTGATTGAAATTGCTAAGTTTAAGTGTTTCTTTTTTAGAATTTTTATAAATTGCACTCATAAATTATTTTATTTTATTAAGTATATAAAATATATAGTGTCGTGTCCGTGTCCTGTGTTTTTTTACATTGTCCCGTGTCCCGTGTCCGGGCTTCATAGATTACAAACTACAACTGAAATGTTACCTGAGTTGTTTTTCCAGAGCCTGTTTCCCCACAAACAACAAGAACATCATTTTCCTTTAGCAATTGCAATATATCACCCTTTAGTGTGGCAATGGGAAGTGTAGCTCTAAAATTCAACATATCCTGAAGCAAAAAATATATCTAGGTTAGTGCAAATTGATTTTTTTCCCCAAAGAAAGGTCAATCAAATGTACTGAAAATTGCATCAGTGCTCAAGACTAAAGTTTCATTCTTCATAATTCATATATATGTTAAATTTCAGTACACGATAAATTGGTATGTGCAATATCCACAATTCAAGCTCAAATGATTATGCTAAGGAGATGTGTTAGAGAAATAAAACCAGTTAGTGATATAAAACCAAACTAGTGCTTGGATGAACTAAGAAAGGATAACAAAATGAAGGGAAAACTGCAACACTCGGTTGTGAAAGTTGCAAAGTAGTCTTTGGTTTCTCTTTCTCAGATCTCGGCAGAACTCAATCTTTGTGATTTGTGCACACTGAATTCAAGATAAGGAAAATGTCTTCAAGTGTTGGTGTGCCTAGGGAGGGTGGAGATGTTGAAGGTGCGGTAATGGAAGTGAAGGGCCTAGGACTAGAGTGAATTAAAATGCTATAGGATCAAAGAGTAATGTAGCATGGAACCATGGAATCTCAATTGATAATAACGAAAGGTGTTTATCTTCTCTATGTCTGGTTTTATAATTGATAGACTTAGTTTGGAAACTAATTGACCAACTGCATCGGCCCTCTGCGGGGTGCAGGATATTACTTTAACCCCAAGCTTCATAATAGTCGTGAATTTAAAGTTGATTATGAAGTTAACAAAGGATCATACAGTTATATAGAAAGGATAGTAGGAGACATCGACGACGTGACTCGATTGATTTCCAGTTTGAGGAGTCCGAAAGTAAATCGATTAATGAAATGTTTGGTAGTGCAAATGTGCACTTCCAAACAAAACCCAGCACATAGGTGGGAATCTTTTGCGATGGACATCTAGAACTTTACCCCTCTCTTTTGATGAAATATTTTTTAAAATACAGGCATTATTGTATTTTCAAAAACAATCAACACTTCTCTCTTCCCTATTTCTTTCATCTTTCTCTTAAACCAATCAATACCTGAAACCTACCTTATTTCTCACCTCTTTCTCTCTTCTCACACTCTCTCTTACCTATTTCTCTCTTCACAACTTCTCTTTCAAACCAAAAACACCATTAAATTGCTTGGTTTATTATGCTTCAGTTGACTTTATGATTATTTAGATCCACATTAACAAAAAACAACTGTTTAAAGCAAAAGACCGTGAATGATGTGGTATTTGTCATGGTTAATTCAAGAATAAACAAGAAGCAAGTTAGAAAAGCAATTGACTATATATTGAGAATCTTTCTTCTTTTGCTGATTGGATTGTGCATATTGATAAAAAATTGGATTTAGATGCTTCAATTGTAGATGACTTGGTTGAAGTTGGAGAAGCTAGTGGTGGTGGTGCAAATGAGTTGAGGTTAATAATGTTGATGAAGACGGACATGGACATGGAAATGTCATTGATGAGAGTGAAGATCAAGATCATATGGAGAATGATCATGAATATCCTGAATGATGATTGAATAATATCAATACTAGATATCTAGATTTGTAGTTCTTAGAGATGGAGTGCTTATGAACTTATGTTGTGGGATTGTATTATGAACCCGAATTGTATTACTTGGAGGTTATTTTCTTTATGTTATTTATTTTCTTTATGTTGGTAGGATCTTACTATTTGTGTTACAATACACTCCTACGGGTGACAATCTTTCATACCATCCAAATCTTTTTTTTTTTGAAAGCTCGGTATCCGGCCTAAGGACTCATACCATCCAAATCTAGTATTAGGTTTTTATATTGCGTCTATAACTCATCCTTACAAAACCGGTTTGTGTCTCTTTCATCCCATTCAAATATAGTATTAGGTTTTTATAATGCGTCTAACCCATCCTTACAAAATTGGCTTGTAATATGATGGGTGTCCCTCTTTATAAACTTTTTCCAGGCCTTGGATTTTTTCCAATGCACCACCTCCCGTCCACAGCAGTATTGGGCTTGGCGCATGGATAATTAGGTGGGAGACCCAATTGGATATGCTCTTATACCATATTATGTTTTTATATTAGGCCTAACTCGTTCTTACAAAACTGGCTTGTGAGGTAGGGAAGTGCTATTCTTTATACACTCTTTGTAGGCCTTATCTCTTTCCAATGTGGAACTTGAGTTTTTCACACTACTAGGCATGATCTTAAGTCTGACAACTGATCTCAATCTTACATTTTTTGTCACTTTTTCCTCTGAATTCACAACACAGATATGAAGTGCTAATACAGCTATAAAGAAATCAGAGTCGTTATAAGAAACCAAACAAAACACATGCTAACCTGGTATCTTTGCAATCCCATTTTAATGTATTGCACCTTTCTCAAATTAGTACTCTCCAATTCCTTACTATAGGTTCCTCCTGCAAAATATAATTTTAAATTCATGACAATAAAAAGGTAACACCCACTTAAACTTTGACCGTTATATTTGTAATATTATTATTTAATTATTTATTTATTACTTTCAAAATCAAAAGGTATCAAAGTCTTGTTCGTAAAAGTTATTTCATGTCTCATAAGTGTATGCCGTAGCAGATTTAATCAGTAGCAATATATAACTTACCTATCAAAATAGCGCTCTCAGAGAAAAAGGGTTAAGTAGCTTTTGAGATTCACTATTCTTCTATTTCCTATGCTTAGTGTTCATTGTACTTAAAATTTATAACATAATATACTGATGGTTATGAGATAACTCAGTTTTTGTCTTCTTTCTATCATTTGTTATCACTTTATATATTACAAACTAATATACTTCATGTAGCACCTTCAAATTTTGAAAGAGTTATTTCAGAATAAATCCTACGTTGGGATTTAGGGGACCAACCAACTATAGAAAGTGCATAACCCACTTGGGTTGGTCTGGTGGTATTGGCTTGGGACCTGGAGTGTGCTCCTCCTTAAGGTCTCAAGTTCGATTCTCTCTGGGGCCAATTTGGGTGGGCTCATTTAGCTTCTTCAAAAAAAAACTATAGAAAGTTCATTATATTCATAAAAATTTTCTTGCCATTTCTACTTTTATTCCTTTTGTTCTCCTGAATGGCCAAATTGTGTTCTTGATTTGTTTGGAAAGCCTTTCCTTTAATTAAATTCACTGTTGATGGAAAAGCAAGGTTGGCAATGGGTAATACCCACAAATATTTCTCAATGGAAGATATATTGATAAGCAGTTATAGTTGATAGATTAATTAAGAGCCAATTTGTTACGAATTATAAAAAATCTTAAGTTGTTTTGTGTTTTTACCATAATGAAAATCTTTTTTTTAAAACACGTCAAAAATGATTTTCTGGAGAAGCTACTCAAAAATGTCTTCTTATTTGAAGCAGTTTTTTATTTTTATTTTCAGATTCTCACTTTTTCAAAAATATGTAAAATCGGGTGAAACTTCTAAAAGTGAATATTTTGTTTAGAAAAATGTTCTTTTTTTGTGAAAAATACGTAACAAATGGGCTCTAAATAGACCAACTATACTTACGATATCCATGTGTTTTTTTCCAACACTGATCTCATCTATAGATATTATATTTCCAACCTTCGAAGAAACATTTTGTTACTGTCAAATGACCGATTATCCCAAAAGCTTAAGCTGTTAGGAAATGCCACATCAATGATTTTATATTATTTCTAACACGCCCCCTCACGCAAGAGCTCATTGGGCTTGAAGCGTGGATAATGCATATGTCCACCTACCATATGCTTAATAATTCCACTTTTAATTAGAAAGTGAGGGGAGCGGGAATCGAACTCTAGACCACTTAGTCATAGAGGCTCTGATACCATGTCAAATGACCGATTATCCCAAAAGCTTAAGCTGTTAGGAAAGACCGTATCAATGATTTTATATTATTTCTAACAGTTACAAAAATGGCCAGGCTTACTTAAAAAAACGTCATCACAAAAAATATGCAGAAAAGAAAAGAAACTAAGATTCCAAATCCAAATTGATTAAGATGAGTGGAATAACCTACTCTGAGCAAATGATTGATGACTATCGATGGTTGAAATTTTATTTTCATCAAGTCTACCGTTGTTTTGAGGAAACTTATAGTCTATATCATCGGCAGATGCAGTTTCACCAGAGCCGCCACCACTTAATAATGACTCCACAAAACGAGACTTATGATCTTCCACACTGTCTTCTAGCTTGGTCAATGATTCCCCTGTAAGTTTTAAAATTTCATATCTTCTAAGAAACTTTTATATTGAAGTGTTAAAAATGTTTAGTTCCTAAAAAATCACCTTTTAAGTTTGTTCCATATAAAAAATAATTCATTTACGGTGCTCACATTTTACAAAAACTGCATGCTTTTATTCAGGGACTAAAACCACCAAGTTTTTGTAAAAGGTGGAGCTGGAGACTGTAAATGTATAAAAAAAATTATAAGAACTAAACTTTAATGAGAGATAATTTATTAGGACTAAAAACATTTAACCCAAGTATCAAAATAATTATACCAATAACCAATAAAATGACAATCACAGTACAGAATGGTAGAAATCAAAGTTCAATTCAACAAAACATATAAAAAGAAAAGGCTTACCTTCCATCCACTTCATAACAACAGAAGCATAAGGCTCGGTAATTAGGAGATGAATTGGGACATCAGGAAATAGTTGAAACAAAGCATATGCAGCCACTTTATTCTGTGCATCCTGCAATCAAGTAAACACTGCAAATATTGTATCCACAGGCAACAATTCCCATAAATGATATAACTGGCATGCATGAGCTGCACCCCGGTTGCAGAAAAGATTTTAAGATCTATTACATTCTTCAAAACATTTTACATAAAGATTAACGATCAACTCCATTGGTTACTATTTGTAACTATTGATGTTATGTTATGTGACTGTTTGTACCAGCTTTCTTGTAAACCATAACCTGTCTTCAAAAACTTTATGTACACTATCACTTAGATAGGGAACATTGAATACAGTTTCCAATCAAATTTCTCTCACATTTTCTCAACCACAGAATCTTAATACATGCATATGGATCACTCACCTCAGCAGATTCAAAGGTCTCATTCTGATCTGGAAGCTTAAGTGTGACCAGCCCCCCAGCTTTTCGATTCTTGCCCCTGCCACTAGCTTTACGCAATATGCTTACAGTATAGGAAAAACTCTTTCCTCTGCCAAGTATTTTATTGAATTTTGGAGCTTCCCATCCTGATTTCTGGCATAGCTGATGAAGGATAGCCTTTGGAACCTTTTGAGGATCCCCCTATCCATAAATAAATTGTAACAAAAAACGGATATTGTTGATCATGGCAAGATATATTGTTGGAACATGGCATAATCATTTTAAATTATATTCTTCGCAAAAGAACAAACTCATTAAGATGAAGATTAAAAAACTACATGAGGGAAAAAGGAATCCTCCCAAACAAAACACAAAAACAGAAACCAACCCAAAATGAAAACATAAAATGAATGGAGCAAAATTAACTGATCCCTCATCATATCTGGTTAGTAAAACCGCATTAAAAGGGCCACGACTTACCAAATAGAAGCAAAATTATAATCTTATCACATAACAAGAGTTCTAATTCAAGTACAGGTTCATGTGGCATTTTATTTTACTATTTAGGAAATATTGGAAAATAAGATAAAATAATTTAAAAAGGGAAATGTCATATAAAAATTATTGAAAACATCCCTTTCACCTTCCTTGATTTCTCTATATTAGTTTCAGCATAGCATTTACATGTTTAAAGCCCAAGTAATGTAATTAATGTGTTTCTTCGAACTCCAGTGTTGCTAAAAGATATTGGAAGTAGTTGGAAGACACATGAATTGTGTTAGAAATAAGAAACATGTGAAGAATGTATAGATATAAACATGTGTAGAATGTGTAGATATTCCTTAGCAACTTCCTAGATTAGATGATTCCTAGGCACTCAAGAATAGATTATGATTCCTAGGCACTCAATGTATTCATTGTATCCTCATTATAAATATGTAGTGTGTAATCTGAATAACAATTATGAAATGTAGCCAATAAACTTGCCTTCTTCCAAATGCCATCTAACTTATCCAAGTTCTCAGATAATCTTTTAATTTTTTCCAGTTTCTGTGCTTTCAGAATATCAGGGTGTATTTCATTAGATGGCACATCCTCCGAGAAGAAACCACCAAGCTCAATGTCTCCAGTCACTACTTCTGCAGAATCTTTTTCAACATGTACAGCTGGCAAGCAAGACTTGGCAAGATTTTCCCCTGTGCTACAATGCTCCACATCACTACCATTTATTGCTGCCCCAATAGAAGGAAAAATAATGGTCGAATTACTCTCTACATTGCATCGGTCTTTTTCCATCAAAAGCTCATGGCCCATGGATGCTCCCTCAGATGCATGTTTAGTACTGATTTCCTCGTATTCTAAGGCCAAAGTGTCATCTGACAATCCTGCTCAATGTATTTTACAATCAACCAAAACGGATTGAATATCATAAAAAATATTGAAAAAAAGATACAAAAAATAATATTCAATTTAACCTAAAGCAGACAGCTCCTGTTTCAGTTTCCGTATGATACGGCTTGCCTGCTCCTGATGTTTTTTGTCCCCTTTCTCCTTCGCCTTTGTAGCTTCCAATCTTGCAGCAAGATACTCTTTGGAAATAACATCATAAGGCCTAGGTTCACATAGCTAATAAGAGAGAAAAATATATCATAAACTCTTTGGACATGGTAGTCAAAAAAATATTTTGTCTAAGATCAAGATCATAAATTGTGGGATTGTAGCATAGATTGTAGGATCTTACAAAAGAATAAATTTGTATAGGGACCAAAATCAAATTTTGTCAACTTTATAAAGAACAAAAACACATTTAACGATTTAATTCTAAAATATGTTGTGCAACAGGCAACACGTTATTAAGACAGTGCAGAAGCTACTTGAAGTATCAACACAATGCAGAACCCACTAGAATCATACAGGATGCAACACATAGAATGCATCGTGTACTCGAACAAAAATACAAAATTTTGCAGTGTCACAACAGAATTAACATTGACCATGCAAATTGTGGAGAAGAGTTAAGGTTGAAATAAACACCCAAATATTTATTAATCTTCAAGAAAAAGGGAAATACCTTCTTCGTGGCACTACTTTCATCAAAAATGTCATCTTCCCAAGTCTTATTATCATCCTGCAAATACCACACCTTTAAGATTGGTATATTTTCAAGACAAAAGAAGCAGGACCAGTTTCAGTATAAAATGCCCTTGTCCAAGTCCGGAATCAAGTGCTACTTGTTTATGGAATGTGAAAACAAGTTTATAAGACAGTGCAAGTAAATAATGTCGATCAATGTTCAATCACAGGGTCTATAAAAAATTAACAATAGAGGTGTAGGTTTTTATGTCCAGACATGTTACATGCTTGAAGACACCAACCAAAGAGGAGAGTTTAACAGTGGATGCAAATTGAATGCAATAGGGTTCACAAGTGGAGGATGAGGGAAGGTCTGCTGACGGTGGACAGAACTGCACATGCAGCAATGGGGTGGGAGAAAGAAGCAAATTCTAAATCCATTGGTGTGAATCAATATAATACTTTAAAGAGTCCAAGGTTGTCAAACTGGAGAGCCTACGTAAACTAGCGAAATCTCCATGGCTCAACTAGTAGACTCGTAAGGGCACTCTCAATGGTGTGATTCTGTTTTTTGTTTAACTTTTTTTGAATTGGGCTAGGCTGCTACTAACTAAAATGATTTTTTCAACTCGGCAAAGGTAACCAAAGCTGGTTTATAACTCAGAAATACTAACTAAAGTTAGTTAAAAGGAGGCTGGGATTATTTAAACTAACTAGAGGTTAGTTAAAACCTATTCCCTGATATTGTTAAAAACTGATAGCCCATTATGCCAGCAATGATAACTGACTAGATACAGAGTACAATGTTGTATAGAAGAATAGCTATGGCTAGCTTAGAGTCGGCTTTAGGCGAGACTATAATCTTGTAGATTAGCTATTTCTAACATAATTCTTTATATATGTGTTATTGTGCTCTGTTCAAAATTCAAATCAATCAATAATTAGAAAACACAGATTATTTTTCTTTCTCTCTATTACCTTCTCTCTCTCTACCACATATTATCATTGTCATAATAAACAAACACTTGACAGTTTCAAATGAAGAGGATACTCAGAAGTTGTATATATTAGTGATAAATAACTATTTGTTATGATCCAAAATAGCAGATGAGGAAATACACTTGGCATATCATAATTGGTTGAAGCAAATGGACATGTGGCTAGTGATCTAAAATCAAGAAAGCTTGGATTGTGCATAAATAGGGCAATAATGGGTATGAAGAAAATTGATAAAGTCTCTTTTCTCTCCCGTTGGTACTCTCTAGTTGAGTAATTACCTTAAGCATTTGTGCTTAGGTTCTTCTTCTTCTTCTATCTTTACTTTCTAGTATTTCTATTCCCTTAACTTGATTGTAATTCTCGGTTGTTATTGAATCAAAATCTCAAAGTATTGATCCATTTATTATTACCAAGTTACATTCATAGTTAATCCCATTTTTATCACATGGTTAAATTACCTCTTCCTGCTGCTCCACATATTTCTTGATCCAATCTGCTTGAGATGATTGGCAAGAATCTAAAGTATCATCGTTCAACTGTCTCTTAATTAAAACCGGAGATTCTAGAGCTTGGTCCTTAGTTGTGATGGATGGATCCACTGATGGAGTTGAATTGTCCTGTTGATTTAATATAACACCAACAGAACCCCCTGTGAAGGAATTATAAGCACACAATCAATCTCCAAAGTTCCAGACAGTTTATGGACTCGAAGCAAACAAACTTGGTGTTGTTATATAATCAATCAGGGAGAAGCAGAAATACATACCTTCAGTATAATGAAAGGAAGTTCCACTGGAAAACTTGAGTGGAAGTTCATTCCCGGGCAAATTCAAGCATAACCAATCAAGAGCGGATTCAAATGTAGCACATTCCTACAAATCAATTACAATGAAATTTATATATGCACAGTGAAAAAATGAGCAAAATGAATCAGAATTAAAAGTACAGAATCTGGTAGTATTGGTTAGTACCTTGAGAGCGGAGAGAGAAAGCTCAATGTGATAATCAGTGAATCCTTCGCAAGAGAGTTTCTCGTAAACAGCTTTCAGCTTCTTCGCTTTCTGATCCTTTGTTAGGGTATCGTCCGTCGCAGGGGTGGGCCGGGCAGAGTTGAGCAAGAGCCGGCGGATGCGGTTCTCATTTTCAGCAGAAATCTGTAGCTTCGGAGCGGAGGAGGAAGATGCCGACGACGACTGAGGCTTTCGGCTCTGTTTCTGATTCCTTTTCGGCGGCATCCTTTCTCACCATCAAAGTTTACTGGTGACTCTTTGGACCTTGGTCGGTAACTCCTTTTTTTGTTTTTTAAAATTCTAAAACCAAAAAATGTTCATTTTATATATATACGTATGTATGTACCCAAAAAAAAAAAAAATATATATATATATATATATATATATATATATATACACGTATTTTTTAAAACTAATTCATTTCTCAATTCTAATGCAGCCCTTTTGAATAATATCTTGATGGGTTATGAAATTTTGATCCTTTTTGTGTTTCAAAACATGGGTTCATTTTTATTTCTTTTTCAATTTTTGTTTAAAAATCCAATTTCACCTTTTCAATCATGGGTTCTTATGAACTACTCTATTGTTAATTTTATGCACCATTTTAATTAATATCTATAATATTTAATATGTACTTCTATCACAGATGACATGAAAAAGGTATTTATTAGGTTCCGTTTTGCATGTCTTATTTTTTATTTTTCTATTTTTTTTAAATAAAATAGATAAGTATAAAATTAAATTTAGTCATATTTTTCCTTAAAATTATTAGAAAAATAAAGTAAAGAAGTATAGAAGTTAAAATTATTAGAAAAATAAAATAAAAATATTTTTTTTTCTTTACTATTTTTAAGGAGAAGAAAAAAAATACAAAATAAGTTGGGCCAAACAAGACTTGTTCGTAAATCCGCATTTTCTCTCTCTTGTTCTTAATGGGTCCCACACATTTTTATATGTTATTTTTATTTTTTCACATACTTTATGACATATAAATAATAATTTATAAATAATGTAGAGTTATTTGCGGTCTCATTAATAATTTTTTAAAGAGGTGTTGCATTTGAGAGATTTAGTGATTATTAAGTATTATTATTAAAAAATTGTAATTAAGTGATATGTACATGTAGAACCCTTTAAGTAGTCGAATATCTCTCATCCGTTGAAGATGGTCTAAAGCAATTGGTGCTTCATTTACTAGCTTCTTTTTTTTCTTCTTTTTGTTAGATAGTCGAGTAGTTAGACTATCTTCAATGGTAGATGTTTTTATGAAGTATTTCTTTCGTCCCATAATATAAGTGAAAAAAAAATGTCCTAAAATATAAGAGAAAATGAAACACTTTTTATCTTTTCAAAAGAAGTTTACTCTCTCTTATCTTTTTCATAACCAATAACCAATAAAAATTATTTCTCCATATTTCTATTCAACTTTTTACAAAAAAGTTTACTTCTAACAATTTATTTTACTTTTTCATAAGTATAATTTTTGTTTTTTCACTTATAATACGGGACGGAGGGAGTAGTACCTATTAAGAACCGGTATCTATTAGGTACCCTCATTGGAGCATATATAAAAATGGTACATATTCTTAAATAAGCAATTTATCTCTCATAGTTTTTAACGGGTCCCACATACTTTTATATATTTTTTTTTTCTACCACATACTTTATGATGTAGTAAATAATAATTTATTATTATATTAAATAATATAGAGTTATTGGCGGGACTCATTAAGAATTTTTTAGATATATGCTGGGTTGGAGGGATTAAGTGTTTATTAAGTACTATTGTTAAAAAATTATAAATAAGTGATGTGTACATGTTGGGCCATTTTATCATAAATTATAAATAAGTACACAAAAATAGTCTTAGAAATTTATCATATAAATAAATGAGTAGATGTATTAGAGTTCAAATTTCATTCACATAACATGTAACGTCTCTACCAAGTGAAAGGGGCCCTAATAGTGAAATCTATTTATTAAAATGAATATCAATATGTCAATAAGTCTTAGTTGAATTGACAAAATATTACTAGAGTTGTCAGAGTATTCACCCATTACTAAGGTTCAAATCCATGTCCTTTCACTTATGTATGTGAGTTTATGATAATTTTACCATTTCATTTATATAAAAAAAACATTATTAATTCATTATTGTATCTATCTCTCATAAATACACAAGATATAAAGTTTAGCAATGTCAATCTCCGGAAGGATATATTAGCCCTCCAAAATATAAGAATTAGTAGAAAGAAACTCTCATTTCTACAAATTTTGTAAAATGAAGGTTAAAATGATTTTTTTTATAGACTTTTATCTTAATCAATATGCAACCATCCAAATTATTCATCACACACTGTAAGATTGCCATCACTTAAAATTATGTTTGAATATTTAGTATCAGGGACGGATCCAGGATCCAGAAATTTTAAATATTAGGGGCAAATATTATATGCTATAAGTTTTATATAAAATAAAAAGGATAAATATAAAAATAATAAAAAATGAAGTTATTATCATTAGTTTGCATGTATGTTTTTTACGATAAAAATAATAGAAGTTATAAATTTTATAAGATTGTAAAAAAATGTTATTTGATTGGATAAAGAATAACAAAATGATTAAAAAATAGAGTAGTTTAAAAGAAAGATAAATTAAAAAGAAAATTTCATTTTAGAAGGAAATTGCTTTAACACCGGAGACAGGAGCTACAACACCACCCATGTTGCTTACAAAATACTCCGTGATGTAATGCACACAATCATAACAGGAGATCATTCCAAGGATTAATAAGGAACTCAAATTATCAGAGATTTAATAAGTTTGTCGTTGACAAAGGTCAATATCATTTTGAGGCTTCAATATTATTCAAGTTAAAAGTAAAAGAGTTAAAGACAACTAGTTTTGAGATTTCAAGTGATAAAAAGCAGTTCGGAAAATCAAATCAACCTTCAGCTAAATTCCTTGTTATAGTTGCTCAAGTAATTTAAGTCATAATTACACAAATACCATTTGCAGTTGACCTAGATGGTTGGACATTCAGCTCACTGAGTTCTAGTTTGAAATTCTGCAATTGGTAATGGTAAGTTATATGTAAACTCCATTGTAATTCAAGGTTGGTGATTCTTTCTCTGCATTTACATGGGGTGTACCTCTCCTAATCTAAATTTTATCATTGTTGAAGAAAAAACACACACATAAACAGAAACAATACTTGATTAGAAATAAGTCGTTGTTTTTCTTTTTGCGTCTACGCATCAACCAATTATCCAATTACTTGGTTGAGCCTTGTAATCTGCAGACAAAACAAGAATAGAAAGACGGCCATCGATATGAATCTGAAATACTGAAAAATAAAAGTATAACACATCACTTTCACTTACTTGGACTTTTGCTTCAATTTCAATAGTCCAGAGAGCGAAGCACAGTGAGTTGAACTATAATCGCATCTTGAGCAGCATGAGTCCAGCAATTCAATTACTTTAAGGCACCTGGCGGTGTTAAAAGAAACTTCAGTCCAACTGTTGTATTTCATAAATGTCCAAAGGATACAGCAGCACAATCAAAATCATATCGATGGACCCCAATGCGGCAATGCCACTTTAGTAGCATTACAATTCCAGTTTCCAATATTGACATCGTGTTCTACATAGCCATTTACATGATACCAGATGTTTACATCATTACATGATACCATTGACTTTGCATCATTTGTTGGAATCTTTGTTATCTTAGAAAGTCTTATTAGATTAGATTTATACATATACTAGTTGTGCTATATAAGTATTTGACATGAATTAGAAATATAAAGAAGTATTAGTTGTTTGTTTCTATTCTACTTGTAAAACGAACTACCTGTTCCACCCAGCAGTACCGGTACGCATACGGTACTTGCTCCTCCAGTATTCCATTTTTTTTTCTCCTCATTATTTTACTGCGAGTAAAAATTGTGGTTTTATCATATATTAATATTATATTATTTGTGTGTCTAAGTTTTTGTAACCTAAAACAACTTTTTTATTTTTAACTAAAACACCTTTTTTATTTTTAAAACTTTAATTGAAATGTTTTTTTTGTGAATTGAAGAATTTAACTCTTTCGTATTGTATTATATATAAGAAAATTTTCAGCACCAAGAAAAAAATATATAAGAAAAATTCATGTTACCTTTATTTTTAAAACCTTCGCATTCCCGTAGCCTTACATGTACCTATGCAACATACACATGGATGTTTCAAGGCGGCACAACAGAAAGTTTTCTTTCTTCATCCAACTTTTCTGGGATGGAGTGTGAAAAAGTCACGGGGGTTATGCTGGAATATATTTCATTGGAATAGACGTGTGGTGAGAGTTTAATGGTAGAACACGACACAGAGGAGATAAATGTTCATCGGAGTTTTGTGGTGGTAGGGAAGGAGGTTGATTTGCAGAAGTCAATGGCACACAGGACTTTATAATATTAGATTTCAAAGAAACTGTAGAACTAATTATCTATTAAGAGTTTAAAATGATTAGAGTTATTCTAACTCTGTTAACTAACATGTTTACAACAGTCTGACAGAAATGAAGAGGTGGTGATAGAATACAGCAAGAGTTACATGAGAAATGGTATTCTCTTAAACAGATTAACTCGAGTTAGTCAAATTTGTTAGGAAACACATTTAACGTGTGCTTATTGTGTAAATAGTACTTGATATTAGTTACGGATTTGATTGGTCCTCCCAAATTATTAAGAGATATATTTCTGTGATAGTGTGATGATAACTACACTCCTTGTATTTTGTACGAAGAAAACTAAACTACACTTCTTGAATAGTTATATCACAATATAAAATTACATATTCTACCCAATACACACTCCCCGATACACCCTCATGTCACTATTATAAACAATGAACCTAAAAAGTGATTTTTTGCTTATAATAGTGACGCATTAGAGAAAGTTTTGATCGTCTTTGTGACCTTTCTCTGTGATTTACTACGCTGTTGGTGTCCCTGTCTATTCTCCTGTAACCCTTTTCCAGTATCGTCTATTATCACCTCCGGAACCACCAACTGCCACCCTAAAGGGATATGCCACAGGTTTCAGGCACCTGATCAGATTATTGTATATCTATCCCTCTCTGATGCACGTCAACCACCACAACTATTTTAGAATCCTCTAGCAAGATCGACTATACTCAATAAAGTACAATCGTGACTGCTACAGGAAATCATGCCCATAAAGAGGGTTATTTTTTCCCTTCTTTCTAACAAGCTAAACTTAATAATCTTTAGTTTGAGAATGAGTGTTAATTATATAAAACATGTATAACATGCGATCTATGTGTAAAGTAATCGTTAGTTGGTTCAATGGTGATTGGCGTTGAACTTGGTAGGGGAAACTACTTGATGCCAGAACTGACCTCCGAATCAGATTAAACTGTAGGTGAATGCCAAAAAAAAATTGCTATTAATTAGGAATTTAATTGATCTCTGTAAATATTAAGAGATGTATGTTTGTGATTGTAAATATACTCTTACGAGTTTAGTTTGTTGATTTCTCACATTAAAGAGTTGTTAGTTCTAAATCAAACTTTGAGGTTAAGTTTGTTAGGTTTCAAAGGTTGCCCACTCTTTAGCTCGAGTGGTCTATTCTATGTCTAGTCGCCGTATCTTTACGACCCAAAACATT
The DNA here is from genome assembly GCA_951804385.1 of Trifolium dubium. Lineage (NCBI taxonomy): Eukaryota > Viridiplantae > Streptophyta > Magnoliopsida > Fabales > Fabaceae > Trifolium > Trifolium dubium. Next base: position 59,431,740 of record OX638063.1, read on the forward strand.
ACAATACAACACTTTACAATCCTTAACACAGTTTTGTTCAAAAGCACCCTGCCTGTATCTTTGATAGGTAGAAAGTTTTGTGGTTAATTAGGGTAGGGAAGGAGTTAGGAGAAATAAGGGTAAATAAGAGGATTGGAGAGACGTAGGTAACCTTAATTTCCAACTTGAGGGGTGCGTTGGAACTTTTTCTCTAAGTAAGATTTGGTGTTCTTGAAGTGATTACAGTCATCATATAAATGTTGTCTTTCAACTCTAAGTAAGATTGATTAGGAAAAGATTGATTCCATGATCGCGACATGCAAGAGAACATTAAAATTGATGAAATAAGGTAAAAGACATACATACTTTTCCGGGAGAAAGCTGTTCTTGGAGAGGCAAGCTTGAATATCACAAGCCTCCTTCTTGCAGGGCTCTTTGCTTTGCTGCGCCATTTTCACAATCCTTCGATATCTTTTTTCTTTTCTTTTGTCGGTTACACCCTTCAGTATCTTTTTCCCCATTTTCACACAAAAATTATTTAATACTAACTTCGTTTCAAAAAATAGTTTTCATTTTGGGGATGGGGTTTAATCGACTAAATTAATTGAGCTAAAGTTTAGTAGTAGGGAGGTCCAGTGTTTAAGTCTTGATAAAGAAGAAAATTAATATTATAATAAGTATCATTTTGATATAAAAATTGTTTTAAAATAAGTATAGTTTTCAATTTTTAATGGAATTTTTTTTAATTCTACTATCTAATTATTACTATTTGCATTAATTTTAATGAAACAAATCAATAAAATAGGATTAATTTATTAAAAATGTATTATTGAAAATATCAACCATTATAGGACTTTTTATTGAATACATCTGGTTGTTTAAAATTTAGGACTTTTTATTGAAACAAAATACACTTATTAAAAATTAACAAGTGTATTTTTAATAAGTCCAGATGTATTATTGAACTTATTAAAAATATCAACCATAAGCCTTCCTTGAGTATGTGTTGCTTTAGAGAACAAGTGGGCATCTTTTGCCAAAGAAATTTAAGAAAATCTAGGACCATTTTTAGACACTTGGATAGTCTTCCGAGAGTTATTAAGCACGATATTAAAGATGGCTATCAATAATTTTTTTCATACAAATAACAAAAAGGTAGAGGGATAAGGATCACTTAACTAATACCTCTAGTGAAGGCAACACTTATATATTTTTTTGGCAAAAATTGGTATTTCCAAAATGTTGCTCTTTACTGCTTAAAAAAAAAGTTGCTCTTTATTTTATAGGTTATAAAGTCAAAATAACTAATGAAAAATAAAATAAAAATAACTACACTAAAACCCATTTTGATAATTATACATTTAAAAGCAATTTTGATTCAAATCATCCAAACAACATATATTTATAAGAATTAATTTTATATAAATATATCCAAACATAAATTAATTTATCATCAACTCACTTTTAATCAAAATCAATTATCTCAAAATCAGTTCTACCGTTCCCGTAGGATAGCTCAAGTGGTAAGAGCTAGAGAACATGAATTAGATAAGGGGAGGTCCAGAGTTCGATCCGCAATTTATACTTCCAATACACCAAAAAATAAAAAATCAATTCTACCAATCTCAATTTTTTCTACCGCCAAACCAAACACATACTTCATTAAACTTTCCTCGAATGAGTTGCTATCATTAGTCTAGCATTGCGTTCTTTTTCTCCCCTTTCGCTTTTCCCTTTTTAATAGCTTGATTGAATAATTAAAATAAAGAAGTAATCATTCAACCAAAACAAAGATGGCTGTTGTCCTCATTCCCACCATAGAAATTTATTAAATTTCTTGTCTAGAACTTTTACCCTTTGAAAAATTTCATTACTTTATTTCTTTCTTTTAAATGTAATTGTTCATATCCAATAATTAGCCAATTCATTATCATTATAGGAGGTTTTAGCAGTAACCCAATTTTTGCTCCATTATTTTTAGAAAAGCAGATAAATCATGTGGACACGTAAAAAATATTCGTTGTTTTCCATCACTTTGACATATATAAAAAAAAATTGTGAATTTTCATCTCTTACATCCCTTTCAAAGAAGAGATTATTCTTGTCCTTGTCCTCATCCTCATCCTCAATGTTGTCCAAAATCTTATCTTTTTAAAAAAAAAAGATAACTACGGAGATAGTATTCTTTGATGGATCCATTTCGTTCCTGTTTAGTTTCTTCCAATTCCAAATCTATTTTGATTCAAATCATCCAAAGAACATATATAACCCGCCAAATTTATACTATGGTTCAAATCTATTTTGAATCTATTGTCCTTATTCCCACCATGCCCATCAATCCATTCGCGCGCGTGTGTGTATAAGTAACCCGCCAAATTTATACTACGATTCAAATCTGTCATGAATATAGGGCCAAATAATATAATAGGCTCGATAGAAGGTTCTAGATAAGTTGTAGGGTTTCTAGTCTATATAAAGAGGAATGATGAATGTAATGATAATCAATAGAATGAAAATGAATGAAGTTTATTAGTTGTTAGTTTTAGTGTAGCTTTTAGTTTATTTTAGCAATATTGTTCTTCATTTATGAACAAGTAAATTCTTGTTCATAACAATCGGTGCTTTTTCATTGAGAGTTGAATTTCATTGAGATGAATTATTCTCTCTATCATCATCCCTATCACTACGATCCTACAATCATTAGTGTTCATACCATGTTAAACCCCCAACCCTATCAACAACCACCACCCATAACCCACATCAACACACCTTCTGCAACTGAGCAATATTGGGCTGCACATACACCATCTCATCAACAACAACCATCCTACATTCATGTTAACAATTACTTGTCCACCAATACAGCATGCTTCACACCTCCTGGCCTCACTTACAACAACACCACTACCTCACCACCATCATTTGGTGGATTTCAACATTTAACCTACCAACCACAAATCCACACTCCCCTGAATCCTCACATCAACGATCACACATACAAATCCACACCTCATCAACCAAATCCCTCCCTCTTCATCACAGATTTTCCCCCGTTACACTTTAATACCACCTTAAGAAGTGAAATAAAAACAAGGACAGATGATGAGAAAATTTGCTCTAGCTTTGCTAATCCTGTCCCTGCAGTTGTGAAAGAGCAAGCAGAAGAACCTCACCATGATTCTCTACAAATTTTTCAGAGTTCAAGTTTTCTTCCTTTGATTCTGGCGCTGTCACAACACTGTTTCTCCGCCATTAAAACGCCTTCAATGGAGAAGAAGGTTGTTCGCGCAGTCACCGTGGTGAAAACGCGTCAGCAACATCCATTCACTATCTTCAAGCTAACTGATGTTTCCATAAAGATATTTGATCCCGGCGGTGATGAATATCAATTTCGTGTTACGACGGAGATCTCTGGTAATTTCTATCGCACTATCCCTCTGTTGATGCCATGGGATAGAGGAAAGTTTGAAGTTCGCAGCTTTCCGTCTCCGGCAATGGTTTCTCCTTCCGGCGACGGAACGGTGTCTCGACCTTGTCTGTTATGGTTTTTTTTTTTTGGAAAAGCAGTTGTTTGCAACAAGGGCAAATTGGGCATTGCAATTATTAAACTCCTATATTAACCTAATGGGCCATTCACCTACGGACTGCTTCCATTTCATATATGGGTCAAGTTGTAATTTTTATTTGGCCCAAAGAGCTAAGAAGAAGATTTGAGGTATACAGTAACAAGGGGTCAAGTTGCTTAATTTTAAGTGGATGAAGCAGCGTTGCTTAAGGAAATTTTGGCGAGAAAAAAAAAATGCTCAAATTTATTTTTGGATTTTCATTAAGTTTTAGGTTGTATTCATTGATTTTGTTAGATTACACCCTGAGGACAAGGTGATTCTGCAAGACCAATGGAATGTCATGAATATAGGGCCAAATAATATAATAGGCTCGATAGAAGGTTCTAGATAAGTTGTAGGGTTTCTAGTCTATATAAAGAGGAATGATGAATGTAATGATAATCAATAGAATGAAAATGAATGAAGTTTATTAGTTGTTAGTTTTAGTGTAGCTTTTAGTTTATTTTAGCAATATTGTTCTTCATTTATGAACAAGTAAATTCTTGTTCATAACAAAATCTGTGCTTCCAATCAATTTGTGCAACACAAACGCACACTCCACAAAATAGAGATTTGAGTACTTGTAGGGGGGCAGCATCCTAAGTTTTTAAATGAAGTCTACATATCCATTCTCCAAGAATGTGTAAAATAATTAACTTTCTAACTAATCTTCAAAGAGGCAAGCTAAAGCAATATGAAATTTGATGTAATATAATAATTACAAACCAAAAATAAGCACTACCTTTCCAACCCCTACTTAGGCAGAGAAATAATGTATACACATGAATAAAAATTGCCTCAGTCAAGGTAGAACAGAGTCACAATTTTCCGCAAATTTTTTGCTTCTTGACAAGTTTCCATGAGCAACCTACTGTCATGGAAGGCAAAGCAAATGACTTGCTGGACGTGTGAAATGATATCCATATTACACAGCCTGCAATTAAAACAATGGCAGAGAAAATAATGTCGCAATCTTACAAGCTGCTATGACAACATAATTTGCTAAAAAATTTAATTACAAGTTGGTCGCAGTTGCAACCAATACCAAGCTTATTCATACAATTTACATATTAGCCTCTTAGACTAAACGTGAAAAATAATCCTGGACTCTTAGATTAGAATTTTTTTTTTCAAACAACCTGAATAGTTTGCAGACAGAATGTATTACAATATCATAATGGGTACCATGCCCATATTATACTACCTCCATTTCATGTGATTTTTATCATTCATACAAAAAATTTCATACTGGAGAAGTTTTAGGTTCCAATTTTACCTCAAATAAATAATAATGCCTTTATTATATTTATGAATTGAATTTGAAGAAGAGATACATAATATAGTTAAGTAAATTGTTACACATGAAATTATTTTTTTGTTTTCTTGATCCAAGAGGAAAAAGTGTTAAATTCCCACTAATATGAAACATGAAGTATTAAAAAATGCAATTCATGATATTTTCCTAATTAGATCCCTTCTTTCTGTTTAATTTATTTTTTTCCAAGAATAAAATGAATTATAAAGCTAAATGCACAAACTTTAAACTCACTAATCCCTCACTTACTCTACAGTGAGAGACTCATGAACTATTCAGAAAAAGTATAGCAGGACAAAGCTCTCGCCTTGCTTGAGAGTCTATGACAGGTTTGTGAGTATAAAGCCTGTGAAAGTATAATCACTTCAAAATGAAAGAAGGCAAGAAGAAGCTAGTAGTATAAACCTGCTGGCTTCTATTAGTGGTAGATGATCATTATGGGGCTTCTCTATCACATTTTTCACCTGCACATTCAACAAAATCACAATTCACGCCTCTGATGATTATAAAGCCGACCACAAAACGGGGAATCTTGAACCCTGCAAAGCCCTTAATAAGTGTCCTAGATCCATGTACAAGGTTATTTTACTCCATAGTCAGGGAGCTTAAGAACATCAATCAGAATATAGATTTGAGTATTTTACACTATCTTTTTTTGTTTTTCCGAATAATTTTACACTACTATCTAGTTTAAGGTTGTTTGGAACATCGTACACAACTTAAAAAAAGGAACATTAAGGGTGTGTGTGCATGTCAGAAAAAAAATTAAGGGAGAAAGGTGAGTAGAATGAAAAAGGATAAGACATGATCTGGTCTGTGTTCTCTATCGTTCTGCCTTTTTCTCTTCCCAGCAATGTCTATTTCCAGACATGGCTGTCGTAAACATCAGAAAACAGCAAAGATGAAGCTATGACAAAACAAAAAAGAGCGGATAGAGAGTACCCGTCTACACGCTAGTTTTATATAATCTTATTTTAGTTATATCATTTGATATAAAATCTAAAAATAAAAATATAGAAATTAAAAATAAAATTAATATTAAGAATATAAAAATTAATTTAAATTATTTTTAACATATTAAATATCATTTTGTAACAAGGGGAACATTGACATTAATAGTATATATTATATTATTATTTGATTTATCTCAAATATATAGTAGAGTAATATATCTTCTCCTTAACAAAGAGAAAAAAAAAATAATAATATATCATGTCTAGTCTGTTATCATGTGCACATCATCAAACATAGGATAAAATGATAATTTATCATGTCTCTATCGTATCCTATTTTAATCGAACTTTGTATCTTATCTGCCTTTATTCTATTCTTTATAATACGTATAGACTACAAAAAATACGACACAATTTTTCTTCATTAAAGATAAAATATCACAAACAGGAAGATAGAAAGGACAGCTTTTTAGCAAATGATCCTACCACAAAGTTAAAATAGGGTGCGTTTATTTTGGGTTTTTTTTAAAAATGATTTTTATAGGTGTATTGATTTTGTGTTAAAAAAATTTTAACAAAGTATTTTCTTATAAAAGCTTCAAATGAAAAATCTGTTTAAATAGGTTATCTTATCACTTTTTTTAAATCTTAAACAAACACACCCATAATCTCATGTAAAATAGATTATGTTAACCCTTTAAATTCAAATCTTAAAGACATTGTATAAAAGTTCAAATTTAAACTTTACCTTGGATAACAGCTCCTGACTCTCAGGAGGCTGTTTGCTTAAACTTTGGGGTAATATAACCGTAAGCAATTCTGGTTTCTCTGCTCTTAAAGCACCCCGGATAACAGCAGCATTTGTCCCAGATGCTCCAGATGTGTAAATGTGGTTTTTCTACAATGAAAATTTTGCAACCAATGCACATTATGTTGTGAAACACAGTCATAGGAATTGTCAACAAAAATCACAGAACTTGTACAGCATCAAATCTTGTGTTCTACAGGCTAGCAACATGTCTTACAGTTATAACCATAGCATAGCTAAGAATTTCAATTAGTTCTTGGTGCATGAATCCCATGTTCCGTGTTCCAAAAAAGCCAATAGCTCTAGGTCCTTGTTGTTGAATAGCTAATAACTCCTGTAACAAATCAAATCAATTACTGTGTAAGTAAATGTCCAGCAGATAACTGTGGTTGCTTTCAAGATTGCAACCATTAAAGATTATGAATATTTGATGATTGTGTGAAAAGGCATTGTCAAAGTCAAAATCAAGTGCAATGCCGTCAAAGTCAAATATGGCGATTAACATTGTGGCATAAGGTAGGGGGATGGTGAACACAATAAAAAAAAATTATTTATTTATTTAGGAAGCATGTTTAGTGAGAGATTATGTATAGTGGTTTGTCAATAAATACGCCATGGCATGGCACAACCAAAGCTGGTATTTGATAACAATATAGTACTACTACGTAATTGTTCTAAAGTAACACAAGCTAACTAGAAAAGGAAGGCTAATTGTGAGTGTTTGATAGTTTTGAACTTTATATGATGATCAAACTATGTAATACTACCAAATAAGTTTGGCTATCACGTGACACTATCTGAAAACTCAAACTTGTAAGTAAGTAGAGATTATGATGTTTATAAGGCTAATGAAGTATTGAGATGAGAGAGACCTGTAGGTAATCAACATCAGGAGAAGGCTTGTACTCTGATACCCTGATCGACGACCCAGATCCTTCAGTGATAGTTTGAACCTGAGTTGGGATTTGAGTGCCTAGTTCTTCATCGGAACCAAATAAGCCTAAACCATTCTCCAATTGGTAATTCGGATCCTGATCTCTGTTCATATGTCCATGAAGCCACTGTAACATAAATAAATTAATTAAAAACACTATTAGTAGTTAGTTACATAACTAACAATTGATAGATACAAGTAGTAGTAGTAGTAGTAGTAAGTAGTAATAAGAATTTCATTAAAAATCAACAAGTAGATAGATATACCGTCGTCGTCCTCCGTGTTAAGAGGGATGATGGCTTGGGCTTGGTGGTGGTGCTATTAGACAGAGAAATGGAGAAAGAAAACAAGGCATTGAAATTAGGGTTTGGCACGGAATAATGTGGAGGAGGAGGAGGAGAGAGATAAGAGGAAGCGATGATTGAACTTGAACCCCCCAATGGAAATGGATTTGGAGTTATTAGAGACAGAGTAGTAGCACCACTCATTCCTTCTTCCTTTTCCTCGATTTCCCCCTCGCTCAACCTTTCTGCTTATTTCTATTTTTTTAATATCTATAACAATATTCTTCTTTACGATAGATAATTTCTCTACTCTACAACCGAATCCAAAGCCTTCTTCTTTTCTTTAAAGTTTGCTTAAAATTAAACGGAAAAGTTAAGAATCCCGACCCGATCCAACTGGATGAATGGACTTTTTTATTTGGAAAATGCTAAACAACAGTGTCCAGCACTAATTAAGCTTCTTAAAAAGGAAATTTTGTCTAACTTGTGCATTTAATATCTCTATCTTGATTACTTTTATTTTTTATTTCCTTTTTTAGTATACTTAACAAGTGCCCGGGGACACTATTTAGCATGACCCTTTTTCTTTTTCTTTTTCTTTTTTTCCTTTGTTTTTTGACAAAAATCATCGTTAAAAAACGTAAAGGACGAATTTGCAAACATACTCAAGCATCCGTGTTAATAGTATACAACGGAAACATGCCTACTACAAATAAAAGTGTTCATGGTTCATGACCTGCAGTGAATTGAACTGAACCAAATTATTTTAATAAAAACCATTTAATTTGTTAAACCAGTTTCAATTCAGTTCAAAACTGATTTAGAACCAGTTTATACTTTTAAACCAGACTAGTTTAAATTAACTGGTTTCGAACCCGTTTTTTATTAAAACCGGTTTTAAATTGATTTTTTTTTGTGTTACAAATACAAATTTCTATTTAAATCATTTTTAAATTAGTTTTTCTTTGACACATTAAATTAAATTAGTTTTTTTTATGCATCTTTTTTTTGACAAGTTTTTTTATGCATCTAAAAATCATGTTTTTGAAATAAACATTATTTAATACTGATCGAAACGTTAACAGTCCAGCACCTACTGCAATCGTAACCAATTTTCCACTTGTTCTGAACTTGTCATTTCATTCCTAGTAATATTTACAGCAGCTCATTAATTAAGTATTTAACAAAACAAAGCAAAAATTATGAATTCAACAAATTAAAACACTACAGTGGAGTGAAATACCAAAAGTCCCCCTGAAATTTCAACTTTAGTCAAATACATCTTTGAAATTTGGAAATAGGCAAATACCTCCCTGAAATTGAAAGACGTTAGCAAATACACTCCTGGTCCGTTAACTCCGTCAATGACAATTTTAATAGTCAAATACCCCCTTGAAATTTGTAACTTTTTGTCAAATACCCACAAAAATTTATAACTTAAATGTCAAATCCCCCCTAAAATTAGAAAAAAAGAAGCCAAAATGCTCTTTCTAAAACACATAATTTTCACTTATAATGGAAAAAAATCATCATTTATACTTAAATACAAAGTAGAAATATAACTGTTTTTCAATCGTCATAACTATAATTTATGCAATTGTGGATGTTGAAAACAAAGACAATTGAAATTTTTTCTAACATTGTTGCAAGAAGACTTATGTGACTATCCACAACATGGTTGAAACTTCATGTGAGATATGTAAAATGTAAACTTGAATGGTCACCTATATTCATGAAAATGTATTCACTAGTTTCATTTGGTTTAAGCTATATGCTACAATTCATATCTATAAATTATGCGATTTAGTAACGATTGAAGAACACTTACATTACTACGTTATGTTTAATTATAGATGATGCTTTGGTTCCATTATAAGTGAAAAATTATGCGCTTTAGAAAGGGTATTTGGGCTTATTTTTTTCTAATTTTAGGGGAGATTTTGCATTTAAGTTATAAATTGTTGGGGGTATTTGACAATAAATTGCAAATTTCAAGGGGGTATTTGACTATTAAAATTGCAATTCACGGAGTTAACGGACCAGAGGTGTATTTGCTAACGTTTTTCAATTTCAAGGAGGTATTTGTCTATTTCCAAATTTCAAGGGTGTATTTGACTAAAGTTGAAATTTCAGGGGAGCTTTTGGTATTTCACTCAGTACTTGTGTGTCATCTTTCGTCGTTGGATATGGTTGTATGTTGAGAGAGAGAGATTGGAAAAAATATAAAGAAATAATTATTTTTTTAAAAAAATAAAATTTGGTTTATAATTACAAATTAATTTAGAACCGATTTTAAACTAAATTGTAATTGATTTTTAAAAACATTCAGTTCAAAATTGTATTAAATAATTCAATTTAAAATATAGTTCAATGTAGTTTAAAATATATTTTGATTCAGTTAAATTTAAATGTATTTTTGAACACCCCTAATTCTTGCAAGACGATTCACTCTTTCAACTACCCATTTTGTTTATTTCTCACTACAAGAAGAAAGAAATCAACTTTTACAAAAAAAAATAAAATTAAAACCAATTCGAGATTCCTTTAAGTATAACAATTATGGCTTTTGTATTCCTTTATTTGTTGAGTTCTTATGTTCAAGTTAGATGAGTTTCTCATTACACGAAATACGATGATGGGTTGTATTTTTTGAGTGTTTTTTTTTGTGGGTTTATTGTCTGCGCACACAATTCACAAAATGGATTTAAGAATTAAGAAAACTAAACATTCGGTATCATTTCCGGAAGTTGCAAATTTGAATTTTTCGGGTTTCTTTGATGAATTTATGAACATGATGATGACCAAGATGAAGAAGGTAGAGAAAGATGAAGAAATAGAGAAAAAATTGGTTGGTGATGATGTAATGTTAGTTACGGTGGATGTGTAAAATTCAATGATTCTTATACATTAAAAGAGAGGGATTGACAGAGGAAAACTTAAGGAACCAACAACACCCTTAAATGAAATTTAAAATTTAGTTAAAGGACCAAAACAGTAATTAAGCCCAAAGAATATATGAGATTGAGAGTGGGAGGGAGGCAAATCAAAAATCAATTTAGTTTGTATTTCAATAGTTGTTCGGTCGATTTCGGTTATTAAGAGATAAATTTTTGGTGACCCACATCTGCCCGCATACAATCGTATGTCATCAGTTTTTAACAAATGTTGACCCGAGACCCGACCCACACCCGACCAATCGCTTCGATGTGTTGTCGGTTATATAGGTTTTGGGTCGGGTGGCGGATCCGTGCTCAACCCTTTCATTCGATAATCCACTTGGGTTGGCCTGGTGGTATTAGCTTGGGACTTGGGAGTGTGCTCCTTCTCGAGGTCTCAGGTTCGATTCTATCCAGTGATAATTTAAGTGGGTTAGTTTAGTTTCTTCAAAAAAATAAAATATATATATATATATATATATATATATATATATATACTAATTTGTCATAATAAAGTTTCATGCTTATAAACTTGTAATCAAACAACTTAAATTATCCCACAAAATCATAAAAACATCCCGAAAAAATTTAATAGGTTTCTAAGCTTCTGAATTTACTAAAAATAAAAACAAACTCATAGAGAAAAGATTTCATTTCTTCAAAATCAAGTAAAATAAACATTAATTAGCTTGATTTTATCCGATTTTACTACAAGTTACTCCGTTCAAAATTGATTTTTACATAAATTTACCAAAAAACAAGTTTATCACCGAGTTAGCTCGATTTTCATACCTAAAGACGTTAAATCGTCTGAGTTTAAGAGTTAACTCACGATTTTAATAATCATGTCTATCGACTACCGACGTGTTCATTGGTTGAAATGCAAATTATATATGTTCCTTATGTAGTGGGCGAACTATTTTTTTTCCTTCAATTTTCGCTAATTTTCACACGCTCTACCTAACGAGCACGAGGGGTTAAATTTGGAAACACAGTGAGCGCCAAAAGATAAATAAATCTAAATGTTGAAATTACTTGCACCACATCCCACTCATTATAGCATGCGGATAATATGAATACAATTTACTTGCATGGAAAGGTATTACGAATTTATACAATTAAGCTATGTTGTAATTAGAAGGTATTTGTATTCATAAAGGTTTTGGTATGGGTTATTGTTGCTGGTTCCAAAAATTTATGATTACAAAATGACAAAATATACACCTTAGATTATAAGGAAGAGAAAGACAGCAACCGAACTTTATTTTGGCGGCAGCATATGCATTTGTGGTGTTTTTATTTCTTGATATTTTAAATTGGAAATATTACTTCAACATTTGTGATATATAAGGATCTCATACACTTAAGTATACTATACATCAGCAATCTACACATATAACGTGCGCGACACATGGGTTAGCACACCAGTTCTAATAATAAATTATAAAATGTGCACAATGGTGGCATTAGGTTGTAGAGGAAGAGGGAAACCTATCATAAAAGCCTCACTCTACGTAATATATTGTCAACAATGGTGGCCATTACATAATAAAGAAGGGTGGCTAGAGGAAATAAAAATGAAAAATATATGACAATGGTAACCAAATCTAGCTAAGCAACACTGGTCGGAGGGAGCAAAAATTGGGGAAGATGGCGCTCCAACATTAACAGTAGATCTCTACCACTGGTCACTTCATCAAAGACCCGATCACCAAGCCTTCGTGCGGCTTCAACCAATTGTCCCCTAAGACGTTGAGAAAACAAGCAGCCCCCAGCCTTGACACACTCTCTATAAAGTGGGAGATAAGCAATTGCCACCGTCAGTGGAGCTGGAAGATCTCTCAAGCAAATAGGAGACTCACCCCATTTAATGATTTTCACGAGGTTCATGTAATGCTCTTGCCCTAACCTTAATCCCTCTATGTAAGCTGCTTCTGACCAATGCACATTAAGAAATGCCTTTAGCTCGGGAGCAACAGCCTCATCCTCCAATGTAGCAATAATGTCTGCAACAGCATAAGTAGCTGCAGGGTCACCTAAGAAGTCAGACTGGAGGAGAAACGCTACACCATCAAGAGATCCGCCACTGCGTTCACCAGCAGCTTTGAGAATTTCAACACTAAGTGCTGCAAGAACCTGCTGGGGTACATGGGGAAGAAGATAAGAAGCAATGTGAACTTGGCAGCTAGAAGTGGCTGCAGTAAGGGCAAGACAGAGCTCCATGTCTCGGCAACCCCTCCGCACAAACCACTCAACAACTTGCCTACTGCCCCTCTCAGCAGCTCTCATCAAAGGGCCCAAAAAGGCTATAGCGTTTCCCTCTTCCACCAAGCACTCCATAGTGCCTATCTTGCAGTAATGGGAGGCAAAGCCCAACGCCAAGTCAACATCAACATCCAAGTTGTTTCTTTGGGCAATCTGCATCAGTTTGATTTCCAATGTACCACACAAACATGAACCAAATATTTTTAGCACACTGTGCATTATTAAAACAGCCAAAACCAGCAAAACTCATTACCACACTTCACATGTATATATAAATGGGAGAAAGTGATAATGTCAAAACCTCTCGTATCAAAATTCCTTTAACAAATGTAATAAAATGGCTACCCACTACTAAATTAACATAATTAAGACAAACATATCTACACAGTCCATTGATATGACACACAATGATAATCCAACTGTAACTAAATGCTCCATCATTTAATAATATGTACTTATGCCTTCAGTCACTGTCCAAAATAGCTGCTTTTAACTAAATAGAATAGAACAAAAGAAGTTGGGTAATGTCATTAAAAGGGAAGAGAAACTAAGAGGCCCAGATAATTCAAAAATAGTAAAGTAACATGTCTGACACTATTCAATACCGATGTGTGTCTGATACTCCTTGATATTTACCCATTAAGTATCCAATATTTGCTTTAACTCTTAATAAAAATATTTTCTATAGTTACTTTTTAAACACATCTTTGATACTTGCTACAAAGTAAAGACACGGTTGTTATTTGGTTACAATACTTCTTCGAAACATTTTACTAACTAACTACAGATAAGTTTTAGTCAGAGCCGGCCCGGACTATTTAGAGGCCTTGTTCAAAAATTAAAAGTAGGCTTTAATAAAAAAAATGCAAACAAAATTAAAAATAACCCATATTTAATTTAAATTACAAGTATCATAAAAAAATTATAACTATATATTCTAATCAATAACAACGTAATACCTTCTGACTTACATAAAACAAATTATTTTATTGAAACAACCACGACAGAATAGTCAATAAAATTATATATGCGATAACTATTTTAGGAAAACAATTCATGGCTTTCAAAAAGTTTTATATATCAATAGGGTCTCATCTTTCTTTTACGAATATATTTTTTTTATTTTAGTCAAGTTGCCAAGTGGCTAGAAATTTCACCTATAAAATGTAATGTCCCTTGCCAACTCAGTTAAACATGTTTTTAGTAATCTTAATTAATACTCTCTTCGTTCCAAAATATAATGAAAAATTGGTCAACCAAAGTTAATGTATCTAGTCCAATTTTTTTAACCAATTACATCAATTTTCTTTGAAAAAATTTTATGCATAAAAATGAACATATGATTGTATTTTACTACAAAAAACTGTTAGTTTACATTTTTTGTAGTGATGTTACTTCTTTTACAATAGGTCGCAAAGTTACTTATCAAATTAAAAATGTGTCTACTAAATCTATTTTTTTAACAAAAAAAAAACATATTTTTAAATAATAAGAAAATCATTATTTTTTTATACATATATTTAAATTTTAATAGACATATATAAATATGTAGAGGCCCCTAATTTTTTGAGGCCCTGCACAGTCGCTCACCCCGCACACCCATAAGGGTCGGGCCTGGTTTTAGTTTTTGTGAAACATTCTTAGTTAAAAGAATATATTCTGAAATAGATGGGGAAAATAAGTAACTATCTACTTGTTATGATCAGAAGCATTTTTTTCCTCTAAATTGTGATATATTGCTTACTGATATGTTTATGTATTGACGAGCAATTAGCAATGTGAACATCTTTGTACAAACATTGAGTATATCACATGCATTTTGGACGTATCGTATCTTGATTTTAAATTTTTTTAGAGATCCTCGTATTTGTGTTGTATCATTTCCCTATCTTAGATGTGGAAACATTAATTAATGTATTGATTAAGAAAATATGGAAAAGAATAAAATCAAAGCTAGATTACCTGCAATAGTACACGGACCAATTCTGTACTGCCGAAACGTGAAGCCTCTAAGAAACACTGATTGACATTGTCTGCACCTCCCTCTACTAACATGCCCAGCAACCCTTGGATCACTGCAGCCGACACACCAAATGCCCAACCTGGATCAAATGAGCTTGAGAAAAGAGTAAGAGGAAAGCAAGCCGCATCAAAGGCCTCGCTGAAGTCCTTCCCCGTAAGGCGGTTGCCAGCAAGATCAAGGAAGGTCTTAAAGGCAGATAATCGGAGCTGCGTCTCAACAGCTGAGCTGTGTATCACATTATCACTATCATCCTGAAGATGGGAATGAATGCCAATACATTTCAGAGCCCATTCAGTAAACTTTTGCACCTTAGCAGCAGCTTCTGCCTTCAAGACTTCATCTCCATTGCATTCTTGGAGACGCTCGTGCAACCTAGCAAAAAGCAGTGTTCACTTAACTGCAATATATATAGCAGCAGAAATTTAAACTGAAACACAATAAAAATGCATATATTGTTTCTACATAATTCAAACCCCTCTACCGTATGACTTGAAAAGGCATATTCTTAGGGAAACTAGCATCAAATTTTGCTTGTTGGTCATGCATTGCATGGATAATCATGATTAAAAATAAATCATATAACATTTTAAGTATTGTTTTAATCCTAACTGAACAATACATCCAATAAAACTGCTAATGTTTGCTCACTCGTTCTGACAAGAAACATGTTCTATAACCCCTAATAACCCCTTTCATCTCCTCCCCAACATGAACTCTACAAAATCAACTGCTTTATTGATGACTAAAATCTTCCCCATAAATACAATAGATATGGAAACATGTACCTCTGAGCCATTACAGTGATAGTATCAACAAGACTCATTGTTCTGCTCTGGCATGCAGAGACACATGAAGCAAGGAATGAAGTCCTTAGAGTAGCCCTAGTGAAGTCATAAGCACCATTAGCAATGATCTTCCTGATAAATACAGTTATTCCATTAAGCTCTGGCTCTGTGCTCAAGAACCAGATGGAATCCAGTGTAATGCACAAGGCATCATTAAGTGTTTGTGGATCAGCAACAAAAATCAAACTTTCTGCAAGTTCCCAGTTATGGGAACTCACTGCACCTTGCAATAACCGGCCCAATTCAATCCTGTCTTGTCTACATAGTTTCTTCTCGGATGCAACTTTGTCATGATCAATTGTGGCAGCCCTGGATTTGAGCTTCTTGGTATTGCAACAATGAGGAGTGGACATTCTTGGCTCTCCTTCCTCTGCTGCAAAAGCTTGATTTTCATTTACTTGGAATTCAACTTTGTACTCTTGTGATTTAATTTCCATATAAATGGGATTTTCCAATTGTGCTTCAATCATCACAAAGAAATCATTACTCCCCTAGAATGGTATTATGTACTCTTCTGTCAAGACCGGTGAAGCTAAAAGCCATTGTTCAAAGCACAAGAGAAACAATCCATTCTGAATATAGGAACAAATTCATGAAAAGCAAGTACTAAATAGAAAAGCAAAATAAATAAATCCTTTGATTTGTATCTAGTATAATTTTAGATTTCGTCAAAAGATGTTTGAAACAGCTCTTACATCTTAAGGAAAATATAAGAAGCAGTAGCGGCATGCGAGCGTGTACAAGTATGTATAAGCAAAGGACATCCAAACAAAAAACTAGCATATGAATTTTCAAACCCAAGCAAAAGAGTTAATGTCTAAATAATAATATTATAGCAAAATGTTGGCTTGCACATTTTCGCTTTACAGCCAATTGAGAATTGTGATATAATTAATTAATACACATGATGATGATGATGATGATGATGATATGCTTAAATTAAATTAAGAAATCCAAATTATCCGTCCGATCAACTTGCTGTATGAACAAATATGGAATCTAACTAGATGAGGAGTGGAGGATATTGATCAGAATTGTCCGTTGCATACAACATGATTTCGATATAAGCAATAGCTGCGACGGGGATATGTTTTGAAAGGATAATTGAAAAAAGCCACAAAAGAATAAATGTATTGTAAATATATCAAAACATATATAATAACTGCCTGAAAGAAAGAAAGAGATGAATGAATAGGTAGAAAACCTGATCGATTGATTGAGAGAGAAACGAAAAGGTGAAAGAAAACCCACACAGCCTGACCTATGAATTGTTAATTGTTATGCGAGTTTCATTTCAGATTAGCAATATACCCTATTTTAAAGATTCTTTTATTATCTTGCAAATCAATTATTATTATTATTACTAGCGGGCCAAACGGACACGTTCGTGTGAATATTTATTTTATAATGCTAACTTATATGTTGAAGTTTATTTATAAATATTTCGCACATCTATTTGTGTTATTAATAGTTAGTTTTTGGAAAACAACAAATTAAGTCACAAAGATAAAAATTAAAAAGATTGAAATTATAGGAATTATTAATAATATTAAAAAAATCATTAAAGTTAAAATTTTAAAAAATAGCCGTTAAGGGTATTTTGAGTATTATTGAAAAAGGCTACACCAAAACCATGTTTTCCCTTTATTAGATGTATAGATTATTATTATTATTATTACTAGCGGGCCAACGTGCCCGTTTGTGTGATACGTATTTCTTTTTTCTATGATTTTAACTCATATATTGAATATGCATGCTACACCAAAAATGTATAGAAATTATTGAGATAGAAGTTATAAAAGTTATGGTTTAAAAAACACATACAATCAAGGACATTTTAAGAATTATGAAAAAAGGTTACACCAAAAGAAGTTTTCCCTTTATAAATAGTAGAGATAAATAGTAGAGATGATTTTAACTTATATGTTGAATATGCTACACCAAAAATGTATAGAAATTATTGAGATAAAAGTTATAAAAGTTATGATTTAAAAAAACACAATCAAGGACATTTTAAGAATTATGAAAAAAAGTCTACACCAAAAAAAGATTTTCCTTTATTCATAGTAGAGATAAAGAACAATAAAAAAACAAAATGAAAGAAAGGAATAAAACAAATGAAAAAGAAAAGTAATAGATACAAAAATATAGTCAAAGAAAATTAAAATGGAAGTACAAATGTGCAATATAGTTATTTCCCAATACTCCACACTTTCTCAAACAGTAATAGAGAAAACTACGCACTATTTGGTTATTATAACCGGAATAATGAAAAACCCAACCTAAAAATTTGTTGTATCCTATTTATATATAGGTATAGAATAGATAGATGACACAATTAATCTTGTAAATTTCATAGTTCGATGGGAAAGTGGAAGGATAGTTGAAAACAAATGGTAGAATAAATGTACGTGAAACAATGAATATAATGGTAGAAGAAATATGTTTTTAGTCAAAAAAAAAATGATTGAAGAAATATATGTAAGTGACACGTTTTACTAAGGAAATGTTCATTAAGTTATACTAAATTACTATACTAAAGGAATTATTAACTTTAAAAAATTAATTTGTCACGTTTTAATTTTTAAGAGGTTGTTTGTCCTGTTCGTTTTGCTTCCATACATTTCCTTTCCTATACTTGAAAAATCAATAAATCAAAACTATTGAACAAAGAAAATTTTGCTTTCATTTCTTCCAACACATGAAATATATAATACTTGAAAACTTAGTAGGAACATAAAGTTAGAAAAAATGAGTATGAAAATTGAAAACTAACCTTTTAAAAATTTCATATTGTACGTGAAGAATTTCATTTTTTAAACCATCTCATCCACCAAACACAAATTTTCTTCACAACATCTTCAAGAAAGAATGCATATTGTGATGCATAAAGAACCAATAAACTATAAACTATGAAACAACAATGAGAAACAGAGAGAAGGAAATAAGAAGCAGAAAAAGAAAAATAGCGTGGATGAAACATGGCTAAGTGTGGTTCTCAATTCTCATAAGTTTCTCACTTATGATTTTGCAATGTTCAATTTTCAATATTGTGATACTACCGTTAATGTTGAATTTGAATTAGTAAAAAAGTTGGTTATTGGGTAAAAAAGAAACCACCACTAAAAGGATATGATTGGAATTACAAAAATAGGCTACACCAAACAAAATGTTTTGCCTTTATTATTGTTATAGATTAGCGGTTGTATGAATATTATCTATAAATATTTCGAACATATATTTATATTATTAATAGTTAGTTTTTTGAAAATAAAAAATTAAGTCACAAAAATAAAAGTTAAAAAGATATAAATTATAAAAGTTATTAATAATATTAAAAAAAATTATAGAAGTTAAAGTTAAAAAAATAGCCGTTAAAGGCATTTTAGGTATTATAGAAAAAGGCTACACCAAAACCATGTTTTCCCTTTATTATATTATTATTATTACTAGCGGGCCAAACGGGCACGTTTGTGTGAATTTATATCTTAGAAAACAACAAATTAATTCACAAAGATAAAAGTTAAAAAGATTGAAATTATAGAAGTTATTAATAATATTAAAAAAATCATAGAAGTTAAAATTTTAAAAAAATAGCCGTTAGGGGTATTTTGGGTATTATCAAAAAGAGCTACACAAAAAACAAAGTATTCCCTTTATTATATGTATGTATATATTACTAGCGGGCCGTGCCCGTTTATGTGAACATTATCTATAAATATTTCGAATATCTATTTATGTTATTAATAGTTAATTTTTCGAAAACAATAAATTAAGTCACAAAAATAAAATTTAAAAAGATAGAAATTATAGAAGCTAAGTTATTAATAACTAGCGGGCCAAACGGGCACGTTCCGTGCCCGTTTGTGTGATACGTATTTTTTTTTCTATGATTTTAACTCATATGTTGAATATGCATGCTACACCAAAAATGTATAGAAATTATTGAGATAGAAGTTATAAAAGTTATGGTTTAAAAAACACATACAATCAAGGACATTTTAAGAATTATGAAAAAAGGCTACACCAAAAGAAGTTTTCCCTTTATAAATAGTTGAGATGATTTTAACTTATATGTTGAATATGCTACACCAAAAATGTATAGAAATTATTGAGATTGAAGTTATAAAAGTTATGATTTAAAAAAACACAATCAAGGATATTTTAAGAATTATGAAAAAAAGGCTACACCATAAAAAGATTTTCCTTTATTCATAGTAGAGATAAAGAACAATAAAAAAACAAAATGAAAGAAAGGAATAAAACAAATGAAAAAGAAAAGTAATAGATACAAAAATATAATCAAAGAAAATTGAAATGGAAGTACAAATGTGCAATATAGTTATTTCTCAATACTCCACACTTTCTCAAACAGTAATAGAGAAAACTACGCACTATTTGGTTATTATAACCGGAATAATGAAAAACTCAACCTAAAAATTTGTTGTATCTTATTTATATATAGGTATAGAATAGATAGATGACACAATTAATCTTGTAAATTTCATAGTTCGATGGGAAAGTGGAAGGATAGTTGAAAACAAATGGTAGAATAAATGTACGTGAAACAATGAATATAATGGTAGAAGAAATATGTTTTTAGTCAAAAAAAAAAATGATTGAAGAAATATATGTAAGTGACATTTTTTTAATGTATAACAATAATAATTAAACAAATAATAACTAATGAAATGTTCATTAAGTTATACTAAGGAATTACTATACTAAAGGAATTATTAACTTTGAAAAATTAATTTGTCACGTTTTAATTTTTAAGAGGTTGTTTGTCCTGTTCGTTTTGCTTCCATACATTTCCTTTCCTATACTTGAAAAATCAATAAATCAAAACTATTGAACAAAGAAAATTTTGCTTTCATTTCTTCCAACACATGAAATATATAATACTTGAAAACTTAGAAGGAACATAAAGTTAGAAAAAATGAGTATGAAAATTGAAAACTAACCTTTTAAAAATTTCATATTGTACGCGAAGAATTTCATTTTTTAAACCATCTCATCCACCAAACACAAATTTTCTTTACAACATCTTCAAGAAAGAATGCATATTGTGATGCATAAAGAATCAATAAACTATAAACTATGAAACAACAATGAGAAGGAAATAAGAAGCAGAAAAAGAAAAATAGCGTGGATGAAACATGGCTAAGTGTGGTTCTCAATTCTCATAAGTTTCTCACTTATGATTTTGCAATGTTCAGTTTTCAATATTGTGATACTACCGTTAATGTTGAATTTGAATTAGTAAAAAAGTTGGTTATTGGGTAAAAAAGAAACCACCACTAAAAGGATATGATTGGAATTACAAAAATAGGCTACACCAAACAAAATGTTTTGCCTTTATTATTGGTATAGATATTAAAAAAATCATAGAAGTTAAAGTTTAAAAAAAATAGCCGTTAAGGATATTTTAGGTATTATAGAAAAATGCTACACCAAAACTATGTTTTCCCTTTATTATATGTATAGATTATTATTATATTACCAGCGGGCCAAACGAGCATGTTCCGTGCCCGTTTGTGTGATACGTATTTGTGTTATTAATAGTTAGTTTTTGAAAAACAACAAATTAAGTAACAATCATAAAAGTTAAAGAGATAGAAATTATAGAAGTTAATAATAATATTAAAAAAATCATAGAATTTAAATTTTAAAAAATAGCCGTTAAGAGCGTTTTAGGAATTATTAAAAAAGGCTACACCAAAACCCAATATTTTCTCTTTATTATATGTATAGATGTATAGATTATGGTAGGATTTTTATTTTTATTTTGGTATAAGAGATGGAGATTTGGTATGAGAAATCATACGTTAATGATCTCGAGGTTCAAACATTAATCCCTCCACTTTGTATGTCAAGTTTTAATTTTAATGGTTTGTTATTTCGTCAACATAAAAAAATAGATTTTTTTTTTAATTTAATAAATAAGATTAACACTCTTTTTAAGTTTTGTGTCTATAATTTTATTTTTAAAAGTGAATAAATAAAGTATCAGAGTTCATATTCTATTCTGTTTCTGCATATAAGATACACGATATAGAAACAATATCAACACTTTATCTATGAGAAAAATAAACAATATCAATCAAATTATTACATATACTCTTTTTTGTTTACATTGTTATATATACTCTAAAGATTAACAAATCTACTCTCAGTTGTATTTTACCAAATATCAATTATACTCTTTTAAATTAGTGTTGAATAAACAATAATTTAGGCAATTTTTTTTCCACGCTAAACGCAATAACTAATCCCTCACTAGATTGGAGGCACCTCGATAGGTGGAATAGCTGGCCCAAGGTTTTAAAGCTGCTCCATATCCAAGGTGAGGATCGAACCTTCGACCCTTAGTTAAGGGAGGATGAACTCCAACCGCTCAACCACACCCCTTGAGTTATAATTTAGGCAATTTAATTTATTTTATTAAAACAATAATATAACATATTTTTTGTCATGTTTTTCAAAAAAAATTCCTGTGGATTTTTCTAAATAAAATCCGTAGCAAAAATTGTGCCTGTTTTTAATTAAAAATAATTTTGCACATGCGAAGTACTATTCATTACATAGTTCTGTCATGTGGAAACGAAACGCAAGAATGAACATGTGGCCAGTGTTTTAAAAAATGGGTTCACTATCAATCTCCTCGTTTAGCAGAAATCATGCGGTAGGAGTATTAAACAACTGTGAAGATTTGTTCCTTACAATTCTTCCCTTTGGCGTTTGTTAGAATACGAATTTTCCTATTTTTCAATAACCAGGAACAATCCAGTGCTTAATAGAAGTCAGGTTAAAACATAAAGCAGTCATGATAAATGCGCATTGATATAAATGCTGATTTGCTTATAATCACATTAGATACAAAACAATTACATCTGCAAGAGGAAAAGAAAAAGTCAGGGATCTCACCCAACAATGCCCCCACATACCCAGCAAGGGAATAAAATTGGACACATACTGTGTATGACCTTCAGATAACTGCAATAACAATACTTATCTACAAACCTATTCCGACTAAATCACTTGAAAAAGGGTGTGGAACAGTCTTGTTATAAGCAGAAAAAACTGAGTGTCCATTTGAGGAGAATGCATGATTATGGTTAAAATCTTGTGTAACTTTATCTAATATCTTGAACTAGATTGTGGAGGAGCAGGAGGCAACCGATTTGGTGTCCGGCGACTGCTAGAATTTGATCCTGAGCTCAGATCGCCATTTTGGGATGGATCACTATAACGTCTACTGTGACCACCAGAACCATACCTGGAAGATGAGTCACTTGAACCATTGGCAGCTGCATCAAATGCAGACCTCCAATCATCACCCAATGTTTGTCCAGAGCTGCGTGGGCTGCTTTCTGCATTAATTTATTTGTCAAAATCATATAAAAAATAAGGAAAATGTTAAAATGTGCCTTAAGGGCACATGTTAAGGATTAAAATGAGGAAACTTTATCTTGGAAGTTGTACATTGAAATTCTCAAAAGTTAAAATATTGACTTTTATTTTAAAAATTTACTACTTTTAACATCTTAAAATGTGCCCTTAGGGCACATGTTAACATGACACAAAAAATAATAATATAATAATAAATAACGGTCTATAGACTCAACTGATGCATATGCGTATTCTGAGAAACAGACAATAAGTTTGCAATCAGCGTACAAAATATATTCAACCACTTTTATGTTCCTAACAATGAAAATTAAATTTATAAACCATCATCATATTCTTTGTCATTAAGAATACCCACGCGTGTAAGATTGCATAGCCGTGGCGTACAATGTCCGGAGCTTTGCGCTGTCTGTAATGACAGTGCAGAAGACAGCATTCATGTGCTGTTTCTCTGTCCACGTAGGAATGTTGGCAACAAATTGGGTTATGGAGTCATGTTAATGCAGGTCTGAATATTAGTAATAATATAGCAGACATCTTATTATCCATTATGCAGAATTTTAACAAGGAACAACAAGAGATTTTCAGTGTTTTGTTGTGGAGCATTTGGAAGCGCAGGAATAGCAAAGTGTGGAATAATATCACTGAGTCTACAACTGTGTGCGAACGAGCTCGACACTTAATCACAGGCTGCCAGCAAGCACAACAGTTCCGCTCTTTCTCTATTATTCCACAGTCGGTACAACATAATACTCATTGGGAAAAACCAAGTCGCGGAAGGTGCAAATGCAACATCGATGCTTCCTTCTCTCCTACTCGCAATAAAGTGGGAATAGCTATATGCATAAGGGACGATCATGGAAGATACGTGGCTGCCAAAACAGATTGGTTTGAACCTATTCTTGATGTTTCCGTTGGAGAAGCTATGGGGTTGTTAAGCGCACTGAAGTAGGAAATGAGTTACAACTAAGAGACACGGATTTTGAGATGGATTGTAAAAGAGTAGTGGACTGTCTTTACAGTAGCAGAACCTACAATTCAGAACTTGTATCTTAAGAGATTGTAGATTCATTCTAGCTACAAGCCTTGTGAACTCTCGTGTTAAGTTCATTCGGAGACAAGCAAATGAAGTCGCCCATAGATAAGCCGGGAGGCTATATCTTTAGCTAGTTTCCATATTTTTACCGATATTTCAACATGTAACTATGATATTATTTTGAATGAAATGAGATAATCCCTTTTTAGTAAAAAAAAAATCATATTATTTCTTGATAGATTACAGAACTTCGAGTTTTTTCCAAACAAATAACATGCCAGCTAAACTTTCATGTATAAAATTGATATGTTAGAAAACTCCAAGAATGCATCTTAAGTAAATTTGTAGATAGTACCTGTTACACTCCCTCTATCAGACCAATTGGATGCGGCTGCCGCTCTGTTGTCATGGACACTTAGCTGCCTAGTAAGTTTTGATAGAAGGGAAGATTGTTTCTGAGCACGCTCCCTTCTACGCTTGACATTCTGATCCTCCTGGAGCAGTTCCTCAATTTTTGCTGAGCTTACAGCGCTGCCAAACACAACATGAAAAAGAAACAATTGTACAATCAAATGTTTCATTCCTACAAGAATAATTGTAAAGAAATGAAACCTTTAAAGATAAAATGAATATCTCAGATTAAGTATTACTACTTTTTGGAAATAAATTTTATTAGACAGAAAAAAGGGAAGTACAACTGGGGAAGGGATAAAGTCACAAACAAGAAATCCTATTTAACAGAAAAATATAGATAAAAGGAAATTACAAAAAAAACAAATTAAATTTAAGAATACTGCAAATCTACCCAGTCTGTCTCTGCATAACAAAAATGTCAACTCCATTGGGATAACCATGATCAAAAACATTGTACAGAGACAACAAGTTTATAATCTACAGCCAAGAACAAGTTTAGGGTTCACATGAAACGTCCTTAAAGATGCAAGCATATCGCTCCGACCAAATAAACTGAACTGCATAAACTAAAGTCTCTTGCTATTCTCTTTCTACTGAACAAAAAAATGCACAAAAACATTAATGTTTTTTAAAGGAGGGAATATGGGAAGGATGCCAGAATAATTCATTAAGAAAAAATGCACTTGAAAGTCATCAGACAAAAAGACGAGAAGAGACAGCACTAACCTGATTGAACTGTATAACTGGTTAAGCATGTCTTCTTTAGCTTTCTCTACTTGGCAAAGAACAACTGCCTGCTCACCCAAAACTAAATGATCTCACGAATAACACCAAATCTGAACAGAAGAATTAAGGGAGTCAATAAAATTAACTCACTTTTGGAACATTGGCAGCAAGGCTGTTAAGAACAGCTTCAACATAACCACGCACTTCCTGAGACATCCATCTCAGCTCTTCTTCTGGATCAGCAGGTTTTCTAGCCATAGTATCCTAAAAAGGTTTAGTACACGAATAAATTGTTAAGAAAACTGGTTCATGATTGTAACTTTTGAAAAACTAAAAGCAATAGGTAAAGGATTATATTCCATGTTCCAAGACATCATAATTCATTTCAAACAAACTTTCATCATAAGGAGTCACAGTAAAGTGAAAAAGGTATTCAAGAAATGAATCCCAAACAAACAAATAAATATGTGTGAATCATTGATGGGGAAAAAAACAAAATTCATGTGTATAATTGGCCACTGTTAAATGAATAACATAAAAGAGAACAAACACATAAAATAATTGCTTACAAGGGAACCATCAGAAAGACTCTGTCGCATTGGAAAGCTAGGTTCACCCATTGTTTGACCCCCTTTAGCCTGTGCAACATTTCTCAGCTTGTTAATCCACTCAACCTTATCTGCCATGCTTTCAGCCTTCAACAATACTGTACTTTGAGCTGCAAAATGCATGTTTCAACATTGATGCATCCCAAGCATGGTTCATATATGGTAATTGATTTGAGAGGTAGGGAAGGATAAGCACAAATTAGAACACGAGTGGACTACCTTTCATGACAGTCTTGTAAGGGACCTTGCTCGTTATCTTGAAAACAAGGTTAGATGCTTTTCCAGAATCGGGTCCATTAGACTTTTTATCCTTGGAACTCTTTGCAGGAGCTTCATCCTCATCAGAAATCTCATCAATATTGCATTCCTGATTATACAATAGTGATTAATCCAATCAACTTCCAAGTTCCAACCCTTCAAATAAGCATTACGTCTGAACCATGATTATATGCCACTACAAATATGAAGCCATATATGAACTTTGCTTCGTGTAAAGAGATATTTACATGACACAAATGAAACTTCACCTCACATGAGCCAATACCTATAAAAGGACCAAATCACCACACAGTACAATACAATGATTTTTTTTTTTGAACAAATTACACTGGCTGGCTATTTGACTCTTGTTCTAAACTATGTACTGTATGTTGTCAATGGCGGCTAGTGAAGCATAGCAACTGACCCCAAAACACTATAGCAGTAACATGAGTAGTAGTATGGCTACATCAAAGCTTAGGGAAACAACACAATAAATTTATACCATAGTACCATAAACATAATAGCTAAAAAGTAGAATACACAAAACTAAAGACATCTATTATGATATATTAAATTAGAGTCCCAATTTTTCCTAATGCCAACTCAACATTTCACATGTCATGCAATACAAATTCTTCCACCACACAAAAAATCTGATGTGGCGGCCTCTAACACAAATTTTTCAATATTATTTCTTCTCTTTACATCTTCTATCACACAAAAACATAACATATTCGTTCATTGTTTTTTATCCAAAAAAGAAAATCATTCATTATAATTAATTGCATTTGTTTCAGTTGCCATAGAAATCAATTGCATCGGTTATTAAGTAAATGAAAATCGAAGGTTACATTTTTAAGTACAGATGACCTTTCGTGTAATATATCATAAGGTTACATATATATGTTCATTCCCTTGGTTTAAAAAGTAGGTAGTAAAAATATATCCTACAATGGATTAGTTGTTTAACGGGTGGCACATGTATGTACCAAACCACAAGCACTCACCTCATCAAATTTATGTGATGAAATCAAAACTGTCATTTGTCATGTTAAGAATATTCTTAGGTAACATCTCTCAAATACATTTTATTATATTTTGTTCTTCTCTATTGAAGCTATAGAGCAACTTTCTTCCATCACTAACTCTTTTTCATTCTTTTTTGATATCCTTTTATTTGACACTTAGTATATGAAATCTATTAAGTAATTATTATTCCTCCTACTATTATTATTTAACACATTCTAATATTAATAATAATAATATTATTCTTTTTTTTTGAAGGAAATAATAATATTATTCAATAGTACTCAAATAAGTTTATTGTTCATACACTTAAGTTAAATGTTATCTCATTAAGTTCCGTTCAACAAATTGATTCGTTCAACATCATTTAAATATTTTATCTGATTACGTGTATTGGTTGGAATTCGAACGATTTCTCCAAACATCAAATTGTAAGCCATAAGTTTGATTTTCCAACATCACTTAAATATACTGGTATTGCCATCAACACTTAGAATGCATTAAAAATTTAATTTGTCACTCAAAATATGTGAAAACTTTACCAACAAGACAACACTTATTATGTCAACTTCTTTAAATTATACACCGCCCCACGACAAGGATGAGATAAGACGATTTCCGATAATTAAATTTGTTGTAGCTAATCGGTCGGATTCAATCCATACATTATTTTCTACATGTTCACTATTATCATATATTTTATAATACATTCTATATAATAGTAAAAAATAATTAAGGAAAACTTCACACAACCTACACACTCCTGCGCATCGCGTGGGTCTCAAGCTAGTTTAACTAATAATGAAAGCTCATTGTTACCAATATTCAAATTTCAATCCCAATAAAAATCAAATAGATTCTAGGGTAAAACAACCAAAAAGTCTTGAAAACATAGGGAACGGCTATAAGTTGAAGGAGTATCTCACAGTAGTGGTCGCTCCAACCGATATTTGACCGCTACAGCTATGCAATGCCAAAGGTAGTTAAAATTGAGATTTTACACAAAATCGGAAAGTGGAAGTATTATCGTACAATTGTAAGAGATGAGAGGGTTAATTTATAGGTATAAAACTTAAATATATACCTATAAATTCATGCGAGCGCGCGCGCACACACACACACACATATATATAAATATATGGGATGTATCAAGTGAGAGGACTTCTTAAAATAAGAGATGAGAGGGTTAAATTATAGCCCTTAGATTAATCCTTAGCGTGATATTTAATTTTTTAAACTGCAGCCTATTCTTTTCCATCTCGTATCCATTAAGTCATTTACTCTATCCAAGACCTTTATCCCCAAATTGAAACCTAATTGCAGTTCTTCAAAATGGTAAAGCACATGAAAGATGTATAGTGGTGTTGGTATAGGCGTCTTCTGATAATGAATTGAAAAAATAAAGGTCTTCAATTCAACTTACATAACGAAATCATTACAGTAGTTTTGCAAGATAATGTGTTTGTTGATTATCTCAAGTTGTTGATTATTTCAAATAATAAGGATGACATTATTTTGTGGCATTTAAGATTAGGTCACCTAGTTTTAAGTATTTAAGTTTATTGTTTCCTAAACTCTTTGTTGAACAAGACATTTCCTCGACATTTCCTCACTTCAATGTGAGGTTTGTGAGTTTGCTAAACATCATTGAAGTTCATTTCCAATTCAATCTTATAAGCCTTCTAAACCTTTTTCAATGATTCACAATGATGTTTGGGGGCCTAATCGAACAAGTACTTTATCCAACAAAAAATAGTTTATCACGTTCACAGATGATCATACTAGACTTTGTTGGGTATACTTGTTGAAAGAAAAATCTGAGGTAGGTCAAATAATTAAAAACTTTTGTAAATTGGTACAGACACAGTTTAACACCCAAATCCAAGTGTTTAGAACTGACAATGGTACTGGATTCTTTAATAAAATTGTTGGAAAAAATTTCTTGAAAATGGAATTGTGCATCAAAGTTCATGTGTGTTAACTCACCCCAACAAAATGGGATTGCAGAGAGGAAAAACCGGCATCTTCTTGAAGTTGCACGAGCTCTACTCTTCTCTACCAATGTCCCTCAATATTTATGGGGTGAAGCTTTCTTGACAGCTGCACATTTAATAAACCATATGCCATCCCGTGTTTTGAAATTTCAAACTCTTTTTGAAAGGGTTTGAAATTTCAAACTCCTTTGCAAAGTTTCTTGAAATATTTCCCTGTTGCTACTGTTCTAACTGATTTACCACTTAAAATATTTGGATGCACAACCTTTGTTCACGAACACAAGCATCTTGGTAAACTAGAACCCCGAGCAATCAAATGTTGTTTATTAGGTATTCATCCACTCAAAAGGGTTATAAATTTTTTGTTACTAATACAAAGAAAGTATTTGTAACAATGGATGTTACTTTTTTTGAAAACAAACTTTTTTTTCGTAATGATCATCTTCAGGGGGGAAAACAAATGAAGAATCTCTTGAATTTTTTGAAAACTTAATTATCTCAGAAGATGTGTATATATCACATAATTCTGTTCCATGTACATATTCACCTAAAGAAAATGCCTTGGAAAAATTGGATGAACTTACTCCTTCCATGAGTAAGAATCAATCAGAATCCGAGACAACAAATCAAAACAAAGATCAAACAAATATTTTTTTCTGAAATTAATCAGAATGCACCATATGAAGATCCTTATAATGAAATAACAAAAAGATTTGAGGAAGGAAATCCTATTTGGAAAGGCAAAATTTATGCCAGAAGAAACAATGATCAAGTAGTAGAAGATCCTATTCCTCAACTTAGCCAAGAATTTGAACCAAGTGAAAGTCAACCGACTTAAACAGGTAAATATATTCTTGATCCTAATTCTCTATATACTGACCTTGATGTCCCCATAGAACTTCGGAAACAATATACTGATCTTGATGTTCCCATAGCCTTTAGGAAGCCAGGTAGGTCATGTACTAGGCACCCATTGTCTAACTATGTATCATATTCAAACTTGTCTCCCTCTTTTGCTGCGTTTACTTCTAATTTATCTAGTGTCAAAATTCCTAAGAATGTACAGGAGGCTCTAGAAATTCCAAAGTGGAAGGAAGCTGTTTTGGAAGAGATGAAAGCTCTTGAAAAGAATGAAACTTCGAGTGCAACAACTCTGCCGCCAGGTAAAAGAACTGTGGGATGTAAGTGGGTGTTCACAATAAAGTTCAATTATGATGGATCAATTGGAAGGTACAAAGCTTGATTGGTTGCAAAAGGATTCACTCAGACATATGGCATAGATTACTCAGAAACCTTTGCCCCTGTTGCAAAGCTTAACACAATCAGAATACTCTTATCCCTTGCTGCTAACTTAAACTGGCCTCTCCATCAGATAGATGTCAAAAATGTCTTTCTCAATGGTGATTTAGAAGAAGTATATATGGATTGTCCTCCAGGTTTTGAAGAAAACTTTGGACCACAAGTGTGTAAATTAAAAAAGTCTTTGTACGGGCTAAAACAATCTCTGAGGGCTTTGTCTTGAAAAGTTTACTCAATCTGTGAAGAAACAAGAATATACTCAAGGACAAACTGATCATACTTTATTCTCAAAGTCAGGTCAAAATGGAAAGATGACTATTTTAATAGTCTATGTTGATGATATTATTCTTACAAGTAATGATGAGATAGAAATGGAGAGATTAAAAAGAAACTTAGCAGTAGATTTTGAAATCAAAAACTTGGGTCCCCCAAGTATTTCCTTGGCATGGAAATAGCAAGGTCAAAGAATGGAATTGTTGTTTCTCATAGAA
Organism: Trifolium dubium; assembly: GCA_951804385.1. Taxonomy (NCBI): domain Eukaryota; kingdom Viridiplantae; phylum Streptophyta; class Magnoliopsida; order Fabales; family Fabaceae; genus Trifolium; species Trifolium dubium. The sequence goes on from OX638063.1 coordinate 59,462,952, forward strand.
AATATGTTCTTGATCTCTTAGAAGAGGCGGGTATGAGTGGTTGTAACTTGTAAGCCTGCTGACACACCAATGGACCAAAGTGCTAAACTTTGGGAGACAGGAGACACACCAGTTGACACTTAAAGATATTAGAAGTTGGTTGGCAAATTAATATATTTGGCTCATACTCATCCCGACATTGCCTTCTCAGTTAGTGTTGTGAGTCAATTCATGCACGCACCGTATGAAGAACACCTTGAAGCTGTATAAATAATCTTTCAAGAGGACCAATGATAAAAATGTGGCAATATTCACTGATGCAAATTGGGCAAGTTCCATTATTGAAAGAAAAGCAACTTTAGGTTATTGCACATATGTGTGGGGGAACCTTGTGACTTGGAGAAGCAAAAAACAAGGAGTAGTTGCAAGAAGTAGTGCCGAAGCTGAGTTTAGAGCAATGGCCCAAGGAATTTGTGAAGGTATGTGGATTCTCAGAGTTCTAAAAGAATTGAAGATAGAGGTAGAACTCGCATTGAAATTTTATTGTGACAACAAAGCTGCTTATAATCCGGTTCAACATGATCGTACAAAGCATATCAAGATCGATCATCATTTCATCAAAGAAAACATAGACTCTGGAAATCTCTGCTTGCCATTTATCCCTTCCAATCAACAGACCGCTGATATATTGACCAAAAGCTTGGGAAGAACAACATTTGAATACTTGATCACCATGTTAGGCATGATTGACATCTATGCACCAACTTGAGGGAGGGTGTTGAAATATTATATTTCCTATTTTAGTATTATTTATTTTCTTATTTAAGAGTTATTATTTTACTCCTAAAAATAAAGGAGTTGACTTTGTATTTGCTCTCCTATAAAAGGAGCCTTTTTTCCTTCATAATATAATAATTCAGTTATTGCTCTATGCTCTTTTCTACAAAGAATAATAGTGCAGGCAAAATCATGTTTCTTAGAGAGAACATAGGAAGGGGTAGAAGGGACTAGGAGGAAAGGAAAGAGTCGCATTGGAAAAGAAAGAAAGAAAGAAAAGAGACGCGTGTGCGACTTAATATCGAGCTTTCAATATGCACCTTTCATTTTGATCTAAGGGCTATAACTTAATATCGAGCTTTCAATATATATATATATATATATATATATATATATATATATAGGGTTTTGCTACAATAGACCCACTCATTTTTATGAAGATCTATTTTAGCAACTTAAACCTTTTATTTTGGACAATATAACCAATTCTTTGCCTTTTCAAATAGACAAAAGGAAAGGACAAAATTGTAATTTAGTTCTCTCTGGTTCTCTTTCACGAATTCATAGTGCATAGCTCCACCCTGTCAACATTCCATGGTTGCTCTATTGTTAAAAAAAATCCAATTTTTTTGTTCTCATTTAAATTTCAAACTTTCTGCAACAATGTCATCTTTCTTTTCCTCCATCAAAATTTATCTTTCCAAATAAGAGCTATTGGTTATGATTTTGAGCTATTGACACTTGAATGAGTCTTTATTAGGCATCAGGAAGCTTTGTTCGGTGGATTTGTGATATTGCTCAGACTATGAGCTATTAACATTTGAATAGGAAAATTGATATTTTCTTTACAACATAGCAGTTGCATATATTCAACAAGAGAGAGAAGCAAAATAAGAACGAGAAAACTAGTAATACAATAACAGTTAACAGCAGTAGCGTTTTTCTCCCTTGAAAAATGATTAATTGAGAAAAAAGTCATTGCAAGAGGCAACTTTTTTACTTCATATTTTACAGTGATTGTCGAGAGGAAGAGGAAGATGAAGAATGCAGCAAAAATTAAGTGGCTTTTTATTTTCTCTTTGATTACTTTCACGGTAATTAATAGAGAGAGAAAGAGATGACACCACACAATTATTAATAAGGATGTCTAATTACTTATATACCCATGAATTTAATTGCTCTTGAACTCATTCAAAAAGTAAAAAATCGGGTTATATTGCCCAAAATAAAAGGTGTAGGTTGCTAAAATAGACCTTCATAAAAATGAATTGCATAAGTAAGACAGTCTTAAATTTTATATTTGGCCTAACGCATCCTCACAAAACCGGCTTGTAAGGTGAGGGTTGCCCAAGTTATATATAAACACTACATAGGCCATATCTCTTTGCAATGTGGGACTAAATCTACCCCTTCACAACCAACACAATAAAGGTGTTGGAGGCAGCAATGAAGGCAAGCCAAATGCCGCAATTAGGCGGCTGGGGGCGGACCACAATGAAGGCGGAATTTCCAACACAAAGAAAACCTTAAATCACACTTGAAATACTTATGTAAATTTAAATTCATTAGTTGGAGAGTTTGAAGCCATTTGGAAATGAAGCAGAAGAAGGACGAGGGAGAAGAAGATTTTTTTTTTAAACCGACGTAAGCATAATCACTAAATTACAAGAAGATTTATGTGTGTACTCTTAACCACTGAGGCCAAATATAATAGTAAAATCGTAAGATTTTACAATTCAAATTGGGATTCCACCCAATTCCACAAAAGTAGGATTATATGTGTACACATAATTGTAAGATTTTAAGATTAAAATCGGGTTTAACTACCATGGCAATGCCATTATAGCAGCTGCTATTGACTACAGAGGTTCTTAATTCTCTCAAAAACAGTATAGATATTAAAGTTCATAAGCATTATACCAAAAATTCAAAAATTCATACCTCCAATGTAATTACTCCTCGAAAATGTCTCTCTTCTTGTTTTTTGGTATATCCAAGCTGGCAAAAAATAGAGCACGGTTAAACCATAAAAATTCAGAAAGCATTATTGACCGAACACACATCAAATTAGTCCATGTGATATACGGTGTCTAGCTATGAAGCCTGGACCCGGACACGGACACGGGATAATGAAAAACACCATAGGACACGGACACGCCTATATATATTTTATATATTAATAAAATAAAGCAATTTATGAGCACAATTTAAAAATAGTCTAAAATGAGAAGCAAAATTTATGTTTATTTATACTTAATACTTTCAATCAACCAAAGAGAGACATAAATCCACCAAAACAAACTGAGTACTTTAAATTAAGGAAAATTATCTAAAACAAAATAATAAAATCAAATTGCAGTCACTCCACATTGATAAAATCAAATCCTACAGTACAAAAACAGAGGATGGGACATTTTATCATAATAAATAACAAACAAACAGTACAAAAGCAGAAACAGGAAAAAAAAAAAAGGAATTCTATTTGAAAAAAGGGATACCTGGGCGACAAGAGGAAGTGAAGAGACGGCACAAACTCAACTCAGAAACAGAAGAAAAAAAAATACTAACAGTGTTGTTTTTATAGAGGGAAAGTGGAATATGAAAGAAAAAAATTCTTTTTCGTTTTTTTAAATTCTGAGAATTTTTTAGTTGGGCCAAATCCGTTATTTAAAATAATGTGTCGTATCCGTGTCCGGCGTGTCCCATTTTGTTTTTTGTGTAGGAAACAGCAAAAATGTGTCTGACACGTGTTGTACGCATATCTGCGACACAGCGACACAGAATCAGATATTCAATATGTCATTTCCTAATTTCAAATTTTTTTGAGAGATTCTCTCTTGTAAGTGTATATAGATATAGTCTCATTGACTATTCAATATAAAAAATTTAATGTCAATCTCAGACCCAATTTCAGGTGGGCATATAAGAGATATAATACCAAAACAGTTTCTACCAAATGAACCTCCGCTTTTAGGAGTGTCCTTTACAAACCTTAAAAGTGATGGAGAGCCGAAGAAAGAAATTAGTAATTACCCTCAGAATTCATAAAAAGCCATCTACCATCCATACCCAACCGAATTCACAAAATATCATCTTCCATTTGAGTTCTTACACCATAAAACACTTTTGTGCAGTTCAACTCTGCTCATCTTGTGTTGAGACTTGGTTTTAATTAATAATAATATATTTGCCGTTAAAAAAAAAAAACTTTTGTGCAGTTCAAGGTTTCTATGTTGGGTGGTTAAGTGCCTGAACTGGACTGTCCTGAATTATGTCAATCAGCAATAGAAAATCTAATATGATAAATTTACTAACCTTGCCACTTTTTTCGTTTAGAACAAACCACCGTTTACTCCAACCACTACCTTTGCCACTTTTTTTCAACAAATATCCTGCATTTTGAGGTTACAGAAATTAAATCACGATAGTAAACTTGATAAACAAATACCCTACTGCGGTGATAATGGAAATTAAATTAAAAGGTTAATATGTATTGACATCCACCGATAACAGCTAGGAGGAGATGGTCACATGGATTAAACAATGCCTCGGGTATTGGAATCCTTCAACTACAATAATTTACACACATGCGGGCGCACACACAACACACACACACACAGGTGGGAGAGAGAACATTTTGGTTATCTGAAAACAAAAGTGTATTGACTATTTTGCTAGTGTGCAGATTTGATGAGTGGGGTCAGGGGTATTTCTGGCAAACCAAAAATTTGGAGGAACCATACATTGAATGAGATCAGCAAATTATAACAACTTCTAACAAAGCTTAACTTCCTTAACAGAAAGTCAGTTAAGCTTTCTGTTTTACATAATATACTGCATTTTGTCAAGACTTAATTCGAAAATACAGCAAACAAATCTTACTTTTGTCTTTTCTTTGTTTAGAAACAGAAAAGAATCTTCTGAACTTTTATTTGTATGCATCATCAAATTCGTGACTAAACAATCAGCCATTACTGAGATGTGCCAAACATATTAGCAAATATTTGATGATTGCAAAAGGTATTTGATACGGATGACTCAAGCAAATGAATGTCACTGTTTTCAAAAAGGCGAATACTGAAACTCCAGATCTAGATAAAAAAATTGATACTAATAAAAGGAAGCCACATACTTAACAATGGGACACAACAGACTGAATGGAGATACCACAATGAAGTTAAACCTAGAATGCAAATTTTAGGATGAATGCTAAAAACCTGCTGTAATCTCCCCATCAGGCCCCGCAACCTTCAAGCCGGATCCCTCTTGAGTATCTTTGTCTTGCTGACTGGATTTCTCTTTCATTGATTTTAAGTTTCCTCCACTTGTTTGGGGACTAGTTGCCTATAAAAGGAAACAGAACAAGCATCTTGTACATAAAAAGACAAAATTTAAACATGTATTTGTGTTACAAATTCAAGCCAGCGATTTTTAAAGTAAATGATCCTGTACCCTATTTAGAATTGACTGTTCTGCATCAACTGCCTTTTTGGATGACCGGTTCTTTAGCTCATCTTCTCGGCGTTGCCTTTCCATTCTATGAAATTAGTCGACAGTGTTAAAGCATATTAAACTAATATATAGACAGGTGCACTTAATAAGATTAGTAAACATATGTGCGTACGACATTATATTATCATGCCATTGACATAGATACAGAACTCACACCTCGTTTAATCATAACTGTCCATTAGCCCAACAAAAAATAGATCATTTAATAAACTACTCCCTCCGTCCCAAATTATAAGGGAAAAAAGACCCTTTTTTTTGTCTCAAATTATAAGGGGAAAAAACTACTTTCAAGAATTTTTTACTTATTCTCATAAAATTAAATACAAATTGCATTTAATTTTTTTTCTCTCTCTCTCTCTCCTCAGTTGTAAAATGGTCATTAATGTCACTTTAATTTATAATAATTCCTCTCTTCTCTAATTTTTGTTTTAACAAAAAGTGGATGATAAAAAAAACCACACAAGTACAGGATATTGAATTTGAAATAGAGTCAACATATTCGTTCAAGATTTTGATAAGAGTAAATGGTTTTAAGCCATTAACTATTCTATGTATTCACTACTTCCCTTCACTTTATAACAACCGACCAACATGGTTTGGTTTCCTATTAACAGAGAATGTGATGAATACCAAAGTGCTCATTCAATTCAACACAGCATTTGCTTTGTACAAAAACCCAATGTCAATTTGATAGCAACTCAAATAAAAGAAATGGAAAGTTGACAACGAAAAGAAAAGCACAATATTATTGAATGAATGATTGAGAATAGGAGAGAGAGATCTCGTCCAATGGTCCCCCTCAGAAAGGATTTCTCCTTTCTTCCATAACAATCAAATTCGCAAAATGAATCCGTTTACTATTTTTCCCTATGTTGATGATATTGTTCTTACTGGAGATGATATAGTTGAAATGGCAAGAGTAAAAGAGAAATTGGGTGTAGACTTTGAAATCAAGGATTTGGGATCCATGAGATATTTTCTTGGTATGGAGGTTTGTCGATCAAAGGAAGGAATTGTAGTTTCACAACAGAAATACATTCTAGATGTGTTGAAAGAAACAGGAATGAGTGGATGTTGACCAGCAGATACCGCCATGGATCCTAATGCAAAACTTTGGGAGAAGGTAGTGTTCTCGTTGATAAAGGAAGATACCAGAGATTGATTGTGAAATTGATTTATTTGTCACACACCAGACCTGACATCGCCTTCTCAGTCAGTGTAGTGAGTTAGTTTATGCATTCTCCTTTTGAAGAACATCTTGAGGCAATTTATAGGATACTGAGATATCTTGAGGCAAATCCTAGAATAGGCTAATGTTTTAAGAAGACTAATGAAAGGAATGTATCTATCTTTATTGATGCTGACTGGGAAGGTTCTATCACAGACCGAAGATCAACCTCCGGACATTGTACCTATGTATGGGGTAATCTTGTCACATGGAGGAGCAAGAAACAAGGAGTCGTAGCAAGAAGTAGTGCAGAAACCGAATTTAGAGCTATCGCTCAAGGTATATGTGAAGGATTATGGATCCACCGAGTCCTAGAAGAACATAAGATGAAAATTGAGCTTCCATTGAAATTATATTCTGACCGTAAGGTTGCTATTAGCATAGCTCATAACTCAGTTCAACATGACAGAACCAAACATATTGAGGTTGACCGACATTTTATTAAAGAGAAGTTGGATGCTGAAATCATGTCTTCCATTTGTAACTTCAAGACAGCAAATTGCTGATATCTTGACCAAAAGTTTGGCAAGACCCATCTTTGAGCACTTGATAGGCAACTTGGGCATGATAGATATATATGAACCAACTTGAGGGGGGTGTTGGAAAATATTTAGTCTCTTTTTATTATTTCTAGTAGATTCTAGATTTTTTGTTATTTAGTTATATTTTCTTTTGTAATATTTTTCTCCTAAAATTAAGGAGAGAATTAATCTTGTACTCTCTATTTAAACCAGCCTGAGGCTGAGGAACAAAGGACAATAGCATTCACCTATTATTTTCTACAAGAAGTATTAAGACAAGCAGTCAGCTTAGTCTCTATGTAGGGAAGGTTCTAGATGTTATTAGGAAGTTAAAACCTCCTTGTATTACACCTTGTATTGTGCTGAGTTAGTTATAAGGAGTTTTTTACACCTTGTAACTAACTCAGTGTTCTCTCAGATTCTATATATTGACAGAAGCTTCTCTTGTACTCTTCTTAACAATTCAAAATTAATCAAATCATTTTCTCTAAACCTATGTTTTCTTCTACTTCTATCAAATGCATATACTCTTCAATCAGGTAAGCTCACAGAACAAACCTACTACAAAAACACGATATTAAGAATCCCATACATTTACTTATTCATAATCACTGAAATATCTAATCATAAGATTCCCTGGTAGTTCTAGAAGTCATATACCAATATCAAATCAATGGTAGTGATCCTAATGAGTTTCAAATTCAACCGAGTCTCATGTATGTCTCCCATAAATGACATTAGGATTCTAAAATTCATCAAATAAAGATGCAACAAGAGTGATGTGTTAATCATACCGCCTCTGCACTAAACGAATAAAATGTTGGGGTGGAACAAATGCACGTTCCATATCAACTAGTGCAACAACCATTTTCTTGGATTCATTTTTAAATGACTCCAGAGCAGAACTTGCAATTGCCACAATCTGAAAATGTAACAAATAAGCTAAATAATTTCTAAAAACAAGCCAAGTAAAATATAAATTACGGCAACCATAGTTACCTCTCTCTTGAATGGAGGATATCTTCCAAGACCGGGTGTAGCATTTGCAGCAGCAGAAACTAGATCCACAAGCACACGGTGTACCTAATTTGGTAGTTGTCAAAACAATTTCTTATATAAAAATAACATGTCTTATAATATCCAAATTATATTTTGTGCTATCCATTTTGATGGAGAATCATATGGAAGTCTCTAGATGAGAATATCAAAGAATATTAAGGAAGCTTCTAGGCACTCTACTAAAATAAAATAAAATAAAATTAAGCATTAGGAATATCACAACTTTTCTAGGTCCTTCTAGTCATTGGAACTAAGTATCCATGACTCTAGATTTTTCTTTATAATCAAATGCTTCTAGATAATTCTACTATGTAATGTGAAGCCCTACAAGAGTAGTATAAATAGGGCTCATCACTAAGCCTTTGTAATCAATCAATGATGAAGCAATAAACAATCAACAATTTCTCTCTTGAGAAATTAGAGTGTTCTCTAATTTTTTCACCTTTCCCTGAGCCAGATTTGGCATCAGAGCAGGTTACGATACCTCGGAGTTGAGTTTGAGCGAAGAAATCAACGGAAAGTGAGTTAGAAGTGAGCAAGGAGTTGCTTTCTCAAAATTTCACTTTGCGGCTATTTGTTCGCGAAACTAACACCGCCATTAGGATCCAACTTCGGAATTGAGTTTGAGCGAGAGAATAAATGGAAGGTTTGAGTTGTCTTGAGGTGTTGTTAGTGCAAGAGAGTTGCCACCCTCAAACTCTACTTTACGGCCATTCTTCCGCAAAGCTTTCACCGTCATTAGGATCCAACTTCGGAATTGAGTTTGTGCGAAAAAATCAACGGAAAGTGAGTTACAAGTGAGCAAGGAGTTGCTTTCTCAAAACTTCACTTTGCGGCTATTTGTTCGCGAAACTAACACCGCAACAAAACAACCACGCACCGCTACTATCTTCACCAAAAACATCTTCAACCACCATTAAAAAAATGCCTCAAAGACGCCAACAACATAACAAATTAGAATTGAAAAATTTGAGAATACAAATTCAACAGTTACAGGAAATAGTAACGATAATGCTTAAAAGGTCGAACTACCTGGAACATACGGTGTTTCTGCAACTTTTAATGTCACAGATCTTTCACCATACTTTGACGATGAAAAAGATTTTCGACTCAAGGACGAGTCTTCTCCAACCCAGGGAGAATGATGGAGAATCATATGGAAGTCTCTAGATGAGAATATCAAAGAATATTAAGGAAGCTTCTAGGCACTCTACTAAAATAAAATAAAATTAAGCATTAGGAATATCACAACTTTCTAGGTCCTTCTAGTCATTGAAACTAAGTATCCATGACTCTAGATTTTTCTTTATAATCAAATGCTTCTAGATAATTCTACTATGTAATGTGAAGCCCTACAAGAGTAGTATAAATAGGGCTCATCACTAAGCCTTTGTAATCAATCAATGATGAAGCAATAAAACAATCAACAATTTCTCTCTTGAGAAATTAGAGTGTTCTCTAATTTTTTCACCTTTCCCTGAGCCACATTTGTGGCTCAGAAACCTTAGTATATATCATGAAATAAAACAAACAACACATTTAATATAACCATACCTCATCGACACACAGGCGTGATGGCTCCTTTGCCAGTTCAAGAACACCTTTTATTAAAGACCTCAGACCTTTCTCTGGAGAGATAAGATAAGGTTGATATCCATCTGCTTCTAGGACAATCTGACATAAGCAAAAACAGAAATATAAGAAACAAGCATCTCGAGAGAATGTAATGAATTGAATTCTACCTAAACAATATGATAACTTTAATGGAGAAAATTTACCCTCTTAACATTGTTTATGTCAAAGTGTCTGTCAATAGGAAGTTGCTTGATCCTGTTAGGAAAATTTCCTTCAAAACTGGCAACAACTTTCCAACCATTACCCTGCAAGGAAATGAAGAAAAAAAAATTAGAATTTAGATCTAAAAAATTAGATCTACAAGGGGGGAAGATTAAGGGTCTGTTTGATCTGCAAAATGTAAAAACTGAATAGAACAACACAGGACAAACTTTTAAGCTATTGAACAATTTGTTGTTTTGTATGATGTTGGATGGATAAAATGTTATTTTGGCAACTTAGACAACTTGTACTCGGAACAAAAAGTTGTGTGTGGTTTAATGATGTACAAGAACTTTAGTTTTTGTCCTGTCCATTGCCCCCAATTTGTCCCGTCCCAAGAACAGTTTTAAAATCAAGCATTGTACAACTGAAGTTGTCTGTCATGTCCCTTATTATTTTAGCAGATCAAACACACCCTATACGAAACAAATGACCAGCTTAGTATAAGTTTAAACAATTCAAATATTTGAATAATTTTCAGAGCCAGTTAGATAAGTTTTTGACACACATTTATCCTGTTTCGTTGTGGTTTATCTATAGAATTACATATTCAACATTTTCAACAAATGTTAGGTGCATCACAGGTCCCTGGAACAGTTCTTGCTGATTAGCTATTAGCTTTCGTGGTTTTGGACTTTTGGTAGAAATAAAGAAGCTAAAAATATATGAAGCAATATGAAACCTATGCCACAGTTTGGTGTATTAGGTTGGAGCAGAGCTCTTGTAATTTTAAGGAGTACTCTTTTTGGCACACCTCTTGATTAGGGATAAGATAAGGATTTAAGTGTTTATTTTCTGTTATGTTATTTTACTTTGGAGGATTCTGCATCCTTCTTTAACTTCGCAATTCCTTCTTTTAGTCTAAATAAATTTCTTTCATGAAGAACATCTAAATAAATTTTCTTTAATGAAGAAAAAGGTGTAGCACAAAATCAGTTATTTATTAGTTGTTCAACCCTTTTAAAGAGCTGTCATTACTAAAGTTGTAATGTTTTTTCTAGCGTTAGTTATTGCTCAATAATCTATTGCTCCTAGGCGGATATATTCCTCATCAAATTTGTCAGAAATTTTTGAATATTTAAGAAATATCTAGGGTATATAACTATATATATTATCCTGGATGATCTCATCGGAGTGGTTTCATATTTCAATATATATCCATATTTTATTTAATTAGGACTAAGAGTCTTCTTTAGTATTACTAGATCTTAGTGATTTGTGACATATTCATCACATCATTGTACACAAAAATATTATCTATACTCTCTTCCTCCTTTACCAACTAAATCTATTTTTGAACACTTAATACTAATTTTTGAAAGAAATAAATTTGTTTATGAAGAGAGAGAGAGAGAGAGAGATGGGAGCAAGGATAAGATGTCTTCTTATTGAAAGGGAAAAACACATGAATTGAACAAAGTATGCGAGTTTAATACCCAATAAAAAAAAAACCTTGTGAAATAGCCCTTGTTGAGCACACAGAAGTTAATAAGATCATATCATGCAAAAAGAGTGGTAATGATAAGAAATTATACTTGAAAAGTGTTGATTTTATCTATAACTAAATTAAATTAAATGGGCCAACTCACGGCATAGATTGCACTGTGCCAAAACTTATGCACCCTTGCTGCAGCACCATGTAAAAATAAATAATAAAAAGTTAAAAACTACTCACCTCGCCTCCAGTGAGATGTTGAAGAAACTTTTCCTCAAATTCACGACATAACTCCAAGCCTAGAGCTCTTGTACCTTCAGAAGTACTAACCATTTGTTCGCCAAGCTTCACTAACTCTTCCTGAACAATTTGAGACTTTCCCTGAAGGCTGCAGCATTTTAAATGAAGAATTATGATGGGTTGTAAGATCGTTTAAACATCCACACACACAAAAACCAGGCTACTTATGAGTGAACATTGAAAGAGAACATGCATATGATACAAAATACTGAATGCACTTTGATGTTGGCAATATGCTTGCTGCAACATCATAAGTGGAAAAGGAGCAAGTGGAACCCTCTACAACAAACAACGATAATAATAAGCTAACCAAAAATAAATACCCAGTGAGTAGTGTTGGAAGCCGCAGCTTCATACGAGTGCGGATCTGTGCAGCAAGAGACTCAACCAAAGCAATTCTACCAAGCTTGCTTTGGGGGGCTCCAGTCAGTATAGATTTCAAACTTTCAGTTTCAGCTCGCCAAGCAGTTTCCAACGAGCTCTCAGGTGCACCACTCCCAGACTGTGCGGAAGCTATAGAAACAGACTGTCCTATCAAAGCAACCCATGGAATATCAGAGGTTTTTGGTGGTCCTTGGTTCAGTAGGAGTGCCTGAACAGCTGCAAGGGCTTTTGGTTCTGTGGCTGCCTGATCAATTTTACTGATAACACCAACTGTTCTGGTGGCTACAGTTGAAAGGCACATTAAAAAAGTTAAACAAACTGATACCAAAGGGATATGAAAGGAATTTCTAAGTTATATGTTTTTTTAGTGTCAAGGACCAATACTCCCAAAAGCTATAAATAAGTTTTTCGGTGATGATTCGCAAATGGTTTCATATCCTAACACAATTTTATGCAAGCACCCTTTCAGTTTTAAGCGTACAAAATGCATGCACTCACTCTTCTTGTGCAGAAATTCTACTTTATTTAGAGAAAAAAAGAGAGAGAGTTGCAAGCATTAATTCAAACTCCTAACAACTAGGCCATTCAGACTACCTTTTATACCTGTAACAAATAGATAATTTTTTTGGGAGGGGGAAGGAACACCGAAACAAAAGCTAAAAGCTTACATTCTGCATCATATTCCTTTGCTACTCTAAGGGCTCGTGATGATGAAATTTCTGGTGCCTGAGTTGCAGGAACTACAACGAGCAAAATAGCATCATTGTGCTCAACATATTCACTGATCTAAAATGATAAAAAAGAAGAAATCAAAGTTCTATAGAAGAGAGTACATAAAAAATAATTGTAGATCTAAGAAAAAGTTAAAATCCAACACACCATCCACCATAAATTGAGAGTGGAGGTGGTATCATTACTAACTGGCTACAAAATACTTGATACTTAAAACATGAGGACAAGAAAACTTATACGTACTTACCATTTTGTCATCCACTATCCGTTGATCCAATCCAGGCAAATCAATTAACTTCAACGGAGGTGCTGCAGAAATTCAGAACAGAAGAATAAAATAAATAAGTGTAATGATGATGTAGGTCCAGCCCCACCCGAAGGAAGGGGACAAAACCAATGATTGTTTAGTTAAACTTTATATTTGCTGAATAGTGCCTATTTATTCTATGTGATGCATAAAGAAAGGGTGAAACACATAATGTAATAAGAGACTCACCGGTACCAGTACGAAGTTTTAGATAAATTTCGTCACTCCTCTTGCCAGAGGAACCTTTGCTGAGTCTATCCTGTAGAGAATGTCGAAGGGCACCTAAAAGAGGGGGCGGAGGGTAAAACAATCTAAGAAAGGAAGTTGGTTATACGCACGCACACTTATACAGAGAGAGAGAGAGACGAAAAGAGGTAAGGATTGTTTTGTTTCTTACTTGCAGAAACCTGCTGAGATTTATTATCGATTTGGAGAATAATAGACTTGGTGGTTAAAGAGGTGTCTCTATTCAATTCAATGCTAATGGGAGCCCTGGTAGCACCATTTTCACCAGTTGGCTGCAGCAATTTAGTTAGTTAGTTAGTTAGTTGGTTAATGTTATTAGAGATGAAATAGAAGATGAGATAAAATAGAAATAATACCAAAACAGGATGTCCAATGAGGCTATTCAAGGCAGCAGACTTTCCAGCACCCTGCAGGAAGGATCCACCACCGTCACAGTGATTGTATTATATTGGATCAAGATAAATAACAACAATAACAATGTGTGTGTGACAGTGCAATTTGCTGCTATAACAAACATGTGGAATGGAGGAGGATATGTAAAAATAGAAGGATCGGAAAAAGAAACATACGACATTGCCAAGGCCAACGACGTTGAGGAATGTAGAAGTGCGCCTAGACTCTTCGACGTCTTCGTCGGCAAGTAGGGCGGAAGCTTGGCGCATGGATTCGGAGAGCTGAACCAATTCCTCGATTGCCTCCATCGGATCTGAAGGGACTTAGGTTTCCGGCGACAGGTTTGATTGATTTCGATGGTGCAACGATGGCGTTTGTTCACCCGTCTCAAATTGAAATGAAATTAGTAGACCCTCCTCCAATTAAATCACCAACTGTTATGATGATTATGATTATAATTATGGTATGTTTAATTGCTTCATAAGCTTGTGCTATGCTGCTGAACCCTGCACTTACTTTGTCTCTTTCTCGTATAAAAAAGTGAGGTAAATTAGGGTGATGTTTGGGAATACATAGTTGTCATTGGTCGATAATATAAAATTATTTTAAATTGTTAGTTAGTGCATATAAATGAAGGATCTGTTTGGATTGATGGTATAGAATGGAGCGGAGCGGAATAGAATGGAGCGGAATGGAATGAAACGAAATGAATATAGATTTCATTCCATTGTTTTGATATTTTATGATAGAGCGGAACAAATTTCCCACTCCATTGTTTGAAAAGTGAACGGAATGGAATGAGTTATAACTTTTTTATTCCAATTATAGCCTTTATTTATAAAATCTTAATCTTAATATCATACATTTTTTACTCAATTCAACCAATTAAAACAGATCGACAAGTAGTCAAAGTCACGATCGTATTCTAAAAAAAAACACTATCTTATTGGTAAAAAAAATGTATTATTATATATTAATACTATTGTAGTATATATTGTCAGACTAAATAGTAATACTAATTTAATAAAAAACGAAGAGAAGAAGAGTATATGTGATGTGAACTTTTTTTTTTCATACACTAATATAATAACAAGAATAATAAAATTTTAGTCATTAAAAACAAGCATAATAAAATTGGTTTGTACATAAAAAAAAAAATTGGTTGCAGAAGAAGAGAAGATTAGGGAGGAAAGGTACAGTAATATAAAATTGGTTTGTACCAAAAACAATAAAATTGGTTACAGAAGAAGATAAGACGAGGGAGAGGGAAGAAATAAAGTTTAATAACAAATTTTTATATTTTATTTTATTTGCCTTTTCAAAAAAAAAAACAAATAAGGATAAAATTGTATTTATGTTATTAATTTATTCCATTCTATTGCATACACCCCAAGTTGGGCGGAATGGAAAATTTGAAGAATGAATTTCATCACATACCATCCCAATCTCATTCATTATTTACAAAACCAAACAATTGAACATAAACAAATTTCATTTCATCCCATCCCATCCCACCACATTCCATCAATCCAAACAGACCCTATATCCTTCTCTAGTATTGCAATTTTAACTTTTTGCCTTTAATTTTTTCTTCTTTCCCCTAAATCCCGTCCCTTCTTTACTGGTCATATTTTCATATTGTATCAGTAAGGCGTAACAATAAATTTAGACCATCCTATTTAAATTTATTGGTCGAGATTACTTTTCACTGTGTTTTTAATCTATATTATATGATTTATAATTGAGATTAAAAATTGTATATATTTTTTACTACAGCAAATTATCATCATCCCTCAATTTTGATTTTTGAACATCTTATCTTTCTTTGTACCATCATTTTATTTTTTTTGACTAATTGTATGTACTATCATTATAAAATCTTGTACTATCATTATAAAATCATAAAATTCATTTTATTGGGGTGGTGGGTAGCTAAAAAATAGTTGAAGGTTATAGATTTAAGGTTATAGATTTAATTCACAACAATGAAGTTAGAGGATGTAGCGAGAAAAGGTTGGGCGTCGTGTTTAGAGTTGGAAATTGTAGAACATGTGGTCAATTGTTGATATAAATTATAAAGATGAAGGAGGAGTAAATATATGAGATTTAAAAAGAAGATTAGTGAATATAGTCATGAATTAGAAAGATTGTGAAGACACTAAAGCATAGGTAGTGATGAAATTCAAATAAATTCATGAAATTCATGCTTTTTTTTAAAGAATCTAAACTAACCCACTTAAATTGTTATTGGAGAAAATCGAACTTGAGACTTTGAGGAGGAGCATACTCCCAAATTTAAAGTCAATACTACTGGACCAACCCAAATGGGTTTTAATGAAATTCATGCTAAACTACTAATACAAGAGAAAGTTCAAGAATTGAAACATTTAAATACAAAAATCTTTAATATGTCAGCCTCAAAGAGGGGGACAATGATGAAGGTGGGGAAGTTTATAAATGAGGAGAATGTCGAAGTTACAAGCAAATATATTTTTATAATATAGATAAAACATATTTTGATAATATGTCTGAGTCAAAGTATAGTGTTCAAGAATTAGTTTTAAATTCTATTATAAAATATATAAAAAAAATATATGGTGTGTGTGATTTTGCTTGGCCCGTGTGTTGTGTAAATGATGTATAAATCTAATAAAAAAGATGTTAAATTTGAAGCTGGAAGAAGGGAGTTCGTGTGCAAATCATTTGAATATTTTACAAGGAATTATGAATCAGATGTCTACTATAGATATTAAATTTGATGATGAAATTCAAGGATTGTTTCTTCTTGGTTCCTTTCTTGGCTCGTGGGAAAATTTTAGGATGTCATTGTCTAACTCGGCTGTTGATGACATATTGTCAATGGATCTTGTTAAAAGTAGTGTTTTGAATGAGGAGACGAGAATAATGTCTCAGGATTCTTCGTCATTGTCAGAGGTATTGGTTACTCATTTAAGGGGAGAGACAAGAACCGATATTTTGATAATAAAGGCCAAAGCATAAGTTATTCGAAGAACAGGTACACCTATATTGAGTGAAATTTTGGCGTACTACTTATAATTTATATTATGAGAATAATGTGCGGTATAATGTGCGCACATTAACCAGACTTGTCATTCAAGTAATAAAGTAACAAAATGAAAGTAGTAAATAACACAAGAAAATTGTTAACCCAGTTCGATGCAATGTCACCTAATCTGGGGACATACCAAGTCAAGAAGGAAATCCACTAGTGTAATGCTATTCCTAAGCTATCAGGTTTACATCTCGGTTTACAACTTTAGAACTCGCCAATACCCGTGCTATATTTCTACCTAGGTACCCCATAGGTAAGACAAACTCATCTCGCTCCCCAAACAATAATACACTACTCGTACTTCAAAGCTTAGAGTAGTGAACAATATTTCTTGCTTAAAAGCTTCGGATTACAACTCAAAGACTCAGTCCTTATGCAAGCATCTAGGTGACACGAGCAAAACAAAAGATATGGCGCGTAATTATGCTCAAAACTTCCGGAATTGCATGATGTGCGCACATTGATAATCCCATTAAGGCCTTATCTATAAAAAAAAAAGGTAGAGAATGTATGTCTATACCTCACTTAACCTTATTAACTTTAGATTTTCTATTGACATGCTAGATGTTTCATAACATACAACTTGTATTTAAATCTAAGTTGATCCGTCAAAGATATAAATGTATTTTCATACAAGCGTAAAGTTAAAGATGACACAATAACAATCATTCATTCACATAAATACTTCATTCATTATATTAAACTTCACATAATCTCAACTACAAAGAGTTTAGCTCAAAGTGAGCATAGAAACAACAACAAAATGAATAAAATGTTTTTCTAATAAATTTTTTGTAGAATATTTGATTCCACCACATATAGTGTGTTTGTGATTCCACTTAGGTGATGAATCAAATAAGTTTTATTTTTTAACCAAGATTGAAATTTTTTCATAAATCATGGTCTATTAACCCACGAAAATCGTTAAAAAACTAACGAAATGAATATAATTATTTTCTAATCAATTATTTGTAGAATTTTTGATCCCAAAATATATAGTGTGTATGTGATTCTACTTAGGTGATGAATCAAACAAGTCTTAATTTTTAACCGAGATTGAAAAATTTCATAAATTGTGGTCTATAACCCACGAAAATCGTTAAAAAACTAGCAAAATGAATAAAATGCTTTTCTAATCAATTTTTTTTGTAGAATCTTTGATCCCAACACATATAGTGTGTTTGTGATTCCACTTAGGTGACAAATCAAACAAGTCTTAATTTTTAACCGAGATAAAAAAAATTCATAATTCGTTGTCTATAACCCATGAAAATCGTTAAAAAAACTAAGGAAATGAATAAAATATTTTTCTAATCAGTTTTCGGCAGAATCTTTGATCTTAACACATACTCCCTCCGGTCTCAAATATAAGCAAAGATTCCTTTTTTAGGTTCATTGAATCTTTGATGTATTTGGTCCACATTTTAGCCCAAATTCATCAAAGATTCAATGAACTTTGAAAAAGAATATTTGCTTATATTTGAGACCAAAGGGAGTATAGTGTCTTTGGGATTCCATTTAGGGGATGAATCAAACAAATCATAATTTTTAACCAAGATAAATTTCATAAATCGTGGTCTACCACGAAAATTATTAAAAACTAACGAAATGACTAAAACACTTTTCTAATCAATTTTTTCCTAGAATCTTCGATCCCAACACATATAGTGTGTTTGTGATTCCACTTAGGTGATAAATCAAACAAGTCTTAATTTTTAACCGAGATTGAAATAAATTCATAATTCGTGTTCTATAACCCATGAAATTCGTTAAAAAAACTAAGGAAATGAATAAAATGCTTTTCTAATCATTTTTCGGTAGAATCTTTTATCCCAACACATATAGTGCGTTTGTGATTCCACTTAGGTGATAAATCAAACAAGTCTTAATTTTTAACCAAGATTGAAACAAATTTGTAATTCATATTCTATAACCCATGAAAATCGTTACAAAAACTAAGGAAATCAATAAAATGCTTTTCTAATCAATTTTTTTTGTATAATCTTTGATCCCAACACATATAGTGTGTTTTTTATTTCATTTAGGTGAGGAATCAAATCAACCATAATTTTCAATCGAGATTGAAATTTTTTCATAAATTGTGGTCTATAACCTACGAAAATCGTTAAAAAACTAACAAAATGAATATAATTATTTTCTAATCAATTTTTTGTAGAATATTTGATCCCAACATATATAATGTGTATGTGATTCTACTTAGGTGATGAGTGATGAATCAAACAAGTCTTAATATTTAACCGAGATTGAAAATTTTAATAAATAGTCGTCTATAACCCACGAAAATCGTTAAAAACCAAGGGAATGAATAAAATGCTTTTCTAATCATTTATTTCTAGAATTTTTTATCCCAACACATATAGTATGTTTGTGATTTCATTTAGGTTTGGAATCAAACAAATCATAATTTTTTACCGAGATTGAAAATTTTATTAAATCATGATCTATAACCCACGAAAATAGTTAAAAAAACTAACGAAATGAATAAAATATTTTTCTAATAATTTTTTTGTAGAATCTTGGATCCCAACACATATATAGGTAATGAATCAAACAAGTCTTAATTTTTAACCGAGATTGATAAAATTTTCATAATTTGTGGTTTCGTTTAAGGGTTTTGTTGATTCGGGGTTTCGGTTAGAGTTGGGTGATTTCATTCAGGTTTTAAGGTTTCGTGGTTTACTTTAGGGTTTTGTAGTTTCGTGAATTCGTGGTTTCATTTAGGGATTTTGTGGATTTGTGGTTTCGGTTAGGGTGAGGTGATATCATTCAGGGTTTTGTTGTTTCGTAGTTTCGTTTAAGATTTTGTGGTTTCATGAATTCGTGGTTTCATCATTTTGATGGTTTCATTTAGGGGTTTTGTGGATTCATTCAGGGTTTCGTGGTTTCATTCACGGTTTCGTCGATTCATTTAGGGTTATGTGATTTCATTCAGCGTTTCATTGTTTCAAGGATTCGTGGTTTAATTCTGGTTTTGTGGTTTCATTATGGGTTTCATGGTTTCATTCAGGGTTTTGTGGTTTCATTTAGGGGTAAGCAGAGGTCGTTTCGGTCGGGTTTGTTCGGTTTGGGCCGAAAATTATAAAACCCTATAAAAACCGCAACCTTTTAATTTGGACCCAAATTTACAGCTTCATCATCCCCACCACATACACTATAGCCTTTGGTTTTGATCTGATTTTTTTTTTGTTTCCCTATTCAACCAGATTTGCAACAAATTCAGTTTTGACCCTTTGTTGTTTTCAGTGTACAAATAATATGATAAAACTAAAATCACCGGAATATTCATGTCTCCGGATCTGCAACGTTGATGCTCAAATCATTGGTTGAATGTGTAATTGACTGAAGCCGATCTTCCAAAATAATCAAATGAACACCGCAACAATACAGAAAACAAATAACGCTGCACAAGATGACAAAATCAACAAAAATACACAAGAAAAAACGTTGTATATGTGAAAACCTCTTATTTAAAATGAAAGAAAAGAAAAAACAAATATAGAGGGGTGATTTTAGGCAAAAAATAACCTAAAATCAGCCTTTTCAATGAACAAAAGAGAGAAAACTTTTTTCCTCTTGGGGCCGGCTGATGAGAAAAGAAGGAGGAGTAGAGAGTTGTTCTTTTCTTCCTTTTCAATTTCAGTTTATTCCGTTTTTTTTTTCTCTAGTATATATATTTATGAAAGAGTTTTTTTTATTTTGGCGCTATTTATGAAAGAGTTAGACACAAGTACAAGATTAATGAAATAAGTTCACATAAGTAGACGTATTATAATTTAAATTTTAGTCATATGTATTACATGGAATGTCTTTATCAAATGAGATAAGTTCACATGATGTGTTTTACTAATTTCCACTCTCTCCTAAAAAGAAAACTAATGAAACATAAGAATTATAAAATGGAGCAAACTCAAACTCTTTATTTCCTGAGTTATGCTAACATTTCGGTTAAAGTTTCTACATTTTATTAATAAAAAATTTAAAAGTTAAGTTAAATATGATTTTAGTTTTTACAAAATTATGAATTTTTAATTTGAGTCCTCAAAAAGTCTTATCCACTTTTAGTGCCTATTTGCATTTTATAAGAACTGTTTTTAAGGGTGGATTCTAGGGTGAGGGCTCTATCAAATCCCTCACCGGTGTACCACTCAAATCCACCGTTAGATTTAAAAAAGTCTACATGATCTAATAACTCATCATACACCGAATTCAATTTCTTTTTCTCTCCCTAGGCAATTCTTCTCACAATATCTCTCAATCGCCTGAACTTTCTCTCTCCACGGATGCACATAATTGCAATTCTACTTTCAAACTTTAATTCTTTAAGGATAAATATTCAGATCAAAACTTTAAATTTTGCAATCTGGGCCATTTTGATGTTTTTCTTAAACTAAATATATAATAAATAGTTTTTGTTTTTGTTACTCAAATAGTCAAATCTGATAAATATACCATGAATAATCCATCTAGTCTTATAAACTCACAAGAAAATATGGGTATGTGTTTGTGATTGGTGGAACAATAAGAGTTGGTGATCCGGCATTGTGTTGTGCAGGCGGTTGTGAGAGAGTGAAATTTGTAATGGGGGGAGAAAAAATATGTAGTTGCAGAGGAGAGATGAAATCTTGTACGGCAATGACTAATAATATATGTAGGTATTTTTAAATCTAACGGTGGATTTGAGTGGTACACCGGTGAGGGATTTGATAGAGCCCTCACCCTAGAATCCACGGTTTTTAAGGGACTAAAAAAATTTATTTTTTTAAAAGGTTTCAAAATAATGACTATTCTTTCAAAAATGTTTGCAAGGAGTATTTTTTAATGTAGGTTAAATTTTTTTCTTCTAATTTGTCCTTTAATGATTATTGTGCGCAATATACTTTTCAAAGTATTACATTCCACTTTGACCAATAGTTGATATTTGATAAGGTTACTTTAGAAAAAAACATCATATATTTTGACATTGTTATATTTCTTAATTTGCATCAAAAAATTATATCTTTCTAATTTCTTTTGTTTCTTCATTTTTTTCTAATAATAAAATAACTTTTCTTTTTTGTAACTAATAAAAAAATAACTATTCTTTTAGAAACATTAAACCATCAATCGTACGGTCAACAATATAATATCATAATTAGTGTCGTTGAAAAGAAGCTAAGCGCATCTAATAAAAAAGAAACTAATTTGATTATTTTATTCATCTTTTGGTATTTTATTGATGTGGAAAGTGAGCCATTTGGTGGTTTGGTTACTCAATGAAATAATATTCATTGTTACATAGAGATCGTGTGTTGTGAGCTGATAGAATAACATTTGTTTATCAAAAGAAACTAATAATAAATGAAACTAATTTAATTATTTTATTTAACTTTGGTACTTTATCGATAATGAGGAAAGTGAGGTATTGGCTGGTTTGATCATTCATTGAAACAAAAGAACTGTATAGTAATGTCAGATGACCGATTATCCCAAAAGTTTAAACTGTTAGGAAAGGCCACATCAACAGTTTTATATTATTTCTAACACGCCCCCTCACGCAAGAGCCCATTGGGCTTGAAGCGTGGATAATGCACAGGCCCACCTACCATATGCTTGAAATTCCACTTTTTAATTAGAAAGTGAGGGGAGCGGGAATCAAACTCTAGACCACTTAGTCATAGAGGCTCTGATACCATGTCAGATGACCGATTATCCCAAAAGCTTAAGCTGTTAGGAAATGCCACATCAATGGTTTTATATTATTTCTAACATTTCAAGCATATGGTAGGTGGGCCTGTGCATTATCCACGCTTCAAGCCCAATGGGCTCTTGCGTGAGGGGGCGTGTTAGAAATAATATAAAACCGTTGATGTGGCATTTCCTAACAGCTTAAGCTTTTGGGATAATCGGTCATCTGATATGGTATCAGAGCCTATCCTAGATTCATTTGTTGTTTGTTGTGGAGACCTCCCATATTTGGGGCACCCGTTATTGTTGATTCCACGTTCCAGCTTGTTTAGTTCTGGACGTGAGGGGGTGTGTTAGAAGTCCCACATTGGCTAGAGATATGGCATAGATAGCCTTTATAAATGTGTGCAAACCTCAACTCTCAAGCTAGCTTTTGTGGTTGAGTATAGACCTCCCAAATTCTAATATTGTCAAATGACCGATTATCCCAAAAGCTTAAGCTGTTAGGAAAGGCCACATCAATGGTTTTATATTATTTCTAACACGCCCCCTCACGCAAGAGCCCATTGGGCTTGAAGCGTGGATAATGCATAGGCCTGCATACCATATGCTTAATAATTCCACTTTTAATTAGAAAGTGAGGGGAGTGAGAATCGAACTCTAGACCACTTAGTCATAGAGGCTCCGATACCATGTCAAATGACCGATTATCCCAAAAGCTTAAGCTGTTAGGAAAACATCAACGGTTTTATATTAAAAGTGGAATTTTAAGCATATGGTAGGTGGACCTATGCATTATCCACGCTTCAAGCCCAATGGGCTCTTGCGTGAGGGGGCATATTAGAAATAATATAAAACCATTGATGTGGCCTTTCCTAACAGCTTAAGCTTTTGGGATAATCGGTCATCTGACATGTAACACATTGATAAAATATTTGGTGGTGGTTCTTAATAGTAGTAATGTTTTTACTTCCTATAAAATTATGACATTCTAAATTTAATTTATATTTACTTTTTATTAAATATTTTATTAATGAAAAGTTATATCCAAACTTTTTTTTGGTCCTACTATTAAATCAACATTTATTTTTAAATGATTTTTTCACAGGTACTATGTTTAGAACATTATAAAAAAAATTTATAAAAAATGAGTTCAAAATTTTGATTTATAGATCACGATTTTTGCTACTTCTATCTTAAGCTTTTGTCGTTTAGAAAATTCCTAACATGTTGAAAATTATAATATGATATGATATTTAATTCATAGTAAATAAAATTTATATGATAATTTAAGCATGTCTTTAAAAAAATCATTCAAAAATGTAAGAGTTTAATTAATGATAATTAAACAAATTTAGTTTTAGTGGGGAATAAAACCACATGTGTAAGAAGTTGAGTTTAGCTAAATTGATATGGACATTGCACACAATGTTCGAACTCTGATACACCACTTATTTATTTTTAGGAGTGAAATTCTAACCACTAAGTTATCTGACAAAAAAAACCATATGTGAGAAAACATTATAAGGACTAAAAATATAATTAAAATTAAGTAAAGACTAAACTTAAAGTGTCCTTATTTTATAAGAATCAAAAACATATTTAACCTTAAAAACATGTTTTTGGTCCATACAAAATGGAGACTTACTAAATGTAGTTCTTATTTACTTTAATAGTATTTATAGTCCCTACAAATTTTTTTTGAATGTAGTGTTTAGTGACTTTAGTCCTTCTTAAAATCAAAATTTTTTATTGTGTCAAAAAATCAAATTTTAACATTTTAATGTTTAGTTGGCCCTAAACTCTTAAATGTTCATCATTTTAACATGGACTAACGACTGCATTAAGAAACTTTTTGTAGGAACTAAAACTACTATTAAAATTAAGTAAGGTTTATATTTATAAAATTTGATATACATCAACAAAGGATAAAAAATATATTATTAATATATATATATATATATATATATATATATATATATTAATAATAATAATAATAATAATATATTTTTTGTCTTTTGTTGATGTAGTATTTTATTATTGCTTTATGAAAATTTTCTTATAATGAGTCTAATTCAACGTGTTGATAAGAAAATTGACTATTTACTATTAATATTTTAAGTATTGAAGAAAGATATGATTTTCAAACATATGGAAAAAAAAAATTGGCAGAAGCCCAACACGACATTTAAGCATGTTCAATAATAAAATATGAGGTAATAGTGTTATAGTCGGTTTTATCTTTTTTTACATTATTTTCAAGTTAAATATGACATGTCATGTTTTTAATGTAGATATTCAAATTCAAGTATTGGATTTGTGCCCGAGTAAGAGCTTCTCAACACATGTATAAAAAGATTTTTTACAAATTTAAAATTTTATGAAATAAATAATTGGCAGCGAGACAGTTTTGATTTAAATAGTTTTAAAATTCAAATTTGTTTAGAATTATGGATATGGATTTTACTCCGCTAGGAATTTCCAAAATATTATTATATATCTTTGTAACAATTTATTTTAAAAGCAACGTTATCTAAATAATATAATATTATTAGGTAATATTTAGGATAAAAATTTAGGATGTTACATACATAATTTTCAGAAATTTAAATACACATTATATCTAATTGATTCTACCAAAAAAGAAAAGTGACTAATTATACAGATGTTTAATAATTGTAACATTAGTTTTATATTCATTAATTATATATTAAACATAATTAACCATCTAAATTTATTACCTTAAAAATTATTGTCAAATTTTGATGTCAAATTTTTGCATCAAAACATCTCCATATAAAAATAGGCTCAAATTGCCCTAATATATAGTTAGGGAATAATGTATTTCTGAAAATAATGAAAACAATTGTTTTGCATTTCCATTGTTTCAAAAACATGAATATTATTATTCACTTCAATAGTCTAGCTAGTATCTTGTAGCAAATAAAATTAACACAAATTTTACAACATATAAATAGGATTTTTTTTCTTTCAAAAAGTAAACTTGGCCGCGTTATATTATTTATTTTACAGGAGGCTATAAACAGTCTATTTTCAATATTCACGCTCTTATTGGTTGAATTTTACACTGGAGTGTGAAACATATAAATTATTTTAAAATAATATCAAAGGCTCTTATATAAAACACTTAAAAATATAACAAAGGTAGTGAACTGTACTATTGACTTTAAACACTCATGCATAAATAAATATATCCCTTATTTTAAGCCGTGCCAGTACAAGAAAACAAGCGTAGTATTTACTATTTAAAATTGTAAATGAAGTGAAAGTATTTTTAAAAAAAATAAAGCTCAAGTTAAAAGAGTAATAACAATAAACCTTATCAGGAAAACAGTCTTCCATAAGTTAATATTTTTGACTTTGAAACAACAAAATAATTATGATAGTCTAACTAACTTGTACTGAAATTTATAATGTGTTTTTGGTTGTTCAACAACAATTTAAACAATGCTTCTAATATTTTGCATACATGCTATATTAACATCTCCCTTCTTCATATGCATTTTTTAGGAATTCCAAAGTCTCGGATCACTTAAGTGGAACTACTACATTTCTTAAACTATTCTATGAAGTTAGCTTACTTGATTTCTTCTTGCACTATTGGATTTTGAGTCATTTCGAACCGGCTTTGCTGAGAAAAAGTGGCGCACATGGATCTTCTGACTTCGAGTTTGGACGGAGGAACTGCCCTGAACATGAACAACCAAGATAACTTCCTTATCTCTAGTGTCTTCACTCCACCAGTTTTGTGGTATCCCATCTACTAATTCTTCAGAAGCATGCATATCTTCATGACGTATTGAAACCTCTATAGTTTGCTCAGGTTTAATTATACCGATGGACGGAGATACCTAGTTTAAGACATTTTAAAATAGGCATCATTGTACGTAAAATCCTAGAAGTTTAGATAATTCTATGAATCTTATAAGCCAACTCCCTTCCCACGATAAGAAAACACACTCTAGGTAAACTATTTTAAAATTTAGTCATTGAAATTGTAACCATCTTCATCTTAGAGTAAAATGACCATGAAACATACAATATATTTACAAAGGGACATAAAACTATTATCAGCAATGTCATTTTCTTTTTTGCATACAGAAAAAAGCTTCATAGTTTGTGTAACGTATAAAACTGAACAAGTTAAAATTCATGCATTATGTGATAGTAATACAACGTAAGGCATTATTAATTTTGAAAATTGTTGGCTTAATTTACAAGAATAATATAAGGCACAAAACTTCGCACATGCAGTAAGATTTCATCTAACTAATATTTCTTGTCAACCCTACAAATAACAAAATAACATGAGTATTTAAGTAAAGTTACACTACCTCAAGCCATCTAGGAAAACCAAATGCACCTCTTGGGATATAATCGGGTGCTTCTCCGTCATTTTTTACTATAGACTGACCATCACAAGTGATCTTGTATACAGCCTTATCCTTTGTACTTCTGTTTGTAATAAGTAACAATGAAGCCTCCTGGTTTTCAATGACTATATTCTCTAGGTTAACATTGCATTCTGGAACATAACATGATTCTTCGATCATAGATCTGATTTTTTCATTTGATGTCACAATGTCCCCAAATTCTTTTCTCCTAATTGATCTATCAGCATGAGAAATTCTCACATTGAATTTACATCGAACAGGTTTGTGATCGCTATCGGTCACATCCATGCAAGCATCATACCTGTTAAATGATTCCAATGATAACAAATTGTACCTAATAGGAAAAACAAAAAATAAAAACCAATTTTGACCACACAACATACTGTAAAATTGATGACACAACAGGGCAGTCTAAATTGCATTCAGAAACTGGAGTTGACCGAGTATCACGATATATTATTCTGTCACACCAAGCAGGAATTCGTTTTTTCTCCCCAGAATCATAACCTGAAAGAATGTGCGTAAGTTACGTTATTGTCATGTTTCTTATGCACAATACTAGTCACTTAACCAAAAAAATATTATGTTAAATCCATATAGACAAAAGACAAAATTAAAACTACCATGTTCATTGAGTTGCTAATTTAATCTATTAGACAATAAAGAACCATATTGAAATCAACATGTAATAAATGGGCCTCAATAATGATTGACAATGTCAATCCCTTTACCTCCTAAGCCTGCTAGGTGTCTTTCAAACTTATATGTTGGAGGAAATTTGATTATTGCCTCCCGCATTCCCTGGAAAACTTTTCCAGCTTTCATCTCTGCCCTGAGTTGGTCCTTTTCTCTAAGCCAATCAAAGCATCTTTGGGAAACAAAGTCTCTGGCTTCATCATATGATATACCAAAAAGTCGGTAGTTGAAATCACCAAAAAATACCACCATATCTGCATCAGATAATTCAGGTTTTGCTTCTTCGGAGTTGCCACTCATAGCCTACGATACAATGAAGACCATGTAACTGTTTGGTAATCATATCTATGGAGAGACAAATAGATTGTCAAAAACTATAAGCAACTAATGATGGACTCACATTTGTACCACGAAGCATATGAGCAGAAGTAGAGACACCAGCTGTAACAGACAGGACCAATGGCAAGCCACAAGAGTAAAGTAGCCAAAATAAATATGTGGAGAAGGCAAGAGAGCAATACAAGAACAGGTATGGTACCATACCAGCTGCAGTATTAAGTAGATTGGATGATCGGCTGAAGACCATATTCCGATAAATGTGATCAAAATCAGCATTTCGCCGATTAACAGCTTCCAAGTGTGCTGCCAAGTGACAATTCACGAAACACATTATCCTATCGTAGACTCTGATTCTCAAACCCACTCCTCCCTGCTTGATCAATTTTCATCATGTAAGTGTTCATTTCAATGAATAGGAAAAATTCATAAGTTAAAGAAGTTTAACAATGATTTTTTTTTTTATTATTATTATTATTATTATTATTATTATCATTATTATTATTTTTAATCTTACAAAACATATACCACAACTATTCTATGCTAATATAAATTTTGACTTTACTCGCTTTCTTTACATTCTATGTTTAGTTTATTATTTAATATATTGTATAATGCTACAAAATATATTAAATTATTACCAATTAAACTATTGAACCGAGGAGTGAACTTACTATCTTCATTGGTTCTATAACTGGTACATTTTTTAACGCTGTTGTTTATTGGTAATTTCTTCCATGGTCATTCTTTTTCATCATTGCCCTCTTCTTGTTAAAATTGTAATTGATCATTCCTAGCTTTCTTTTTCATTTCTTGTTTTATATGCTGACAGAGTAGAATGATTGGTAAGATATATACATGTCCAAGTCTAAATATTGAAATAATATTTCCGATACCTTAACCATGATCAAGATACAAAGAAATTAGATTGGACTAACTAGATGGAATTTATAATTGGATACAAGGTTAACCAGAATAATTGTATCATATATATTGCACAAAGAGGGCTTTTAACCACATGATCTCCACCCCCCTTAAGCTTGATTGGAACAAGGCGCTAGAGAGATAATGACTGAGAATTATTAATAGGCCAATATTGGACTCCACTGGCAAAATTATAATACTACGTTCTTATCAAACAAATGTTAAGTAGTTATGGAGATTGAAACAAACCTTATTACCGATTGCACGTCCAAAACCACATGGGACTGCTCCAGCATCAATATCCCCAACATGTTTTCTAAGATTCTTTCTTACCCTAATTGTGAAATATAAACTCAATATAAGTATGAAAACATTATCAAAAATAAAAATCCATATTACATTATAGGGAGACCTAAGAAGCCTTTCCATATAGAAGAGAATATAAGAGGGAGGTTTAACACACTAGTAAGTTTGCATTCACTCACCAAAGAGATATAAGCAAGCCTGCAAGCTGCCTAGAACCCATACGCTCAAAAGCTTTTCCTTCTTCTAAGGCCTTTCCGATTGTATCTAGCCACCACTGCCCCATTGCACTTCCTTCTAGACCTACCTACAGTTGTGATATAGGCAGTAAATGCATGGATAAAGTGTATACATTAAACAAGATTATTACTAAGATTTACACATAGAATTTAATTATCATATACACATGATTTTGACTTTCTTTAACAAAAAATAAAGAGCGTAAAGGATAAACAAACATATTATTAGACAATAGTCTTCTTATGATTTCAACTTTAATAAAATGGCCAGCAAGGCAAAGTATACAAAACTAAATGTTGCCTCATCTTAAAATGGGTAGCAAAAATATTATAAACATGGTGAGAGCCTCAGAGTTTCTTGAACTTTTTGAGACCTGCCTACCGTCTATTTGTCCACTAAATGGAACAAAATCATTCATCGCATGATCAATACATGTTCAAAAGTATACATGACAATCTTTCATTTATCTAAGTAATTTAAAATTTGAAAATAAAAGAATGTATATATTTTTTAATTAAATTTCCATTGTCGAGAAGTCAAGTTGAAGATATAGAAGATTTTCTTATAACTATATATATACATGGCTTCGTTTGGCCAATCCTTGCCCCATGAGCTAGATTTTTGAATTGAGTTAGGCGCAACTCATAAGACTATTATTTCACGTTATTTAATTAATTGAGTCTCATCAACTAAATAACCAATCTAACTAGCTCATATTTATTTTACCCTTCTTCCCTAAAAATAGCAGTCTCTTCAAGTGCAACCATGTCCTCAAGGTTGAAAGTGGCCAATGGCCATATTTAAGAAATATCAACAAGGTAGTTTAACATATAAAGCAAACAAGGCTTCACTAAAATCAATTTTTAAATGCATAATTAAGTATATGAAGTAAGTCTTACAGTTTCTTTTGCCGCCGACATTGCAAGAAAACCAGCACCCATCTCGACTTCTTGCAAACCAATCACAACAATGCCAACATCTGATACAACGGACCCCAACCATGATAAAAGTGAATCTTGAGAAGCTCTACCTTGGCCAACATTCCATGTGCCAATCAAAATTCTGATACTGTGTCGTCTTGTATATGTAAGTTCCTTTGCGGCTAGCTCTGATCTTATTATGTTGTCAATGGGACCTGGAGATGCAATATTCCATCCACGTATGCCACCATGAGTTGCCAAGCTATAAACAGAACCGTTGCCGACGGCCAATTTAAGCACAGGACTATTATGAGCAACCCATCCTGCAATTATATTGCCTTCTAAGTCCAGTATTTGGATAATACCACTCACATAGCCTACATATAATCGCGTTCCAAAAGTGCAGAAGCATTGAACGGCACAAGGGTGGCGATTAAAATCCTGTAAACGGGTTCCACTTCCATCCCACTGTACGAGCAAGCCATTTGTACATCCACTCCAAATCATCCCATCGTTTGTTTGTACAAGGGCTTCTGTTCTTTTAGTATCATCGACGAATGCTCCAGCTCCCTTGGTTGCAACTCGACGGACAGCATCTGCAGCTCCCATGATTGCATTACGTGATCTCTGTAGAAAGCTAGTACTTTGGGACTTGTCCTTTTTAGAGTTGGAAACAAACTTTACCTTCGTCTCATCTTCTACTGCTTGATCCTGCTGCACAGATGACATGTCAACTCTATTTTCCGCTTGACCATCAATGTTAAATACTTTCAAAAGTTCCTTTGTGCGGGCATCCCTATAAAATGATGGATTCCAAGTCAATTAAACTCATTTAGAACTTATGCAATTAGAAGGAAACACAACCAATACACTAGTAACAACAAAAGGAAGTAAAAACACAATACTAAAACGAGTTTATCTAACATAATGGAGATGTAATTACTACATAAAGGTTAAATGCAATATAAGAACATGGAGAAACATACTAACCAAAGTGAAAATGATAGAGGGCTGGCACACCAGACGCGAGCTCTAATATGATCACATAGAAAACACTTAACCTCTTGAGAAGAAATACTGCACACACCGTTAACGGTTACTTGAGCTCTAAGGTCAATAAATGATCTCTCGACAAGTAAGGCTGCCATGTGCCTTTCTTCTGGAGATAGAGAAAGAGATTTTTCAACTGATTCCCATGGCCAAATCTTAATAACACCCCCATCAGACCCTGACCAGAGATCGCCTGGATGAAGAAGCATTAAGTAAGTAAATGAGTAGTGAAGGAGACAATTTAATTTTGAAAATACTACTTAAATGATAGGGAGAAGGAATAAGGATGTCAGCGGGGCGGAAGCGATGAGTATTTCCCTGCCATCTAAGATGCTCCATATCCCGTCCTCATTCCCCGTATTGAGGAGTATTTTTTCCCCCATCTTCGTCCCATATATCCCCATGGTTTCCCCGGGGACTCCATTAATATTAAAAAAGTATCATAAAAAAATGAAGACATTATTGTGAGTCTTGCGACGGTATACATCACATATAAACCAATTTATTGTATGAAATGAAAATATAAATAAGTATAAGTACTTAAATAGATATACATATAATGGGTGGTTCTAAATCTAATAAATTGTCGGGGGACTAGGTAATTAATATCCCTACCATAACAACTTATGACCATGGCAAGTACGGGACCTCTGTGTGCCTGCCAAGAAAGACCTTCCTTAAAGGGGGTAGAAAATTGTTGATCCATTTTCCATGACCTAATCTTGCCATCCTTATGGCCACTCCACACCAACCTATTACCGTTGTCGACGGTCAAACATAGTGTAGGAGACGTATCAGCAGATTCATAAAAAGGGGCAGCATCCTCGTCTCCTCTTCTAACTCTTCCGCCGAGTCCACAACCGTGTTCATAGGAATTTTGAAACTCCCACACCCTCACCCCACATTCTTGACCAGACCACAATTGTGTTTCAGTACATGCAATATTTCTGAGAAATTTGCCAACCTGAGTCTCCCTTAAAGGATGAGGCCTTAACTCAAGGCATGTTGGTCTCCCGGGATGAACAGCCGCTCTAATGGGAGCCTTAAAGACTCCAGTTCCGCCGCCACTTCCAATAAACTCATGCAACGGCTGATATTGAGACAAATCATCTGAAATCCCGCCGCCACCTTCCATGTATTCATCAGCGACAGAATTAGAATGTGGGATAAATTCATCATCGGAGTCAGTTTCCTCATAAAAAGACTCAATGATGTTATTGGATATACGACTATCGTCCAAACTATGCTTGCGTACTTGATGATGGCGTTTGTGTGAGGATGTGCCTCGCAATTGTTGGCTATAAGAATGGGCTTTGCGGTGAGGTGGAACAGAGCTCAACCCTGCTAAGGACTCTTTTTCATCGTCTTCAATTCTATCATCCATGATAACTTTCTTCTTCTTCTTCTTCTTGAATAATTGTATTAATTGAAAATAGATAGAATAATTTCATTAGCAAATGAACAAGAATGATGGAAAATGGTCTAAAGGGGTTCCCGAGAGAGGTGGATTGATGATCACCGATAAGTAAGGTGTGACATACATACTGCAAGCTTACGGATAGGAATCATTTCCTTCTTTAATTTTGTATTAACATTTATTATTATTATTATTATTATTATTATTATTATTATTATTTTAATTTTGTGGGTTACCGTTTTTTCAGCATTTATTTTGGATCCATTCTTCTGACTTTAATTTACCACTTGCTTAAGCTTAACTTAATTAATGTATCTCAAACACACACACACCTCCCACCCCCCATACACACTTTCCCCCCAATTCCCATGTGCATGTTCTATTGTATCAAAATGTCTAATTGTTGTGCCCCATTTTTGTGATGTCTTTAAAATATGCTCACGTTTAAAATTGTCGACTAAAAATTAGAGGAAGAGAAATTGTATTTTTTGTCTTTATTTCCGGTGTTTTTTGTGCGGTGTTTTAAATTGAAATTTGTGTTTATCTTTAATAATTATAATTTATAAACTCGTTGACTAACAATGATAATTTGTTTTAGAATATGTTTTTCTGCTTTTGATTTCATGTTATTGACCATCACAATTCCATGTTAAGACTTTTTTTTTTTGACGTATGTTAAGACTTGTTTGTTAATAAGTATTATTTAAAAACCAAAATTTTCTATTAAAATAGTTGACTATGAGTACACATCGCCGCTCCAAACGAGATATTGACCACATTATATCGACTCAACATCTTTATGATTACATGTCTTTTATTACCATAACAAACAACTTTGTTGCTTTCACGATTTTTTATATCAAAATATTTTTTTTCTAGTCTATTGTTGAAGACGACAATGTTGAAGATAAAGATGTGGAGATAATTAAATTTGATGAAGAAGAGATGGTTAGTTTGAGTGCAATTAAGATGATAATTTTGATAATGAGTATGATGGTAATAATGATGTTGCATGAGATCAATGATAACAAGATAAATCATGAAACTTAGTACAATTTATAAGTTGATTATTATAAAGCATTAAACTAATTGCATGCATATTCTAGTCCTTTAATAAGTGATGAAATTTATGCAACTTTATGGGAAATTAATTTTCTATGACTACTATAGCGTAAACAACAAAAAAACTACAATAGCAAATATTTGTTGGTCGAGATGCTAGATTTGGTAGGGATTGAAATCATTTGATGTCAAAATTCGCTTTGAATTGAATTAATCAGACTAATAAACCGGACACTAGTGATGCAAAATGAATAAATAAATAAATAAATAAATAAATAAATAAATACAAATATGCCAAAATCTTGAGAATCAACATGGGGAGATGAAGTTTGTACCCAAATATTCCTTTGACGATTTTGCAAAGGAGTTTATCAAACTAACTAAAATCACATAGTTACATGTTTTGGTCTAATAAAATTATTATGTACGTAGTTTTAGTTCATACTGTTAAGTCAATATAGAATTTTGAAAGATTTTTTGCAGACATGTATAGAACATTATAAAAAACAATTTGAAAAAAACTCAAAATTTTGATTTTTGAATCGAGATTTTTATTACTTTTATCCTTAACTTGAAATTTTAAAAATTCATAATTTAAATATTTTCATTTTAAAAATTATAAATTTTTGTTAAAAGACTTTTTTTTTATAGTATTCTAAATATGTTTGAAAAATAATTATTTAAAAATTTCAAACCTTAAGGATGATTAAACAATTTTTAAAATATTAAAATATAACAGACTAAAATTGTATTTATAAAAATTTCATAGGTACAAAAAAAAGCTGGTGATTTTGTAGGACTATAAATATATATAACCTTTATTATTTTAGTAGTAAGTTAACTTTTGAAAACAAATTTTGCGTTTTTAGAACATTTGGTTGTCAAAAATAAATTTATGGAAAAGATATAATTATGAAAAATGTTGTTTTTGACATTAAAACAGTTAGAAATAATTTTTTAAGTGTTAAGATTTTGGAAGAAAATTTTATGTTATGGAGTTTTTCTTATTTAAATGCCAAAATTATGTTATGTTTTGTGGTTATTGAAAATCAATTTCAAAAGCTAGGAAATTGAGATTTTTTTCGTTTTAGTTAAGATTTAATAATTATATTTTATGTTTAAATTCAATTTTTGTCCTGCATTTTAATTTTTAAATTTGTATTCCCCATTTTAAATATCAATATTCTTATTATCTAATTTTTTTTTAAACTTTTGGTCATTCACTGAGGTCAATTTTAATGCAGCAAATGACATTCTTTTTTATTTTAATTTTTTTTTCGGTATTGCTTTTTTATTTTAATTCAACAAATCACATTAAAAAATGTTTTTATTTATTAAATTTCTAAAATAATAAAATAATTATTATTTTTTTAATTTATTTATTCATTTATCATACTCCTCCATCAAAAAATCTACTAATAATAAATATGTGAGAATGTGCGCATTCTTCGCTCAAAATAAATGCATAAACATGCATATTTAAGATCATTGTTTCTTTCATTCTTTTTCTAATAATTTTAATAATAATTGTAAATTCAATCTTTGTTAGCGGATTTGGGATATAAGAAATTTGGGATCAAAGTTGATAGATGATTACATAGGAGAATAAGGAAGGTAAGTTAATATCGGTATGGAAATGGATGAAGAGAGGGATGTGGAACAATTGAATGAGAACATTATAGTACGGGGGATGATGTCAAGATCAGGATCATCATCTACAGAATCAGGCGGATCTGGGCTCAGAGATCCTTTACTGCTTGTCAAGAACAACAGGCTCAATACTACTTCCCAACTTGCTATTGTTGGAGCCAAAGTTTGTCCCATTGAAAGTCTCGACTACGAGTATTTACCTCTTTATTTATCTATTATTATTATTATTATTATTTTGATAATTATCTCTTTATCTGTTATTGTTATTATTGTTGTTAATATTGTTATTAATTGCTACATAGTACACAGTGCACAGTTACACAATAATCATCATTCATTCTACGTGCATGCATGCAGGATCATTGAGAATGATTTATTCAAACAAGATTGGAGGTCTAGAGCAAAGACTGAGAAAGCGCAATATGTGATACTTAAATGGACCATTGCACTTCTTATTGGTTTAGGCACAGGCCTTGTTGCCTTTTTCAACAACATTGGAGTTGAAAATATTGCCGGTATCAAGCTTCTCCTCACCAATGATCTCATGCTTAACCACAAGTATGTATTCTTTCTTCCATATATATATATCCCTTTTTTTACTTCTCGACTTATAATAATAATAGTAACATTGGAATAATTAATTGCACTTCCATTTTTTTTTTTGCAGAACAGGTATTATCAGGCCTTTGCAGTGTATGCTAGTTGTAATATGGTTTTAGCCATTGCAGCAGCAGCCATTTGTGCCTACATTGCCCCTGCAGCAGCTGGATCCGGTATACCTGAGGTCAAGGCATATCTCAACGGCGTAGACGCTCCTTCTATATTGGCTCCAACCACCCTATTTGTAAAGGTTAGTGTATATGTTTGTGAGCGCGTCTAACTAATCTTTTTTACTACCTATATGTAAATGCCTAACTTCCTACCTTATGATATTAGTGTCTTATTTCCTCTAATCAATGCTAACAAGAAACACATTCCCAAGCTAATAATTTATGGTTTACCGCTATATGCAACATATAATATTTAAGAAGTCGCCCTTTTTAATTGGTGTACTCTTTTGAGCATTATGTTATGAGTTTTGAATTTGTCTTCATTGGGGTCTTGATGTCCATGACATATATCGTTGTGGAAAAGAAATAGTCATCACCTAGTTTGTATTTCCTGTTTTCCAATCTTGGAATGTGTTAGTTTCTGTTTGAGAATCTCTTGTTTCCTTAGTTGACATTGATTATACAGTTTTTAAACATGGAAATGGCTTGAACTTTTCAGATATTTGGTTCAATTTTCGGGGTAGCGGCTGGTTTTGTTGTGGGTAAGGAAGGACCTATGGTGCATACTGGTGCTTGCATAGCTAATTTGCTTGGACAAGGTGGTTCTGAAAAATATGGATTAACTTGGAAAGGGTTCAGATATTTTAAAAATGATAGAGATCGGAGGGATTTTATCACATGCGGTGCGGCTGCTGGTGTTGCTGGTGCTTTTCGTGCCCCAGTTGGTGGTGTCCTTTTTGCACTTGAAGAAGCAGCTTCTTGGTCTCCCCTCTATTTCTCTAATGTCTTACAATTTCATGCATGCTACTTGCAATTCATATGTGACGACAAACAACATTAACAAAATGACCATTCTAATAAGTATCCACTTATGTCTCATAGACATCCGAATAACTAGTATTGTATGGTTAGACAATTCATATAAAGTATTACATTTGTAAATAGTTACTACATGCATCAATCAAAGTAACTCATAAGTGTTTGTCTATAGTTTTGATGTATATGTTTCTGATGCTTTTCGGAGGGATTTTATCACATGTGGTGCGGCTGCTGGTGTTGCTGGTGCTTTTCGTGCCCAGTTGGTGGTGTCCTTTTTGCACTTGAAGAAGCAGCTTCTTGGTCCCCCCTCTATTTCTCTAATGTCTTACAATTTCATGCATGCTACTTGCAATTCATATGTGACGGCAAACAACATTAACAAAATGACCATTCTAATAAGTATCCACTTATGTCTCATGGACATCCGAATAACTAGTATTGTATGGTTAGACAATTCATATAAAGTATTACATTTGTAAATAGTTACTACATGCATCGATCAAAGTAACTCATAAGTGTTGGTCTATAGTTTTGATGTATATGTTTCCCTAACTAGATTTATGTATTTTCAGGTGGAGGAATGCTCTTTTATGGCGAACATTTTTCACTACAGCTGTAGTAGCTGTAGTGCTGAGAGGTTTCATGGAATATTGCAAGGGTGAAAATTGTGGTCTTTTTGGGGAAGGAGGGTTGATAATGTTTGATGTCAATTCAGTAAAGCCTGCATACAGCATACCTGATCTATTGGTAGTTATATTTCTTGGAGTTATTGGAGGTCTTTTAGGAAGCCTTTATAATTATCTTGTGGATAAGGTCCTTCGCACTTACAGCGTCATTAATGAGTATGTCCTTCCCCCACATCCCCTTTCCAAATTATTTATATAGAAGTTGTATTCGCAGTGTAAATGACTATGTATATGTTTTGCAGGAAAGGCCCTATATTTAAAATAATACTTGTGATGATGGTGTCATTTTTAACCTCTTGTTGTTCATTTGGGGTTCCATGGCTATCAAAATGCATCCCTTGTCCTTCTCATGTGGGCGATCAATGTCCAACTGTAGGGCGGTCTGGACATTACAAGATTTTTCAATGTCCTCCTAATCACTACAATGACCTCGCCTCTCTATTTTTTACTACCAGTGATGATGCTATTCGCAACCTCTTTATTGCTGGCTCTGACAAAAGATTCCTGCTCTCTAGTCTCCTAATTTTCTTTGTGGCAATCTACTTCCTCGGAATCATCACTTACGGTATCGCAATTCCCTCAGGACTCTTTATTCCAGTAATTCTTGCTGGGGCCTCATATGGCCGCGTTGCAGGAAGTCTGTTAAGTCAATTCACAGTTCTGGATGTGGGTTTGTTTGCTCTCTTGGGAGCTGCATCCTTTCTTGGTGGCACAATGAGAATGACTGTTTCTCTTTGTGTCATACTTCTTGAACTCACTAACAACCTCCTCATGTTACCATTGGTCATGTTGGTTCTCCTTATCTCAAAGTCTGTGGCCGATTGTTTTAACAAAGGTGTTTATGATCAAATAATGGAAATGAAGGGGTTGCCTTATTTGGAAGCGCACGTAGAACAATACATGAGGCAGTTAGTTGCGGGTGATGTTGTTTCTTGTCCATTGTTTACATTCTCTAGGATTGAAAAAGTTAGGAATATTGTGCACACTTTAAAGGTGACACGACATAATGGTTTTCCTGTGATTGACGAGCCCTCACTCTCAGATGCACCAGAATTGTGTGGTTTGGTTTCGAGGTCTCATTTGCTTGTAATTCTTAAAAACAAGGCATTTACGATGAAGCAAGAGGGGATGCCCTTGATTATGTACAAGTTGAGGCCACATGATTTTGGAAAGGCAGGTTCAGGGAAGGGGATAAGGTTGGATGATTTAAAGATATCAGAGGAGGAGTTGGAAATGTATGTTGATCTGCATCCTATTATCAACATGTCAGCATATACAGTTGTGGAGACAATGTCTCTGGCTAAAGCCGCTGTTCTTTTCCGGGAACTTGGCCTTAGGCACTTGTTGGTCGTCCCAAAGACACCCGGAGTAAGTAAACCTCTTATTACCAGTAGTATATTTTTATAGATACGTATACAATCATGTTTGTTATATTGGTTGGCTTTGCAATCACGACTTGTTTGTTACTTGGAATGGGTGCTAACTAACAGTAAATGTGTGATTGTTGTGCAGAGGACTCCAATTGTGGGGATCATGACAAGGCACGACTTCATGCCTGAACATATATTGGGATTATACCCTCACTGCAATCCCCACACGTAAATAACAACTATGGTGACTCATTATCTACCAACCATGTACTCATATATAGTCTATGTTACATAATACAGACAATCCTTCTTATCGCTACAAGACTAACATATCTTTATGAAAATCACCTTGTAGTTATGGGATATGTGATGTGATTAAGTGGCATGATAAATACCTCGAACCAGAAGCACGTCACCACATGTGCATTTTCTTATATTTTTTGGTTTCATATTTTATTACTTGTTAGTTATTTGTGAGTTAGATGAGGTTAGTTTTTTATGGTATAATTTTGACTTATTTCTTGATTAGCTTTTATGATTTAACAGTGCTATGTATCGCGAAAAGTCTCATCGCGAATGTAACGAATGCCTTTTCTTTTTAATACTCTATTGTGTGCATGAAAAATAAAAAAGGAACACACGACTGTTCTATGCATTATTTTCAGTCTGTCACATCTTTATTTTCAAATTATTGATTTGTTGAATCATCATTCAACAACAATAGGATTGTATTTGAAATCGAAATGCACGGAACAATCTATACACAAGTTCAATTTTACTTACTTGATGATGTAACTAATTTGGACATCAAAATCACAAATTGATAATGTCTTAATGAGGAAGAGAGACTCCAAAATCTTTCATTGCGCTCTCAACTATGGCAATGTTGATCTCACCCTCTATGGATTTGGATTATGATGGTAACTAGTTAGTAGAAAGAGCCACTGAGGCCTATCACAATGGCTAACTTGTGAAAGTCAATAATTGAAAAAGAAAAATGAAAAGAAGAAAGAAATAGACATGATTATGACATGACATTCGCGAATCTATTTGAGATATTGAGTTTGGCGACACTAAGCATCTATCTTTATGATTAGAGTTTTGTATTTTTTTTCCAATATACACTTTTAAGGTCTAATATGTTTTTTTTAAAAATAGAGTACAAGTAGAATTCTAGTATTTAAAAGTTTGTTATGTTCAAATAGACTATAAGTATAATCTTACTTGTAAGCAAATGAACATGCTTAATTTTTTGTTTCTTTATAAAACATGCTTAAATATTAACATTGGGGAATCACAAGATAAACATGAACTTGTTGATTCTCATATGACTGGATAACTTCTCATTTAAGGATCACAAAGAGCTACAAATTCTTGTTGTGTATTTACCTTACCTCTTGAAATGTGATATGAATATTTTGAGAAGTTTCCGAAAACAATAAATTCTTTAGGAGTGTTTTTCCATTATAGCCTTCTTTAGACTAACCATTTTCGAGCTTCAACATATGTTGCTAACCATTACTTTATGAGTGTCTTCTTTCGTGCGTTAAAAAAAAGTATATCTTCTTTCTTCTGAAACCAATTACTCATGTAAAAGGGTCTTCTTTTGGTCGAAATTAGGGTATCCACTGCCAACGAGTCAACTAGTCAACGAGTCAACCGGTCAATGGGTCAAGGAAACAGGTTTGAATGTTAGCGTCGGCCAAATCAGGTTAGCGTTGCTGACGATCACCATGAACTATATCAGTGGGGTATTATAGAAGACATACCTGTCAAAGTCGGTGACCTAGTAGTAAAGGTATACTTAATACCTCTCATTTTTGGCAAACTAGTCATATTAGAACATCCGACACTGTTCAATACCCAACTCCAGAAGAAATTGGAAGTGTGATAATTGGAAACAACTTGTTAAATTCAACATAGTAATAACGATGGATTTTGTTTGTTGATAATTGGAAACTTCTTTAAATTGCTGGAAACAATTCTCAATTCGTGCATTAATGAATATTCAACCGAAACACTTTATGGTAAATAATTATGAGTGCGGAAAAGCACAACTTGAAGAATAAGATAAAGAACAAGATCAAGAGAGACGGTTTGTTGAGATAGGAACTAACCGATGTGACGAGGAAAATGAATTTTAGAAAATAACATCAAATGTCCGAGATGAAAGGTTGTATGAGATAGTCGATACTCAATCAATGAAACCATGAATCCCTAAAACTATTGGTGAACATCGGTCGGTTTCGGGCGAAAAAAACCGTTAAAAATTGCAACCACTTTATTTGGACCCAATTTCGACTGTGTATAAGTTCGGTTTATAGGAGTTCAGGTAACAGGGGTGGCGGGTAGAATGAGTCGGTTTAAAACTTGGTTGCTAAATTCAAAACTACATCGATCAAAAAAATTCAATTCTTCAAATAGTTTAATAACTTTTATACAAGGGCACAAATAATAGAAAAATAAAATGAACAAAAAAGGTGCGATGTTGTTACTTTGTTTTCAAATTATAAATCCTAAGACAATTATATCAGATTGATGAGACCTGACTCGCAGTTGCCCACATGCAAGAGCAATTTCTCCAACTATTGAGTCGAGACCTGACTCGCATCCGAGCAAATGCTTCCATGTATGTGCGATTATGTCGGTTTAGATTTGGGTTGCAGGTTTATGCTTATTCCTACCTAAAGCAAAGAAAAAAACCACGAAATCCTTCAAAGAAATCATGGATTAGTGGTTTCCTTATCTTCTGGTTTCGTGATGTCATGGTTTTCAAAGATTCTGTAGTTTCATTCGTTGTTTCAAACAATTTCTTGGTGTAGGGTTTTTCGTGGTTTCAAGGATTTTGTGCTTTCATTAGTGGATTAGGGTATTTTGTGGTTTCATTCGTGGTTTAGGGAATTTGTGGTTTCGAAGCATTTCGTGGTTTAGGGTTTAGGGTTTAGGGTTTAGGGTTTAGGGTTTAGGGTTTAGGGTTTAGGGTTTTAGGGTTTAGGGTTTAGGGTTTAGGGTTTAGGGTTTTAGGGTTTAGGGTTTAGGGTTTAGGGTTTTAGGGTTTAGGGTTTAGGGTTTAGGGTTTAGGGTTTAGGGTTTAGGGTTTAGGGTTTAGGGTTTAGGGTTTAGGGTTTAGGGTTTAGGGTTTAGGGTTTAGGGTTTAGGGTTTAGGGTTTAGGGTTTAGGGTTTAGGGTTTAGGGTTTAGGGTTTAGGGTTTAGGGTTTAGGGTTTAGGGTTTAGGGTTTAGGGTTTAGGGTTTAGGGTTTAGGGTTTAGGGTTTAGGGTTTAGGGTTTAGGGTTTAGGGTTTAGGGTTTAGGGTTTAGGGTTTAGGGTTTAGGGTTTAGGGTTTAGGGTTTAGGGTTTAGGGTTTAGGGTTTAGGGTTTAGGGTTTAGGGTTTAGGGTTTAGGGTTTAGGGTTTAGGGTTTAGGGTTTAGGGTTTAGGGTTTAGGGTTTAGGGTTTAGGGTTTAGGGTTTAGGGTTTAGGGTTTAGGGTTTAGGGTTTAGGGTTTAGGGTTTAGGGTTTAGGGTTTAGGG
This sequence comes from Trifolium dubium, assembly GCA_951804385.1. Classification (NCBI taxonomy): domain Eukaryota; kingdom Viridiplantae; phylum Streptophyta; class Magnoliopsida; order Fabales; family Fabaceae; genus Trifolium; species Trifolium dubium. Next base: position 59,505,608 of record OX638063.1, read on the forward strand.
TTTAGGGTTTAGGGTTTAGGGTTTAGGGTTTAGGGTTTAGGGTTTAGGGTTTAGGGTTTAGGGTTTAGGGTTTAGGGTTTAGGGTTTAGGGTTTAGGGTTTAGGGTTTAGGGTTTAGGGTTTAGGGTTTAGGGTTTAGGGTTTAGGGTTTAGGGTTTAGGGTTTAGGGTTTAGGGTTTAGGGTTTAGGGTTTAGGGTTTAGGGTTTAGGGTTTAGGGTTTAGGGTTTAGGGTTTAGGGTTTAGGGTTTAGGGTTTAGGGTTTAGGGTTTAGGGTTTAGGGTTTAGGGTTTAGGGTTTAGGGTTTAGGGTTTAGGGTTTAGGGTTTAGGGTTTAGGGTTTAGGGTTTAGGGTTTAGGGTTTAGGGTTTAGGGTTTAGGGTTTAGGGTTTAGGGTTTAGGGTTTAGGGTTTAGGGTTTAGGGTTTAGGGTTTAGGGTTTAGGGTTTAGGGTTTAGGGTTTAGGGTTTAGGGTTTAGGGTTTAGGGTTTAGGGTTTAGGGTTTAGGGTTTAGGGTTTAGGGTTTAGGGTTTAGGGTTTAGGGTTTAGGGTTTAGGGTTTAGGGTTTAGGGTTTAGGGTTTAGGGTTTAGGGTTTAGGGTTTAGGGTTTAGGGTTTAGGGTTTAGGGTTTAGGGTTTAGGGTTTAGGGTTTAGGGTTTAGGGTTTAGGGTTTAGGGTTTAGGGTTTAGGGTTTAGGG